>QRDG01001550.1:0-376963 GCA_012064385.1 Puccinellia tenuiflora | reverse complement strand
TGTTTTATTTTTTCCAAATTCTTTAACTCCCGCAAACTTTAGACATTTAATTGAGGCCCTTAATTACTTTTAAAAATTCTGGAAAAATTCACAGAGCCAACATATATTATTTAGAACTTGTGATAAAATTTGCAGCCCATTTGGAATTTATCTCCTGTGGTAACAATTCAGAAGTTGCTCTCTTGTATTTTAGGGTTTTATCCAAATATTTGAATTTGATAAAGCACTAAATTTGGCAACAATTATATTTGCTGTTGTAGGAACTTCCTGGACAAATATGTTCAGTTGCTTTGCAATTTTGTTCACCATTTACATCACCACCTTGGGGTTGTTAATTGTTGCTTCTTATGATTTTATGTTCTTATTCTTTCATGTGAAGCAAATAGGAATGAGGATGCCATGATGCAAATGAGATGCAAAAAGTGAAAAATTTACTCATATTTTCTGGTACCAAAGTGGGGTTGTTACAACTCTATCCCCCTTATAGGAATCTCGTCCCGAGATTCTAGGCTTGAGTGAAAAAGGCGGGATATTCCTGACGAAGACTAGTTTCACGTTCCCAGGTTGCTTCGTCTTCAGAATGGTTAGACCACTGGATTTTGAGGAACTTGATGGATTTATTTCGAGTCTTCCTCTCCGCTTCATCCAAGATGCGGACAGGATGCTCGCGGTAAGTCAGATCCTCCTGAATATCCAACTCTTCATGATTGACCCCACGAATAGGATCTTTGAAGCAACGACAGAGTTGAGAGACATGAAACACATCATGCACATCCGGGAAATTCTCTGGGAGCTCGAGTTGGTAGGAGAGATCACCTCGCTTACCCAGGACAGTGAAAGGACCAACAAAACGAGGTGCCAAATTTTCCTTGATTCCGAAACGACGAACGCCTCGGAGGGGAGAGACTCGAAGATAGGCTTTGTCACCAATTTCATAGTGAACCTCCTGATGATGTTTATCGTAGTAGCTCTTCTGCCTGGATTGAGCAATCTTCAGATTGGCTCGAATGACACGGACTTTCTCTTCAGCCTCATTGATCACATCAGGACCAAGAGTGACCTCTCTCCGATTTCAGACCAATTGAGAGGTGTTCGGCATTTTCTCCCATAAAGGACCTCAAAGGGAGCCATTTGCAAACTGGCTTGGTAGCTATTGTTGTAGGAGAACTCAGCGAGTGGAAGATATTTTTCCCAACCCTTGCCAAAGGATATAACACAAGCCCGAAGCATATCCTCAAGAACTTGGTTCACCCTTTCAGTTTGGCCATCGGTTTGAGGGTGATAGGCGGTGCTGAAGTTGAGGCGGGTTCCCAGAGCCTCTTGGAAGCTTTGCCAGAATTTGGACACAAACAGACTACCACGGTCTGAGATAATCCGCAGTGGAACCCCATGCAAAGGAACAATACGGGCCATATACAAGTCAGCAAGTTGGCTTGCTCGAATATCAACACGGACCGGGAGGAAATGGGCGACCTTTGACAAACGGTCGATGATGACCCAGATAGCATTATTTCCCTTTTGAGACCTGGGAAATCTAGTAATGAAGTCCATACCAACTTCATCCCACTTCCATTCGGGAATGGCTATAGGGCGGAGAGTACCAGCTGGCCTTTGATGTCCAGCCTTAACTCGGCGACAGACGTCGCATTCAGCGACATACTCGGCAATCTCGCGCTTCATGCAAGACCACCAGAATTGAGGGCGAAGATCTTGGTACATCTTTGTGCTACCCGGATGAATAGAGTTGGGTGACTCGTGAGCTTCGGAGAGGATCAACTCCTTTGTATTCCCACTCTTGGGTACCACCAGACGGGTACCAAAGTAGACGACACCATTTTCATCAACCGAGAAACATTTGGCTTTACCATTGGCTATCTTCTCCTTGATCTCGAGGATTTTAGCATCATTTTGCAGGGCGGCCTTGATATCATCCTCGAGGGTGGACTGGATTTCTAAGTTGGCCAAGTATCCGGAGGGAACAATCTCCAGATTCAGACGTGCGAATTCTTCATGAAGAGCAGGTTGAGCTCGCTCAACCATTAGGGTATTGCAATAAGACTTGCGGCTCAAGGCATCAGCCACGACGTTGGCTTTGCCAGGCTGATAGTTGAGGGTCACATCATAGTCCTTGATTAACTCCAACCATCTTCTTTGTCGAAGGTTCAGATCCGGTTGAGTGAAAAGGTACTTCAGACTTTGATGGTCAGAGAAGATCTCGCAACGGTTACCCAACAGGTAGGGCCTCCATTGCTTTAGAGCATGAACCACAGCAGCGAGCTCTAGATCATGAGTGTGGTAGTTTTGCTCATGTGGTTTGAGTTGACGGGAAGCATAGGCGACAACATGGCCTTCTTGCATCAAAACACAACCCAAGCCTTGGAGTGAAGCATCACAATTGACGACAAAGTCTTTGTCGGTGTCTGGAAGGACAAGTACAGGAGTGGTCATGAGTTTGACTTTTAGGGTTTGGAAGCTCTCTTCAGCCTTGTCCGTCCAGACAAACTTCTTGTCTTTCTTGAGAAGGTCGGTCAGAGCTTTGGCTATCTTGGGGAAACCTTCGATGTATCGGCGGTAGTAACCCGCTAACCCAAGGAAGCTGCGGATGTCTTTGATAGACTTTGGGGTAGGCCAATCCAGAATCGACTGAATCTTGTCAGGTATAACGGACACTCCGTAAGCTGACACCACATGGCCTAGGAAGACGAGTTCTTTCAGCCAGAACTCACACTTAGAGAACTTAGCGTAGAGGCGATGTTCGCGGAGCTTGGTCAGAACTAGGCGAAGATGCTCATCATGCTCTTCGTCGGTTTTGGAATAGACGAGGATATCATCAATGTAGATGATGACGAACTTGTCAAGATACTCGTGGAATATCGAGTTCATTAGCCTCATGAAGGTAGCTGGAGCATTGGTGTCGTTCTGGTTTGCACGGCATATCCATTAGAGATGGAAAAGATTGTGGGGCAAGGCGGCGATGGTGCTCCGGCGGGATTGGGCACAATCAAGGCAAGAACACACGGGATGTACCCAGGTTCGGGGCCCTCTTGTGGAGGTAACACCCCTACGTCCTGCATGTCTGATGTATATCATGACATAGATCTCGGGCTACATGGTTGCTCCTTGAGCTGTGTTTGTCTCTCTAGCTAGAGGAAGAAGAAGGGGTAGGTGGGGATGAGAAGAGCCTCCACCTCCCAAATATGCATCTAGCGTCCTTTATCAAGGGCTCCCTGGTGCACCTTATAAAGGGGATGCCCAGGGGACAAAGGGGTGGCCCATTAGGCCCAGCTAGTACTAATCAGGGCAGCTTGCCGCCTGCAGCCGGACAGGCAGCCTGCAGCCTGCAGCCGGACGGGGCAGCCTGCAGCCTGCAGCGTGCCGACTGTCCGCTTGATCCTCGCGGTTTGCTTCTCTTATTCTCTTGTCGAGTCGTGAACTTTGGTATACCCGGGGGTCATTCCCCCGACACTAGCCCCCGAGATCGTGGGGTCTTGCTAGCTTGCTGGGAAGACTTCGCGATCTTCCCCTTGTCTTGATTGTCGTGGATGAAATGCTGAAGTCGGAGCTAGAGCCGGCTGAAACTGGAGTCCGCAACCGGATGAAGTCTGCTGCCGGATGGACTCTGCAGCCGGACGGAGTTGAAGCCTGCAGCCGGACGAAGTCTGCAGCCGGATGAACTTGAAGGCGGATGAAGTCTGCAGCCTGCGGCCGGACGAAGTCTGCAGCCGGACGGAGTCTGCAGCTGGATGAACTTGAAGGCGGATGAAGTCTGCAGCCTGCAGCCGGACGAAGGATCCTTGAAGCCGGATGAAAGTCCTTAAAGCCAGACTAAAAGTCCTGAAGCCAGATGAAAGTTGTGGCCAGATGAAAATCCTTGAAGCCGGATGAAAATCCTCGAAGCCGGATGAAAATCCTTAAAGCCAGAGTAAAAGTCCTGAAGCCAGATTAAAGTTGTGGCCAGATGAAAATCCTTGAAGCCGGATGAAAATCCTTAAAGCCAGAATAAAATTCCTGAAGCCGGATGAAAGCTGTGGCCAGATGAAAATCCTTGAAGCCGGATGAAAATCCTTGAAGCCGGATGAAAATCCTTAAAGCCAGAGTAAAAGTCCTGAAGCCGGATTAAAGCTGTGGCCAGATGAAAATCCTTGAAGCCGGATGAAAATCCTTGAAGCCGGATGAAAATCCTTAAAGCCAAAGTAAAAGTCCTGAAGCCGGATTAAAGTGGTGGCCAGATGAAAATCCTTGAAGCCGGATGAAAATCCTTAAAAGCCGGATGAAAATCCTTGAAGCTGAACCGGGCTCTTGACCGGGGTGTGAGTCCTCCGGGTCTGCGGCTGCGCAGCCCCCGGGAATGAGACGCCGGCTGATGGCGTGGCAGCCCCCGGGCTCTTGGCCGGGGTGATAGAGTCCTCCGGGTCAGCGTATGCGCAGGACCCGGGAATGCGATGCCGGCTGACGGCGTGGCAGCCCCCGAGTCCGTGACTCGGGGTGATAGTCCTCCGGGTCGGCGTATGCGCAGGACCCGGGAATGCAATGTCGGCTGACGGCGTGGCAGCCCCCGAGTCCGTGACTCGGGGTTATAGTCCTCCGGGTCGGCGTATGCGCAGGACCCGGGAATGCGATGCCGGCTGACGGCGTGGTAGCCCCCGAGTCCGTGACTCGGGGTGATAGTCCTCCGGGTCGGCATATGCGCAGGACCCGGGAATGCAATGCCGGCTGACGGCGTGGCAGCCCCTGAGTCCGTGACTCGGGGTGATAGTCCTCCGGGTCGGCGTATGCACAGGACCCGGGAATGCAATGCCGGCTGACGGCGTGGCAGCCCCCGAGTCCATGACTCGGGTTGATAGTCCTCCGGGTCGGCGTATGCGCAGGACCCGGGAATGCAATGCCGGCTGACGGCGTGGCAGCCCCCGAGTCCGTGACTCGGGGTGATAGTCCTCCGGGTCGGCGTATGCGCACGACCCGAGAATGCAATGTCGGCTGATGGCGTGGCAGCCCCCGAGTCCGTGACTCGGGGTGATAGTCCTCCGGGTCGGCGTATGCGCAGGACCCGGGAATGCGATGCCGGCTGACGGCGTGGCAGCCCCCGAGTCAGTGACTCGGGGTGATAGTCCTCCGGGTCGGCGTATGCGCAGGACCCGGGAATGCAATGTCGGCTGACGGCATGGCAGCCCCCGAGTCCGTGACTCGGGGTGATAGTCCTCCGGGTCGGCGTATGCGCAGGACCCGGGAATGCAATGCCGGCTGACGGCGTGGCAGCCCCCGAGTCCGTGACTCGGGGTGATAGTCCTCCGGGTCGGCGTATGCGCAGGACCCGGGAATGCAATGCCGGCTGACGGCGTGGCAGCCCCCGAGTCCGTGACTCGGGGTGATAGTCCTCCGGGTCGGCGTATGCGCAGGACTCGGGAATGCAATGCCGGCTGACGGCGTGGCAGCCCCCGAGTCTGTGACTCGGGGTGATAGTCCTCCGGGTCGGCGTATGCGCAGGACCCGGGAATGCGATTGCCGGCTTGGCGGCTGCTTGCCTCTGGGTCTCTTGGACCGGAGGTCTTTGGTCTTCTGCCGGTTGGCGGCTATTGAGCTTCCGAGCCCCAAATTGGGAGTGATGGCGATGATGATGTCGAGCCCCCGAGCTTCGCGGTGTGTGCGATGGCGATGACGTGCTCCCGAGGTTCGCTAGGAGGGCAATGATGATGTCAAGTCCCCGAGAACCCAGTTTCGGATGGAGCCGGTCGAAGGGGTAGCCAGCTGGAGGAGCCGGTCGACTTGGGGATCCAATTGCCCCCGAAGCTGTTGAGGTCGTGCGGCGCCAGCGGAATGACCTCGGCAGGTTCATGCAGAAAATAGTCACCCAAGAGACAAAATTAGTCATTAGATCTCAATATATAAAAATTTATGTTGTTTGAAACTTTTGGTGAATATTTATGCCGACTCGCTTCGGTCCGAGCCCTTTAGATCATTCGTGTGCACTTCTCCGTCTCGACTTGTGCTCTTTGTCGGCTGGTCATCTTGTGATGATTTTGTTGTTTTCTGTAGTCGAAGCAGAGGTGCTGCAATCTGGCAGCGGAACTGGCCAGGGACAGCCGGCCTGCTTGTAGCCGGAGGCAAATGGAGTCCTAGACTCCCAGTCCACCCTGCCGGCTTGACTCCTTTTTTTTTCTTCTATTTAATTTTCCAACCGGACCGGCCGGCTCCATCTCTTTTTTTTTTTAATTCTTTTTTATTTTTTAGCCGGCCCGTTCCCCTTTCTTCCGCCTCGCCTGTGTAGCCGGCCGGACATGGGAGCAGCCGGGACGGCTAGGGCGGAGCCGGAGGCGGCCTTCCGAGTGCAGCGGGCAGAGCAGCATGGGTGGCGCTCGACGCAGGAGGCCACAGGCGGAGTGGCCGGCGGGGCGCGAGGCGCGTGGCAGACGCGCGCGGGGACCAGTGCGGAAGCAGGCGAGGCGGAGCAATCCGCGTGGCGGCACTGTAGGCGCAGGCGGACGGGCAGGTGGGGCGCAATCGACGGAGGCGAGCCGGCTAGGGCTAGCCTGCACGCGGGCGAGCGAGGTGGGACGGATGCTAGCCGGCGCGCAGGGCGGCGGGGCGAACCGACGCGAACGGGACGGAACGGCCGGAGCCGGCCTCGGTCAGCCATGCGCACGGTAGCCGGATGGGGCGACGCAGGTGGCCAGGATAGGGCGGAGGAACTCCACGAAGGAGGCATGCGGAGGCGGCCGGAGCCGATGTGGTTCGACGGCGCGGTCAAGCACGGGGAATCCGGCGATGCGGACGCGCCTGGGCGTCGGGATGCAGAAGGCGCTCGCGCAGACGCAAACGCGGATGCGTGCAGGTGGAGGAGGGTGGCGCGAGAGCCGTGGCGGAGCAGGTGAGGTCGAAGCCGGCCCGAGGCGGGCGCGCACGCGGGCATGGAGGAGTTTGTGCAGGGCATGACCACGGACGAGCAGACGGGGAGGAGCTCGAGGTTGGAGGCACGGGTGAGGTCGACGGGGTGCGCTGACGTGGGCGAAGCAGAGGATGCACGCGGGCGTGGGAGGTAGCGGAGGTCGAGGCTGTAGCGCGGACAGTGAACTCACACGGCGGAGATGATGTTGGGGTCGATCCGCTGCTGCTGCTCGCGTTGGTGATGTGGGGAAGACGACCGCGCGGTAGAGCTTGAGGTCGAAGGCGCAGAGGAGCTGGGCACGAGATCGATGCAGATGCGAGTGGACGGGTGCTGTAGGTGGTGCAGATCCGCTGCTGCCTCACGTTTTGGTGATGCCGATGTCGTTGATGCAGATCCATGGCGCCATGACGACGACGAGCATGCGGGCTTCTTTGGGAGAGAGCTTGACGCAGTGGTGGCGACGAGGATGACAACGAAGATTTGTCCTGCCGAGAACGGGATCCGCTCGCCGCTAGCCCCACGGTGGGCGCCAAATGTCGCGGTGGTTTGCACGGCATATCCATCAGAGATGGAAAAGATTGTGGGGCAAGGCGGCGATGGCGCTCCGGCGGGATTGGGCACAAGCACGGCAAGAACACACGCGATGTACCCAGGTTCGGGGCCCTCTTGTGGAGGTAACACCCCTACGTCTTGCATGTCTGATGTATATCATGGCATAGATCTCGGGCTACATGGTTGCTCCTTGAGCTGTGTTTGTCTCTCTAGCTAGAGGAAGAAGAAGGGGTAGGTGGGGATGAGAAGAGCCTCCACCTCCCAAATATGCATCTAGCGTCCTTTATCAAGGGCTCCCTGGTGCACCTTGTAAAGGGGATGCCCAGGGGACAAAGGGGTGGCCCATTAGGCCCAGCTAGTACTAATTAGGGCAGCCTGCCGCCTGCAGCCGAACGGGGCAGCCTGCAGCGTGCCGACTGTCCGCTTGATCCTCGCGGTTTGCTTCTCTTGTTCTCTTGTCGAGTCGTGAACTTTGGTATACCCAGGGGTCATTCCCCCGACAATTGGTGAGGCCGAATGACATGACGGTATACTCATACAACCCATAACGGGTAGTGAATGCCATTTTTGGAATATCCTCCTTCCTGATTTTGATCTGATGGTAGCCTGACCGCAGATCCATCTTGGAGAACACAGTTGCACCCGCTAACTGATCGAAGAGATCATTCATTCGGGGGATAGGATACTTGTTTTTTATGGTCACCGCATTCAGAGGGCGGTAATCAACAACCAGACGAGGAACATTGGTATCCCTCTTCTTGACAAAGATGACGGGGCAACCCCAGGGGGAACTACTAGGCCGAATGAATTCCTTTTCCAACAGTTCATCTAGTTGCTTCTTCAGTTCAGTCAACTCTTCTGTCGGCATTCGGTACGGCCTTTTGGAAATCGGGGCAGTTCCGGGAACCAGTTCAATAACAAACTCCACAGTTCGATCTGGCGGCATGCTAGGCAATTCTTCAGGAAAGACGTCGGGAAAGTCACACACCACACCTATCTCCTGCATTTCAGGCGGTTTGATACCTTCCATAAGGTAGAGACTGATCTCCGGAGAGAGAGGAGCGGTAGCGGTTGGATTTTTGGAATACGGGGACCGGTACATCACTGGCCCGTCGGTTGGGTGGATCACGACGACAGACTTGTCAGCGCAGTTCAAGTTAGCCTTATATTTGACCAGCCAGTCCATACCCAGAATGACGTCTATACCAACTGACTTCAGGGCTATCAACTGGAACGGGAAAGACCAATAGCCTAAGCAAATTCGGACCTCCGGGGTAATCCAGTCGGTTAGCCAACTAGAGCCCGGTGTTTTAACCTTTAAAGGGGAGTTCATGTTCAAGAACTCTATTTGGTGGCCAACTGCGAAAGCTATGGATATGAATGAATGCGATGCTCCAGAATCAAACAAGACGGTAGATGGATATCCATTGAGGTAGAGCTCACCCATGAGAACACCGGGGTCCTCTTCAGCGGCTTCAGCAGAGATGTGGGTCAGACGACCACGGCTAACAGTCGCAGCCTTGGCAGCGGGTGTGGAAGGTGCTGGTGCAGGTGTAGAGCCCCTGGCCTTCTGAGGACACTCACTGGAGTAGTGACCTAGCTGACCACAGGCGTAGCAAGTGAGCCCTGGCGGTGCAGGCGGACGAGGACGGAACCCACTTCCAGCCGCACCCATAGTCGATGTAGCTGGGCGAGACGGAGGTGGCTTGTGTCCTGTAGGCTTGGGCACGAAAGGAGCACGGGGCACCGAGCTGAACGGCACGAATAACCTGCGCTTCTTGGCTTCGGAGGAGGAGGAGCCCTGGTTGTCCACTGGAGCTGACTTCCTAGAAGACTCCAGCTCCTTCCTGCCTTGCTCCAGAGTGAGAGCCTGGTTGTACAGCTCCTGGAAGGACGGGAACTTGAAGGGCAACAGCTCATAACGAAGCTGCGGATTCAGTCCCTTGCGGAACAGATATTGCCGGTCCTCATCATTGGTCACATCTCGAGGTGCGTAGCGAGACAGGTGATTGAACTCTCGCCCATAAGCTTGGAGATCCATGCGTCCCTGGTTCAGATTCAGGAACTCCCTTCTCTTCAAGTCCATGATGGGCTTGGGGATGTAGGCCGCACGGAAGGCAGTGCGGAATTCCTCCCAGGTGAACACATGACCAGCAGCAGTCATTGCCACATGGCTTTCCCACCAAGAGCCAGCGGCTCCCATCAGAAGGTAGGTTGCAAAATTCACTTGTTTCGCAGCCGGAACATGTAGCGCAGTAAACTTGCGCTCCAGGGCACGCAGCCAATCATCAGCATCTAACGGCTCCTTGGCATAGGCGAAGGTGGGAGGCTGGGACTTCAGGAAGTCATTGAGATTGTTACATTCAGTATTTCTCCGAGCCCCTTGCTGCACTAACTGCGCGAGAAGATTCTCATTGCGCATACGGCCCTCTTCGATGATCATCAGTACCTCCGCCATAGAGGGTGGCGGCGGTAGCTCAGGGTTGCTTTGCTCACCACAACGGGTAGGAGCCATTCTAGAGATATGAACAAGGACACAGTTAGTAACCATAACCAGTCATTTAGGATAGATCATTAGGCTTCTTCCTGATATAGAGATTTAAGATGGCACAAAACAGATCAAGGCAACCACGATATTGCAGAGGCCTTGTTAGCACTCTTCCGACAACTAGTGCCGAAAGGGTTTTCTGGACGGGTGTTAGTGGAGGAATCCCAAATATTGATGGACCACTCGCTAAGAGCAATCCTGCCGTGATTCATATGGTTGTGTGGCAGAGAGTCTACCTAAAGCTTGTGTCAGAGGAGAGCATTGCTGATCAAGACAATTATGGCTGCAAGCTCGAGCTCGAGGATTAACTTCAGATTTTGCCAGCCCGATGTAGGGTTTAACCATTTGCACCAGGGTTCAACGGAAAAGATCTTGGGTTAAAGATCAGCTTCATGTACTGGGGCTCACAAATAGCATAATGCTCGCATGGGTGACAACCCTCATGAATCAATATACCAGAATTCCAGTACAATCCGGGACCTTCGGTTCAAGACCATGGGCCATAACTCAAAGAGAGGAATACCCGATTAGGTGCGAAACGTTTTCAAGGCTTCGGATGTCTTGCACCTTCTACTTCATTGGGTGAGAACAACGGAGTTTACTTCGATTTCTGGAAACGGAAACAACCTAACCAGTAGACTAAAGGTAGGAACCAACCCCGTGAACCTAATTTCTTGAATCGCCAGACGAGCAGAAGAACCGCTAAATCAAATAGAGGTAAGATAACTCAGAGATGGAGTGAATTGGGTAAGAAGTAAAAAGAATCCTAAGATGGTTTTCACAACTCCTTTTTGGTTAAAATAGTTTTTCACGAACACTAGACACGACATCGACCAGTAGAACGGGTTTCCTACAGGCAGTCCTGCTCTGATACCAATTTGTAGCGCCCTGACCCCAGAGCTATATAGTGAAACGTTGTGCAACCGATCATGCTACACAATCAAGGGTTACTGGGGTTACCAATCCCAGGCCAAAACACATTGGAAGGCGTGCTCGGAATACATCATCGGCACACCACACCTCGATCATGCCATAAGCTCAGACATCGCTTTCACGTATAACAAAGAGACCAAGACTGCGGAACAAGTGGCACATCACAGACTCTATGACACAAAGATATCATAGTTCAACTCATATAATTGAGAAAGATAGCAAATGACACATCAGAGGTCACTGACCCATCATTACAACAAGCGGAAGCAAATTAAAGTTGTCTAAACAACAAGATCCAAATTATGGCCTAAGAGGCCTATAGATAATTATCCCGTGCCAGCCTATTCCATGACGTCCCAAGCTGCCACCTGGGAACCCCAGACTACTCGTCGAAGTCAATGTAGAACCCACCTTCCAGTTCGGTGGCGTCCTCCTCTGAAACAAATAATAAGCAACAAAGCAAGGCTGAGTACGACGTACTCGCAAGAATTAGTAGGGCGATATAGGCCCGATGCTGACGGAGGCTTCAAAGCTATATAAGTGGTTGTTTTGCATAAATCTAGTTTTTCCTTCCGAAGACTAGGACTCATGGCATCGTCTACTCAGAAGGTTTTCATAAGGGGATAGAAGGGTAACACTTTTCTCTTCGGTTCACATGGAACCTACTGTATTCATCAACTCTACTTATCTCCACTAGGGCACTCCCTCGAATCTCCCTCGAGGAAATGAACCTTTTATCACACATTGATTATGCAACCTCAAGCTGCCATTTGATTAAAGGTTCAGGTTATCTATGATCTTATCATCTATTCCCAAGTTGTCCATAACCGCGGACACGGCTTTTCGAAAAGATTAAACCCTGCAGGGGTGTACTGTTTTTACCATTGGTACCGTCCGACCCCTTGCCTGATCATTTAGCTCTCTTCCGGGGAAAGCCGGCAGGGCAGGAGCGGTTAAACCTTTACAAAGCATGAGACTATCCAAGGGTCGTCGTGACGACATGACAAGTTCAGCGCCTATTTCAACACCCTGCCCCATCGCCACTCCTATCACCTCCATCATCATCATCATCACCATCATCATCTTCGGCCACACACTCGCAAATGGAAAGCGCAAACTAGAGGACCCTTGGATACGCCCGCACTAATTATTCGGTTAGTAAGGAGCCCATACTCCCACCTTTGGAAGCACGCTAGTCTTGGTTCAAGAGGTAAAGAACTCGCACCTAGGGGCCAGAACGAGACAAGACACCATCCCCGATGGCAACTCATCCCAGCCTTCTTAGCAATTAATTATCAACACAAGTTTCCACCACTGTCCGAACATTCCATTCACTTCACATTTATGGAAATAATCGACGGACAACTTAAGCATTCGACTAAGCATGGCTAATCATATCTAAGCATGACATACAACAGATATGAATTATCTCAGGCCAACACTTCAACCTATGGTTCATAGGTGGGGAAACAGATAATGGTTCAGGGAGCATGCAAGTAATAGGATATTATATACATTGACCAAAACTTGTCACCAGAATTGAATGCAATAATATGGTGGATAAAATACTTGGGTAATATGAGATATGCCAAGAAGGTTAGGTTAGCTCTTGCCTTGCTGGTAGTACTGGTCGCGCTGGTTGTCAAGGTATTGTGGTGGAACCTCGACTCCAGAATCTACCGAAACACAAACAATACAAGAAAGGAATAAATAACACGAATACAAGGTTCAATGCACAATCATGATGACATGGACATATTATGCATTGAAAAGGTATTGGGCATGTCCCACAAGTTAAATGGAACCCCTAAATTAAATATCACAATTAACGGGTTAAAACTCCATCTTTAACTTAGTGATTTGCGTTATTTATCAAAACGTCCAGTACTGAAATATGGGTCCTAAATGCATGAAAATGACATTATCAGATAGGTATTGTCCCACTGATCATTTTGGTACTTCGTTTGCAATTTTCCGATTAACGACGAATAAATGGTGATTTAAACGGTTATGCAATTTAAATCATTGTAACCATTTCGAAATTAACATCAAAGGAAAATTTGTTTGCATGCTGTGATATTAACATAGGTAGATAGCATTTGCTTTGCTGGTCATTTTGGTATATCATTTGCAATTTTTGAAGTAATATTCACCAAGTTATGATTTATTCAATATGGGATTTAAATCTGCCATTTTGGTAAATTTTGGTAAACAGCACTAAAATTTAATTCTCCAACTCTCTAAAATGGCATAGAGTGGTAGTCCATTGTCCACTGATCATTTTGAGCTATTGAACACAATTTTCGGACAAGTAAAACTAAAGTTATGCAATTTCCAAAATCAACATTATTTCTGCCATTTTAGTATTCAGCAAATAAAGGCAATTTATTTTGACAAATTAAATTAACAAATGGTACTAACAGATAGACATTTTATTGCTGAGCATTTTGACATATTATTTGTAATTTTTGGACCTGTGGTTCAAAAGTTATGCCATTTCAAAGTTCATATTAATTTCTGCCGTTTATTTGAATTTCCAGAAAAATGGGCCGAACGTTTTTCACCCGGGCCGGTGCTAACCACAGAGGCTGACTGGCGGGGCCGGGCCAGGCTGGCGTCCACGTCGGCCAGGAGGGCCACTCGCAGGTTTGACCCGGGCGCGGGACGCCACGACCGGCACGACGCGACGGCGGCCTGCCGGTCATGCATCCGTCGATCCACGTCGACATAGGCCTAATGGAGGGAACGGGTGTGATCTACGCGCGAAGGCCAACTTGGTGGTGGAGGTATGGACCAAATGGTCGCCGGGAAGGGCGCCGGCGACGAGCTAATGCGGCGGCGCGGTCTCGGTCTACAATGATCCGGCGAACCAGAGGGGGAAAGGCTAGGGAAGATGTCTCCGAGGACTGTGAGCTCACCCTGAGCGTGCTGGTGGGCTTGGCGGAGGCGGAGGAGGGCTGACGACGACGAGAGCGTGCTCGGCGGCCGGCGGTCGGAGGCGGAGAAGATGGAGAAGAACTCGACGATCCCGAGCTCCCCGGTCCGATTGCTGGGGCGAGGAGGAAGAGGAGAAGGAGGCCGAGCTTTTGCCCCGGCTCGATCTGCTCCGGGAGGTCTCCAACGTCAGTGACGAGCGGCGGCATGCAGCTAGGTTTCGGGCATCGTGGCGGCCAGTGCTAGGGTTGCTGCAGGGGGAGAAAAAGGAGGGGAGGAGAGGCAGGTGGTCGAGGGGGTCCTCTTTACCCTCCATGGGGGGGCCAGGGGAGCGAGAGGCGACGGGGGAGGCCGTGGTGGGGCGGCCATGGCGCTAGGGTTCTCCCTGTCGCCACAGTGACGATGCTGACAGTGGGGACCCACTGTCAGTGTTTTATTTTTTTCCAAATTCTTTAACTCCAGCAAACTTTAGACATTTAATTGAGGCCCTTAGTTACTTTTAAAAATTCTGGAAAAATTCACAGAGCCAACATATATTATTTATAACTTGTGATAAAATTTGCAGCCCATTTGGAATTTATCTCCTGTGGTAACAATTCAGAAGTTGCTCTCTTGTATTTTAGGGTTTTATCCAAATATTTGAATTTGATAAAGCACTAAATTTGGCAACAATTATATTTGCTGTTCTAGGAACTTCCTGGACAAATATGTTCAGTTGCTTTGCAATTTTGTTCACCATTTACATCACCACCTTGGGGTTGTTAATTGTTGCTTCTTATGATTTTATGTTCTTATTCTTTCATGTGAAGCAAATAGGAATGAGGATGCCATGATGCAAATGAGATGCAAAAAGTGAAAATTTTACTCATATTTTCTAGTACCAAAGTGGGGCTGTTACATCGATTCCCTCGTACCAAGACAGTACATACATCAGTGCCTCGTCTGCACCGACTCGGGCGGCGGATGACTGCCAATCGTTGAGTCGCTCCTCGCTGCCCATCAAGCACTTGGCCAGTTCGTCAACTGACTTGGGGTGCTCGCACCCGAGCCAGAGAACTCTATAGACCCGGATCGCAGAGGTGAGGAGTTCTACTCCGATAGTCCTCAGCGGCGACATCCGCGACTTCAAGGCCACCAGATGGTCATCCATGTCCCACTCAGCCGAGATAGGACCCTCTTTGATCTTCCTCTGCCGGAACTTGTTGGTGCTGTTGTCTGTGGCAGCCTTGGAGTGGGGGAAGTGCCCTGAATCGAAAAGGGCTAGCAACAAAATAAGTCACATGGAGGTGAATATGGAGTATCGGGTAGTAATAGAAAAAGAGGGGACGTACTGTCGAGCTGGTCGTTGATGGAGGCAAATTCTCCCACCCACCGGGTAATCTTGGCCTTCAGGGCTTGGACTCACCCTCCGCCGAGGTTATGCGAGACTCGGACTCCCCAAGGGACTCCTTGAGTTTCCGAGTTTCTTCATCTCGGAGCTGTTTTTCCTCGGCGGCGGACTTCTCCAGCTCGGCAGAGTGGCCCCGAGATTTCTCCAGCTCGGCCGTCAGCCGGGACACCTCGTCCTGCTCCTTCTTGAGCTCGGCCTGATGCGCAAGCTCGCGCTCCTTTTGTGCGGCTGCGCCGAGGCAGCAGAGTCAGCGCACAAAATTTGATGCAAGTGCAAGTTGAAGGACAGGATGTGACTTACCCTCAAGGTCCGAGATCTGTTTCTCCAGCCCTTCAGCCTTGGACTATGAGTCGGCCATCATGTTCAGCTTGGCTCGCAGCAGCTTGTACTTGTCAGAGAGCTTTTTGTGCTCTAGCAGGAGCCTGCGGTGCACCTAAGTGCGTTTGGTCATGCAAGCCTGCAAAGAAAAAGTGTTAGTCTTATTGGTGAAGATTCACGCCGAGTAATCCTTACTCAACCGAGTCTCAATTACTCGACCTGAATCTCGGGAACTGGGGATAAGTGATATCTTTTTTAAATAAATGAACCGAGTTATCTTTATTCGACAAAACTTACCGCTGCTGCTTGGTCGGCCGCAAGAAGGGCAGTTTTTACTGCGTGCATCTTTTGGGCCACTAGGCTCGGCCCCGCCAGATGTTCTGAGATTTGGCCCGCTGGTGATGACGAGCTCACTTCGCTCGTGTCGGCAGCGTTCCAATCCATGTTGTAATGCTCAAGTGAGCCTAAGCTTTTCCCGCTAAGGGTTCGTAGTGGCGCAAACCCCCAGCTGGTGGTCGGGATAATGGATGACGTCGCTGCGGGTGCACCTTGGCTCGGTGGCACAACCAACTGCCGATCCGGTTTGGCCGGCACAGTTTTCGCCGGAGCTTTCTCGGTTGTCTTCCCGGTTGCAGGAACCGGAGCTTTCGATGTCTGCTGCTGTGGCTGCGGCTGTGTCGGTGGCGGCTGTGGCTTCACCGGCGGCGTCGACTTTACCGGCGATGGCCGTTGTTGCTGATGTTGCATTGGTGGCTGTTGATGCTGCTTTTGCTGTTGTTGCTGATGTTGCGTTGGTGGCTGTTACTGCTGCTTTTGCTGCTGTTGCTGCTGCGCTGGTGGTTGTTGCTTTTGATGCTGCTGTTGTTGTTGCTGCTGAGTCTGCTGCTGTTGCTGCTGTTGTTGATTCGGCTGTTCCGAGTCCTCCGAGACCCCGGTCGTTTCTACCTCGGGGGCCGAAGAGCTGGCCTCGAGATTCTCATCCCGGTTGGTCGCTGGAGTCACGGTCGCGACTGAATCCGCATTCCCGGCACCGGATCCCGGAGCCGATGTATCGGCAGCAGGACTCGTCCTTGGCGGACTTGGCACCCGGGTGTCGTCGGGCCGAGGCGGCGTCGGTGTCCTCGGAGGGACCCGGTCGGTTGACCCGGTCGTGGGGACCTCCAGAGGAGCCATGCTGCAAGGCAAAACAGCAAAGTGTAAGGTCAGAAGGAGAAATAGGAAAAACAAGTGTAATCAAGAGTATAAGGTTTATGTCGGCAAAAGGGAATCTTACCCCTTGGAAACAGGACGATCACGACGCTTCATTATTGTCTTCTTCCTCGCCTTCTTCTGCAGAGGTTCTGAAGTGCCGTAGGGTCCGACATCAGTTGATGCGGCAGCAGGTCGCTTCCGAACCGGGCCTTTGGGTCCCATGGAGAGGGGTGCCACCTCGAGCACTTGGTCGTCCGAGTCAACTGGGGGCGAGGACACCGGATATGAGAACGCAACCGGGCGGGGATCATATACCTCTAGAATCTGATAGTCGTCATCTTCATCCTCAGACCAATCTCGGAGGGAGGAGGCACAAGTCTTACCCGTGGCTGGAACCGTGCCGACATCGGGGATCGGCATGTTGTCCTCGTCGTCTGGGTCTTCCGAGTCAGCTTCAACCCGGTCCTTACCCCAGTTGGCCGAGGGGTCTGGTCCGTCCTCCTTTGACTGCCGTCCGAATCTCTGCATAGTGGATACGGGAAATGATTAATGCCAAGAACAGAAATGCACCGACATAAGAGCTTATGACGGCTGAGGTTACTTACTTTGGGTGGAAGATTGTTCCGGCTGTGGGGTTCTTTGCCCCATTCCCATTCCTCCGTCATCTTCGTCCGGGCTATGGCATTGATGCGCCTCCGAATCTGGGCATTGTCCAGCGCAACGGTGATGATCCGGGCCGGATCCAGCGGTCCACTCATATGGCAAATCTTGTGGACTCGGCGCTAGAGGGGCAAGACCCGGCGGCTGATGAATGTTGTGAGCAGGTCATCGGTCGTCATCCCTTCGCCCTTGAGCTGTTCGACGATTTGGTGGATGTGGTTGACTTCCTCCATCTTGTCTCTCGGGTTATATGTCCAGTGACTTGTGCGGTTGGGGGGCCCATGGCGAAGGTCGGCAGGTTGATCATGTCAACCTCGGTCGTGTTCTTCACGTAGAAGAAGGAGCGCTGCCATTTCCGACATGACTCCAGACCAAAGATCCGGGGAAAGGTGGAACCACGCCGAGGTGTGATGGTGGCGGCCCCACACTGGGTCATCTCCTTGGGGGTGTCCGGATCGGCGGGATTCAGGATGACCTGTTTCCGAAAGTGGAAGTACTTGGACCACGCGTTGAGGGTGGGCCAAAGGCTGAGGTAACCCTCGGTGAAAGAGACAAATGCAGATAGAGTGGTGATGGCATTAGCCGGAAGATGATGAGGTTGGAGGGCGAATTTGTTGAGGAAGGTGCGAAAGAAGGCGCTGGTCGGGAGACCGAATCCATGCTCGAAGTGCGCGATGAAGACTACGTGTTCTCCTTCTCGGAGATCCGGCGCAGTCTCTGGACCCGGTAGCCAACACTCCACTCCGGCCGGGATCCGCCGAGTTCGGATCAGCCAATCGATTTCCCGAGCGGGAAACGTCGGAGCCTTCCCAGGCTGCCCGAGTGGATCCCTCCACGACTCACTCTTCTACCACCTCGACCACCTCGAGGGCGGAGTTTTCCGACATATCAGGAAGAAATGCCGAGATCTGCAAAGGGGGTTCACCGGCGGTGAGCAAGAAATCAGGCGGTAGAGAGGAAACGCAATGCGGCGAGAAGATGGCCGGCGGTGAACCGTGACTGCGGTGGCAAGGTCACCGACGGCGCACGATGCGGCGCTGTGGTGAAAAAGGGGAAGGACAAGGAAGAACAGGCAGGCAACAAATCGGAAAAGCAAGATCTAGATGCAAGAAAGAAGAAGAGGAGAAACTTACCGTGGCGGTACGGAACTGCGACGACGGAGGAGCGCGTGACCACGGTGTCATGCGCGTTGTCCGGCGGCGGTGGCTGAGCGCAAGGCGTCGGCCGGCGGTGTCGTCGGTGCGCCGGAAGCGTGCGGCGGCGGCAATGCGCGCGGTGGCGGGGTGCTCTGCGTGGAGCAAGAAGGAGAGCAAGAGGAGAAGTGAATGCGGAGGGGGAAACAGCTGCCCCCTCCCCCTATTTATTAACGACCGGAGGAGATCGTGGGCGCGTGATCCTCTGCGCACGATCCCCGTAACGGACGGGGAATATCTACCCCACGATCTCCGCCACGATTCCCACGGTGGCGTAACTGCCGCACGATCTGCCCCACGATGGGCCACAGGGAGACAACGGCTCGGTGCGGCGCACCTGATCGGTCAGGACCCGAGGCGACGCGCAAGCGGTGTGGTCAAGTATGTACTTGAGTGCTTGCGTGGGCACAGTGTTCAAGGTGACCGGCGTGACGCAGGTGGCACATCCATCCGTGCACAAGAACCGAGGCGTCAGGCAGAGATGCTCCGCCACGTCGGAGAACCGATAACTCGGATAAAACCGAGGAATTAATACGTATATCGGAGCGAACCGACATAAAGTCGGATATCATGGTTGGATGCAATTTGCTTTCCGAGATCTAAGTTTCGCCGGCATATGCTATGTCGGTGATCAGATAAAGATGCTGGTTTTGGGGTAAACCTGTCGTGGCCCTTCATCCCAGGCTGCAGGACCGCGCCAGCTTCGGGGACTAATGTCGGGGGGCAACCCCCGGATAGGGTCAAGATGACGAGATATGTGTGGACCCGGAGTTGACCGGGTCAATGATAACCGACATACCCGGAGTCGACCGGGTCAGAGCTGACCGACATACACGAATGTCGGATCATGCAAAGTATAAGTCGGAGCCTTCTTTGTTCTTCTTATGTGCAGGGAAGGAGAAACCGAGTTATGGAGTAGCTGGTGTGCCTATGCCGGATCGGGAGAAATGGAGCTCTATCCCGGTGAGCGGTCAAGGCTCATGTCTTGTCCCTACAATCACGGGGCAGGCGTCCTGCCACTAGCACGATAGGACGCGCTGCCTAACCCTTGACTCGGAGGCCACGGTGTGGGGAGTCAGGTCTCCACGCTGCTGACCGAAGCGGTACGAGGGAGCAGTACACAGGAGTTGATAGATTGGACATGCCACGTAGGGGTGACCGAAGCAGTCAGAGGCCCGGACGTGGCCACAGTGTTGCACAGTGCTGCATGCGCCAGCACCAACGTCAGCCCTAACTTGTGCCCTGGGCTTCCCTTTATAAGGAGCGCCAGGGGCTCCTCTTACGGGGACGATCCCAGACGACCCTTAGCCTCACGCGCATACATTCTAGACACTTTCCACCAGAGCCAACAAGGAGCCAGGGAGCCTCCAAAAGACTCGGTAGAGAGCCTTTAGTTCATAGTTCTTCTCATACAGCTCAAGGAGCGTTGTGTAGCTCGAGTGTGATCCAACATATATAAGCAAACAAGCAGGAGTAGGGGTTTTATCTCCTCGCGAGAGCCCTGAACCTGGGTAAAACCGTGTGTGTGTGTGTGTGTGTGTTTCTGTGTGCGTCTCTACACGCGCTAACCCTCCCCGGTGCCTCCAGCGTCCATCGGCCCCAAGTTAAGCCTACCTATGGCATCTGTTCGTGCACCACCACGACAACATGCATAAGAATTTAGGTTTACGTACGTTCTACTAATTTACACGATCGCATCTAGGGTTTTAGCGACATTAGATTATTTTTGTTGCCACAATCGCATCTAGAATTTTACAAAAGGAATTCTTTACGTAATATCTACATGTACTACAGAAGAGGATCTGCGATTTTTATCAATCTTAGATCTGAAACATTGCATGAAATTTTAAGTTAAATGAACGAGATCATATATTTGTCATGTCCATTAATTTCGGAAAATCATATACTCGATCCGATCTGCAACGTACATTTACGTGAAAACAAACTTCTCATGTCTATTCTAAATTAGGCCACTCCATTATTTCTGCAACCTAACACATAATTCTGAAATTGCTGTCACGAATTCCTACAAGCTAATACACACAATTCTTTTCATTCTGTTCCAGCTGAAAAGAAAAAGAGGCAGTACCTGCATATATGGAGGAAAATGCTACTCGTCTACAGCAAGCCATGGAAGCCAAATTTGCTGTCGGTGGTCTTAATCCACAAGATTTCAGAGAGGTTGCACATACCTTCGTGTATGGTGGGCTACAAAGCGGGATTAATCAGAAACAAAATGAGCCACAACCTCAAGACAAGGACCTACAAGCTGACCCTGCATATCAACCAGATGATGAAGAGCTAGGCAATGAAGATGATGAATTTGATACAGATGTTTATTAATTTGGAAATTGCTTATCTAATGCATGGTAGTGGTACTACATTCATACTTATGTCTTCATGCATTATCAAACAGGGAGTGGATGAACCTGCACCTGCAGCACATAATAAGCGTGTCAAAAGCGTTGTACCTTCATCCACCATTTCAACAAGATCAAGAGCACCTAGTGTCACTGAACCTGCGGCCTCAGATACGGCTACGAGGACAGAAGACGGCAACACTGAAGAGCAAAACACACCTACAACGCAGAATCGTACTACTGATGGCAGCAACTCACCTGACGACAATCAAATTGTTCCGTTTCAATGCAAAGGTACGAACATCGATACTTTACATGTTTTACTACTACATATTTACAAATATTTGGTCAAGTTTAACCTATTTTGTGTCTTAAATTCAGATGCATTGTCAAACTCTGTCAAGTCAAAACTGAAAGGACAAGGACGCAGACCTACCCTGGGGCATTCACTCCATGAATGGACAAAAAAATGGTGGCAATAAAATGAAATTTGACTTCACTTCAGGCGTGAGGAGACCCAAAAATCCGCTGCATGCAGCAAAACTTAGCTCTGAGGTTGGTATACACATCCGCAGCGATAAGATGCCCTTGCAACCCACTGGAAGTTGTACGACAAAGATAAGAGTCTACAAGAGGCTGTTCCTTCTGCGATTAAAAAAGTTGCGGTGAGTCTAGTCTCTTCATTTATAGTAATCAGTTTGTTACATGGTTAACAACCTAATTTATGCATATGCCACACTCTTTTGCATGAAAAGTTTGTGATGGACACATCTGATGAAGTGGCCAAATCAGTGTGCACAGAAATGATACAAAATAGTATTCGACAACAACGATTTAGGCTTAAGAAAGTGTACTGGCCCAAGATTCAAAAGCTTACTCCTGAGCAAGCTTATTCGATGAAGCCAAGTAGTGTAGAAGAGAATAGTTGGAAAGAACTTGTGAACAGATGGTTTGATGAGCACTACCAGGTACATAATTCATATGTCTTTCACCTACAACTACTTAATTCATACATATTTTTTTTATGGATCACTTAATTAATTCCACCTGCCGAATACAGGAAATGTGTGTCCAGAATGTAAAGAATGTGAAGCAGCACCATACCACTAGATCCAGAAGCTACATTGCCCACTACGAGCATGTTGTAAGTATTTCAACTAGGTATGTGCAATTCCTAGCTACTTGTACTGCAAAATATAATTTATAGAACTGATATTCAGAATTTACTAATCCTTGTAGAAGGCTCAGAACAAGGAGCAGGAAACATCACCAATTGAATTTTATAGAATAAGCCACACTAACAAGGATGGTGTGATGAGTCAGAAGCACAACATGCTTATGTAAGAAATATTTAACAACAACACAAATTTATTATTAATGTCTCGGCATACTAGCATTTGAAACATTGGAATCTAATTGCAGGAACAAATGGTGTTAAAAAAGATGGGACCACACCGAGAGGATCATCCTGTACAAACAGATGTGATGATTGTTGAACAAGTCCTGAAGGAACAGAGCTCCTCCAGCTCTAGCACATTCCTGTCAAGATTGGGCGTCTCATCATGCTCCCAGAGATACACCATTTCTAAAGAGCGCATTAGAGAGATAGAAGAGAGGCTTGCTGATCAGGAGCAACAATCATTAGTGGCAGCTGAAAGGTATCAAAATGATCTGGAGTCAAGGATGCAAGCCCAGGAACAAAAATTTGAAGAAATGAAAAGGAAGCAGGATGAAGAACTAGCAACTCTCAAGAAATCTCAGGAAGAGAAGAGTCAGGCTTATGAAAAGAGGCAACAAGAAATGGATGCCCTGCTTAGTTTGCTCTTATGGACGTCGCAACAATCATCGCAGCCCAACTGATGAACATCACCGCCATCCTGATGCATCTTTCTTAATAAAGAACAGTGCTAGATGCTACTTTTTCCTGTCTTATTCACCTCATTGTCTTACAAATGTTTGTGTCTTTCAGACTTACAGTATGTGTGCCACTATATTTGCTATAATATTGATTTGGTTCCAATTTTATATTTGTTTTCAATTGTATTTCTCTGCAAAAAAATTGCTAGAAAATTACATTTTTACAAAATTCTTTTCTGTTCCAACCATGACGGAAAATGTGACACCGTCACCACAATCTAGGCCCACCTAGCAGCAATGTATGGTCCCACAATCCTAAATTGGTGGGTCCCACTTCTCGCAAAATGAAATGGTCCCACCTGGCAGCATTTTGTGGGTCCCACTTACAAGAAAAAATTGGGTCCCACTTACCAGAAAAAAATTGGGTCCCACCTGTCAGGAATAAGTGGGTCCCACTAACCAGAAAAAATGTGTCCCACCTGTCAGGATTAAGTGGGTCCAAGTTGTCAGCACGGTCCTAGCCCACATGACATCATGTGACATCACAGCATATGGACCCACTCATCAGCATCCACGTCACCACAGCTGGACCCACATGTAAGAAGCCACGTCAGCATATGTTGACCAGTCGTACACTCAAATTCAACCTAATAGTGACAAATTTGCATACAAACGGTGATAAAATCAGGCTATCACAGATTAACCATGATCATTGACAAAAATTCCTACCGTCACAGATTCAACTTAATTAGTGACAAAAAATTCATCTCGTCATCCCCATGAATCTATGACAGTCAATCAGTGACAAACCTAATGACGAACCATTTTTGTCATCCACAACTAATCAGTGACAAAAATGGGCTAATAAGTGACCAAAGAAGTTTGTCACTAAAAGTCATTTCCTTTGTAGTGAATTCAAACTTCACCGTCTACACCTTTGACCGGTGTCGAAAGAGGGTAGACTTGTGGACTTTTTTGCTTGATTGTGTTAGGGTAGGTCATAGGAAGATGGGAGACCAAAAATCTAGCCCGTGTGGGCACTAGATTCCCTCGAGTTCGCCCGAAGGGGGAGTTTCGAACTCTAAGTCCAGAAACTTTACTAGTGAGTAACTGATCCGGTTGAAACCGGCCACACTCCGGAGTAGGATCTTTGCCATTTAAACCTCTCACCACAACTTTATACCTATGAAGTGTCACCACCTTGGTTTTGGTGGGATTCCGACGCTCCGGAGCCCCGTTTCGCCGAAACCCTGACCCCGATGGAGAAAGTCAAACTTCACCGTCTACCCCTTTGACCGGCGTCGAAAGAGGATAGACCTATGGACTTTTTTGCTCGATTGTGTAAGGGTAGGGCATAGGAAGATGGGAGACCAAAAATCTAACCCGTGTGGTCACAAGATTCCCTCGGGTTTGCCCGAAGAGGGAGTTTCGACCTCTAAGTCCACAACCTTTACTAGTGAGTAACTGATCCCGGTTGAAGCCGGCCACACTCCGGATTAGGATCTTGGCCATTTAAACCTCTCACCACAACTTTATACCTATGAAGTGTCACCACCTTGGTTTTGGTGGGATTCCGACGCTCCGGTGCCCCGTTTCGCCGAAACCCTGACCCCGATGGAGAAAGTCAAACTTCACCGTCTACCCCTTTGACCGGTGGCGAAAGAGGGTAGACCTATGGACTTTTTTGCTTGATGGTGTTAGGGTAGGGCATAGGAAGATGGGAGACCAAAAATCTAGCCTGTCTGGTCACAAGCTTCCCTCGGGTTCGCCCGAAGGGAGAGTTTCGACCTCTAAGTCCAGAAACTTTACTAGTGAGTAACTGACCTGTAGCGCCCCGACCCCAGAACTATACAGTGAAGCGTTGTGTAACCGGTCATGCTACACAATCGAAGGTTACTGGGTTTACCAATCCCAGGCCAAAACTCATTGGCAGGTGTGCTCGGAATGGATCATCGGCACACAACACCTCGATCATGCCATAAGCTCAGACATCGCTATCATGTATAGTAAAGAGACCGAGACTGCGGAACAACTAGCACATCACAGACTCTACGACACAAGAGATCATAGTTCAACTCATATATGAGAAAGATAGCAAATATCACAATCAGAGGTCACAGACCCAACATTACATCAAGCGGAAGCAAATACAGTTGTCTAACAACAAGATCCAAATTATGGCCTAAGAGGCCTACAAATAACATATCCCAGCCAGCCTGTCCCGAGACGTCCCAAGCTGCCACCTGGGAACCCCAAACTACTCGTCGATGTCAATAAAGAACCCACCTTCCAGTTCGGTGACGTCCTCCTCTGAAACAAATAATAATCAACAAAGCAAGGCTGAGTACGACGTACTCGCAAGAATTAGTAGGGCGATATAGGCCTGATGCTATTTGGCTTCAAAGATGTATAGTAGTTGGTTTTGAAGAAAGCTAGTTTTCCTTTCGGGTAACACTAGGACTCATGGCACCGACTACTCAGAAGGTTTTTCTCAAAGGGGGTAAGATAGTAACACTTTCTTTCTTCGGTTCACCTTGAACCAGCAGTAACCAGAAACCACCACTCTTCTCCACCAAGGCACTCCCTCGAATCACCCTCGAGGAAATGAACCTTTTCAACACACATTGAGTTGCAACCTTTAGCAACCAAATTTTAATTAGGTTCAAGTTGTTTATGATCTCATAATCTATTCCCAAGTTGACCATAACCGCGGACACGGCTTTTCGAAAAGATTAAACCCTGCAGGGGTGTACTGTTTTTATCCATTGGTACCGTCCGACCCCTTGCCTGTACAATTAGCTCTCTTCCGTGGAAAGCCGACAGGGCAGGCGCGGTTAAACCTTTACCTCGCATGAGACTATCCAAGGGTCATCGTGACGACGGGACAAGTTCAGTGCCTATTTCAACACCCTTCCCCATCGCCACTCCTATCGCCACCATCCTCATCACATCATCATCATCATCATCACCATCATCACCGACCACGCACTCGCAAATGGAAAGCGCAAACTAGAGGACCCTTGGATACGCCCGCACAAGTTATTTAGTTAGTAAGGGGCCCATACCCCCACCGATGGTAGCACGCTAGATCTTGGTTCAAGAGACAAGAACTCGCACCTAGGGGCAAGAATGAGGCAACACACCATCCCCGATGGCAACTCATCCCAGCCTTCTTAGCAATTATTTATCAACACAAGTTTCCACCACTGTCCGAACATTCCATCAACTTCACAAGTATGGAAATAATCAACGGACAACTTAAGCATTCGACTACGCGTGGCTAAGCATATCTAAGCATAACATACAGCAGATATGAATTATCTCAGGCCAACACATCACCCTATGGTTTATAGGAGGGAAAACAGATAATGGTTCAGGGAGCATGCAAGTTATAGGATACTCTATGCACTGACCAAAAGTTGTTTCTAGAATCGAATGCAATACTATGGTGGAGGAAAATACTTGTACTAATAGGATGAGATATGCACAGAAGGTTAGGTTAGTTCTTGCCTTGCTGATAGTACTGGTCGCGTTGATCGTCGATACACAAACAATATAGGAAACGAAATAAATAACACGAATACAAAGGTGCAATGCACAATCATGATGATATGGTCAAATTATGCATTGAAATGGTATTGGGCATGTCCCACAAGTTAACTGGAACCCCTAAAATAAATATTGCAATTAACGGGTTAAAACTCCATATTTAACTTAGTGAATTAAGTTATTATCCAAAATTTCCAGTACTGAAATATGGGGTCTACTTGCATGAAAATGACATTAATAGATAGGTATTATCCCACTGATCAATTCGGTACTTCGTTTGCAATTTTCTGATTAACGATGATTAAATGGGAATTTAAACAGTTATGCAATTTAAAGTATTTTAACCAATTCCGAAATGATATCAAAGGAAAAGTTATTTTCATACTGTGAAATTAACATAGCTAGCTAGCATTTGAGTTGCTGATCACTTTGATATTTTATTTGCAAATTTTGGATTAATATTTATCAAGTTATGATATTTTCAATAATTGAATTAATTCTGCCATTTTATTTATTTTTATTAAACAGCACTATATTAAATATAAAATTCTGTCAAATGACATAGACTTGTAGTTTAGTGCTTACTGCACATTTTTAGATATTAAACATAATTTTTGAGTAACTAAAACTCAAGTTATGGGTTTTCTAAAATTAGAATTAAATCTGCCATCTCTGTTTTTATTAAAAAAGGCAAATTATTTTGGCCAAATAATTCTACCAAGGGCACCGACAGATAAACATTTTCTTCCTGAGCATTTTGGTATATTATTTGCATTTTTCTGATTTGTGGTTCAAAAGTTATGCAATTTCAAAGTTTAAAACCATTTTCTGTCTTTTATTTAAATTCCAGGAATTAGGCCGAACCGATTTTCACCGTGGGCTGGGCTAGCCACAGCCACTGACTGGTGGGGCAGTGGCCACGGTGGCAAGCCACGTCGGCCAGAGGCCCACGGGCAGGTTTGACCCGCGGGAGGCCAGGACCGGCGCGCGAGCGGGCGGTGACCGGCGGCGCGGCCGTGGATCGATCTGTCGCGTGCGTTTGCTAGCGAGCCCGGGCGGGGGCGCATTTGGCTCCGCACAGCGTGGGGAGTCTAGTGGCGGCACTAGGGACCTAATGGTCACCGGAGGAGCTCCGGCGACGAGCTACGGTGGCGGTGCTGTTTTGGCCTAAGGAGATACGGTGAACCAGAGGGAGAGGGGCGAGAAGAATAGGTCCAGGAGGACCGTGTGCTCACCCTGAGCGCGTCTAGGTGCTCGTCGGTGAAGGGGAAGGGCTGCAACAGCGGCAATCGCGGCGGCGGTCATCGGACGGAGGCGGGGAGGACGATGACGAACGCGTCGAATCCGAGCGTCTCGGCTCGATTTCTTGGGCGGGGAGGAAGAAGGGGAGGAGGACGAGCTTTTGGCGCGCTTCGATCTGCTCCGAGAGCCCTGTGTCAACGGCGGCGTGCGGCGGCGTCTCGGTCAGCTTGCGGCCATGGCACCGTTAGGGTTAGGGTTCGCTGCAAGAGGAAAAAACGAGGGGGAGAGAGGTAGCACGTCGTGGGGAGGCCTCTTATCCTCCAAGGGGGGCCAGGGCGTGAGGAGGAGGCAGGGGAGGCCACGGCGACGCGGTGCTCGTGGCGGCAGTGCTTCCCCGGTTGCCACAGGAAGAAGAAGGGGAGAGAGAGAGAGAGACTGACAGGGGGGGCCCACCTGTCAGGATTTTATCATTTTCCATTTTATTTAATTCCAGCAAGGTTTAGGTAATTAATTGAGGCCCTTAAACATTTTTAAAAATTCTGGAACAATTCACAAAGCCAATATATTACATTTGGAACATGTGATAAAATTTGCAGCCAATTTAGAAAATATTTCATGTGTTGATATTTCAGAAGTTGCTCTCTTGCATTTTTGGCTTCATTAAAATATTTGAATTGGCAAATGCTTTAATTCTTGCAACAAACATATTTGAATTTCTTGGAACTTCCTGGACAAATATGAAAGCTCAATTTGAATTTTTGTTTTTCCAATATTATTCACCAACCTTGATTTCATGTTAAACCCAAAGTATTATTTCATGTGGGTAATTTTAATATAAATGCCATGATGCAACATGAGATGCAAAAAAGTGAAAATTTTACTCATATTTTCAGGTACCAAAAGTGGGGCTGTTACAACTCTACCCCCCTTACAGGAATCTCGTAACGAGATTCTAGGCTTGAGTGAAAAAGGCGGGGTATTCCTGACGAAGACTAGTTTCACGTTCCCAGCTTGCTTCTTCTTCAGAATGGTTAGACCACTAGATCTTAAGGAACTTGATGCTCTTGTTGCGTGTCTTTTTTTCCGCTTCATCCAAGATGTGGAAAGGACGCTCACGGTAAGTCAGATCCTCCTGAATATCCAACTCTTCATGATTAACCCCGCGAATAGGATCTTTGAAGCAACGACGGAGTTGAGAGACATGGAACACATCATGCACATCCGGGAAATTCTCTGGGAGCTCGAGCTGATAGGAGAGATCACCTTGCTTACCCAGGACAGTGAAAGGACCAACAAAATGAGGTGCCAATTTTCCCTTGATCCCGAAACGACGAACGCCTCGGAGGGGAGAGACTCGAAGATAGGCTTTGTCACCAATTTCATAGTGGACCTCCTGATGATGTTTATCATAGTAGCTCTTCTGCCTGGACTAAGCAATCTTCAGATTCTCCCGAATGATACGGACCTTCTCTTCAGCCTCATTGATCACATCAGGACCGAAGAGTGGCCTCTCTCCGGTTTCAGACCAATTTAGCGGAGTCCGACATTTTCGTCCATAGAGAACCTCAAAGGGTGCCATCAGCAGACTAGCTTGATAGCTATTGTTGTAGGAGAACTCGGTGAGGGGAAGATACTTTTTCCAACCTTTTCCGAAGGAGATGACACATGCCCGAAGCATGTCCTCCAGAACTTGGTTTACCCTTTCAGTCTGTCCATCAGTCTGAGGATGGTAGGCTGTACTGAAGTTGAGGCGGGTTCCCATAGCAGATTGGAAGCTCTGCCAGAATCTGGATAAAAATAGACTTCCACGGTCTGAAATGATCCTCAGTGGAACACCATGGAGAGGAACAATTCGGGCAACATACAACTCAGCCAATTGCTTCGCAGTTATGTCCTCGCGTATGGGAAGGAAATGAGCTACCTTGGATAGACGATCGATGACGACCCAGATGGCAGTATTACTCTTTTGCGATCTTGGGAAGCCAGTAATGAAGTCCATACCGATTTCATCCCACTTCCATTCGGGGATGGCTATAGGGCGAAGAGTACCAGCTGGCCTTTGATGTTCAGCCTTCACACGGCGACAGACGTCGCATTCAGCGACATACTCGGCAATCTCTCGCTTCATGCAAGACCACCAGAACTGACGGCGGAGATCCTGGTACATTTTGGTACTACCCGGATGGATGGAAATGGGTGATTCATGAGCTTCTGAGAGTATCAACTCTTTGGTATTCCCACTCTTGGGCACCACCAGACGGTTACCAAAGTAGACGACACCGTTGTCATCAACAGAAAAACAGTTAGCCTTCCCACTAGCTATTTTCTCTTTGATTTCTAGGATCTCAGCATCCTGCTGCTGGGCTGCCTTGATCTCATACTCAAGGGTGGATTTGATCTCTAAGTTGGCCAAATATCCGGAGGGAACAATCTCCAGATTCAAACGTGCGAATTCTTCATGAAGAGCGGGCTGAGCTCGCTCAACCATCAGGGTGTTGCAATACGACTTGCGACTCAGCGCATCGGCGACCATATTTGCCTTGCCAGGCTGGTAATTGAGGGTCACATCATAATCTTTGATCAACTCCAACCATCTTCTCTGTCGGAGATTCAGATCGGGCTGGGTGAAGAGATACTTCAGACTTTGATGATCCGAGAAGATCTCACAATGGTTGCCCAACAGGTAGGGTCTCCACTGCTTCAGAGCATGAACCACGGCAGCAAGCTCTAGATCATGAGTTGGATAGTTGAGTTCATGCGGTTTGAGTTGGCGGGAGGCATAGGCTACCACATGGCCTTCTTGCATCAACACACAGCCTAAGCCTTGCAAGGAGGCGTCACAATAGACGACAAAGTCTTTGCTAGTGTCTGGGAGGACAAGTACAGGGGTAGTCATGAGTTTGACCTTGAGAGTTTGGAAACTCTCTTCCGCTTTGTCCGACCACACATATTGTTTGTTCTTCTTGAGGAGGTCAGTCAATGCTTTGGCTATTTTGGAAAAGCCCTCGATGAATCGGCGGTAATAACCCGCCAACCCAAGGAAGCTTTGGATATCTTTGACGGACTTGGGAGTTGTCCAATCTAGGATTGACTGAATCTTGTCAGGTATAACCGCTACTCCAGCAGCTGACACCACATGACCGAGAAAGATGAGCTCTTTTAGCCAAAACTCACACTTGGAGAACTTGGCATAGAGTCGATGATCACGAAGCTTGGTCAGAACTAGCCGAAGATGCTCAGCATGCTCTTCTTCGGTTTTGGAGTAGACAAGGATGTCATCAATGTATATTATGACGAACTTGTCGAGATACTCGTGGAAGATGGAGTTCATCAGCCTCATGAATGTAGCCGGAGCATTAGTGAGGCCGAAAGACATGACGGTGTACTCATATAACCCATAACGGGTGGTGAAAGCCGTCGTTGGAATATCCTCCTTTCTGATTTTTATCTGATGGTAGCCTAACCTCAGATCCATCTTGGAGAATATCTTGGCACCAGCTAGCTAATCGAACAGGTCATTCATTCGGGGAATAGGATACTTGTTCTTGATGGTCACCGCATTTAGAGGGCGGTAATCAACAACCAGGCGAGGAACATTTGTATCCCTCTTTTTGACAAAGATGACCGGGCAGCCCCAAGGTGAGCTACTCGGCCGGATGAATTCTTTTTCCAGCAGCTCATCAAGTTGCTTCTTTAGTTCAGTTAGCTCTTCCGTTGGCATGCGGTAGGGCCTTTTGGAGATTGGGGCAGTTCCCGGAACCAATTCAATGAAAAATTCCACACTTCGATCAGGTGGCATGCCAGGTAACTCCTCTGGAAAGACATCGGGGAAGTCACACACCACGGCAACCTCATGCATTTCAGGCGGTGTGGTGCCTTCCAGGAAACATAGGCTGATCTCCGGGGATAGAGGGGTGGCAGCGGATGGGGTTGCGGACGAAGGGGACCAGTAACTTACTAGCCCGATAGTTGGGTGGACCATTGTGACCGACTTGGCAGCACAATTCAAGTTAGCCTGATATTTGACTAGCCAGTCCATACCCAAAATGACATCTATATCATCTGCCTTCAGGGCTATCAGCTGGAAAGGGAAAGACCAATAGCCTATGGTAATCTGGACTTCCGGAGCTATCCAGTCAGTTCGCCAACAAGAACCTGGTGTTTTAACCACTAGAGGGGAGTCCATGTTCACGAACGGTATTTGATGGTTGTGTGCATATGCTATGGACATGAATGAATGGGATGCTCCAGAATCAAACAAGACTGAAGCTAGATGATCATTAATTCGAAGCGTACCCATGAGAACACCGGGGTCCTCTTCAGCTTCTTCAGCAGAGAGGTGGTTCAGGCGGCCACGGCTAGCAGTCACAGCCTTTGCTGCGGGTGTAGAGGGTGCTGGTACAGGTGTTGCGGTAGCAGGTGCCTTCCTAGGGCAGTCCCTTGAGTAGTGACCGGGCTGGCCACAGCTGTAGCAGGTGAGCCTCGGCGGTGCAGGCAGCTGAGGGCGGAAACCACTTCCAGCCGCACCCAAGGTCGAAGTAGCTGGGCGAGGCAGAGGTGGCCTCAACCCTGTAGGCTTTGGCGTGAAGGGTGCCTTAGGCACAGCGTTGAAGGGCACGAATACCCGGCGCTTCTTGCCCTCAGAAGAAGAGGAGCTCTGCTGGTCCCCCTGCGCAGGCCTCTTGGAAACCTCCAGTTCTTTCCTACCCTGCTCCAGAGTGAGAGCGAGGTTGTACAGCTCCTGGTAAGACTGGAACTTGAAGGGCAGCAGCTCATGACGGAGTCGCGGAGTCAATACCTTGCGGAACAGATACTGCTTATCTTCATCATTGGTCACGTCCCGGGGGGCGTAACGAGAGAGGTGGTTGAACTCACGCCCATAAGCTTGGACGTCCATGCGTCCCTGGGTTAGCTCCAGGAACTCCCTCCTTTTTAGGTCCATGATGGGCTGGGGAATGTAAGCCGCACGGAAGGCAGTGCGGAATTCAGCCCAAGTGAAGATATGGCCAACCTCAAACATCGACACATGGCTTTCCCACCAGGACCCTGCGGCTCCAGTCAGCAGGTAGGTGGCGAAGTTCACTAGTTCCGCCAGTGGAACATGCAAGGCAGTGAACTTGCGCTCGAGAGCACGAAGCCAGTCATCAGCATCCAGGGGCTCTTTAGCATAAGCAAAAGTGGGAGGCTGGGACCGCAGGAATTCAGTGAGGTTGTTGCATTCAGTGTTCCTCCGTGCACCCTGCTGCACCAACTACGCGAGCAGATTCTCGTTGCGCACGCGGCCCTCTTCAATAATCATCATAACCTCCGCCATAGAGGGTGGCGGCGGTGGATCAGGATTGCTTTGTTCACCACGACGGGTAGGAGCCATTCTGGAGATATGAACAAGGCCACAGTTAGTATCTCTCTCCGAATGGTTAGGAATAAAGTATGCGCTTAGACCCGGCTAAGCGACTACGGATGGCAATAATTCAACAAGATTGAGCGAGTAAGAATAGGTATCATCACTTCAACATGGTAGGGAAACAATTGTACTCAACAAACACAAGCCAGTCGGAATAAAACCCATTAGGTGGTTCAGATACGAGCTTACAAATGCCTTAGTCTGCATTACACGAATGGAAAATACTGATGATACAAGTCTTTTAGTTTGATACAACAACTAGAACTCGAAAGGCAACCACTACAGATAGTGGGTATCTTGCTCATCACGCAGGAAGGCAAGGATACGATACAAGGTACCCGTAGATACCGGTCTCCTAGAAGTACTGGGCACGCCCCGGGAGACGCACAGAGCGAGTGTGGAAACGGCGGGCATTCGCTGGCTGGCGGTCATAAGGCGGCGTGTGGACGTCGCCCCCGGTGTCTCGAGCAGGTCCACGTGGTGGAATGGTGCCACCCACACTCGGGCTGCTCATGTATCCGGGCAGCTCCATCGGTAGAGGCGAAAGGAGATCTGGGGGAAGTATCCCGGCATGGACGTATGGCTCCAAGGTCATCAGCGTGTTCCGGTGACTCTCACGAGCAGCCACCGTGTATAGGTACCACTGACGGGCACGAATGTCCAACGCCCTAACCATCTCAATAAGAGCTCGGTGGCTGTGGTCTGGCTCGGTCGCTGGGTCTGAGTACCTAGCAACATAACAGCCCTCCAGACCGTCAGCGGCAGCTGGAAAGTGATAGAAATCTGAGATCGGATTAGCTAGGTAGTCACAGTCTCCGCGGTACACGGAGAGGCTGTTCAACGCAGCCTCCTGAACAGCCTGCTCCACGGTCATGCCCACACCTACACCCTGGTGCTGGACGCTGTCTCCATCCGGAGTCAGGACACGGGCCTCGCAGAAGAACTGCCCCTGTCCGTACGGCATGTGCTCCTCGTACACCACGTACTCGGGGTACCAAGGGCAACCCTGGCTGGTTAAGGCAGCAGCAAACAAGGCGGGGAACCCGCGGACACCCTCACAGCGAGTCAGACAGACAACAAGTCCCGGACGCGTCATCTGTAGCAATAACAGAATAGTTCAAAAGTTAGGAACGGAATTGAGACTCATGAATTAATCTAGACGGTAAGAACCCAACCCCGAGAACCTTAAACTTTGACCCAACTGCAAGACAAATAGAGGTAAGGTGACTCAGAGTTAGAGCGAGTTGGGTAAGAAGTAAAAAAGAATCGTAAGAAGGTTTTCACAACTCATTTTTAGGTTATTAATAATTTTCAACTAGACTCGACATCGACCAATATAACGGGTTTCCTACAGGCAGTCCTGCTCTGATACCAACTTGTAGCGCCCCGACCCCAGAACTATACAGTGAAGTGTTGTGTAACCGGTCATGCTACACAATCGAAGGTTACTGTGTTTACCAATCCCAGGCCAAAACTCATTGGCAGGTGTGCTCGGAATGGATCATCGGCACACAACACCTCGATCATGCCATAAGCTCAGACATCGCTATCATGTATAGTAAAGAGACCGAGACTGCGGAACAACTGGCACATCACAGACTCTACGACACAAGAGATCATAGTTCAACTCATATATGAGAAAGATAGCAAATATCACAATCAGAGGTCACAGACCCAACATTACATCAAGCGGAAGCAAATACAGTTGTCTAACAACATGATCCAAATTATGGCCTAAGAGGCCTACAAATAACATATCCCAGCCAGCCTGTCTCGAGACGTCCCAAGCTGCCACCTGGGAACCCCAAACTACTCGTCGATGTCAATAAAGAACCCACCTTCCAGTTCGGTGACGTCCTCCTCTGAAACAAATAATAATCAACAAAGCAAGGCTGAGTACGACGTACTCGCAAGAATTAGTAGGGCGATATAGGCCTGATGTTGTTTGGCTTCAAAGCTGTATAGTAGTTGGTTTTGCAGAAAGCTAGTTTTCCTTTCGGGTAACACTAGGACTCATGGCACCGACTACTCAGAAGGTTTTTCTCAAAGGGGGTAAGATAGTAACACTTTCTTTCTTCGGTTCACCTTGAAACAGCAGTAACCAGAAACCACCACTCGTCTCCACCAAGGCACTCCCTCGAATCACCCTCGAGGAAATGAACCTTTTCAACACACATTGAGTTGCAACCTTTAGCTGCCAAATTTTAATTAGGTTCAAGTTGTTTATGATCTCATAATCTATTCCCAAGTTGTCCATAACCGCAGACACGGCTTTTCGAAAAGATTAAACCCTGCAGGGGTGTACTGTTTTTATCCATTGGTACCGTCCGACCCTTTGCCTCTACAATTAGCTCTCTTCCGGGGAAAGCCGGCAGGGCAGGCGCGGTTAAACCTTTACCTCGCATGAGACTATCCAAGGGTCATCGTGACGACGAGACAAGTTCAGTGCCTATTTCAACACCAAGCCCCATCGCCACTCCTATCACCACCATCCTCATCACATCATCATCATCATCACCATCATCACCGACCACGCACTCGCAAATGGAAAGCGCAAACTAGAGGACCCTTGGATACGCCCGCACAAGTTATTTAGTTAGTAAGGGGCCCATACCCCCACCGATGGTAGCACGCTAGATCTTGGTTCAAGAGACAAGAACTCGCACCTAGGGGCAAGAATGAGGCAACACACCATCCCCGATGGCAACTCATCCCAGCCTTCTTAGCAATTATTTATCAACACAAGTTTCCACCACTGTCCGAACATTCCATCAACTTCACAAGTATGGAAATAATCAACGGACAACTTAAGCATTCGACTACGCATGGCTAAGCATAACATACAACAGATATGAATTATCTCAGGCCAACACATCAACCTATGGTTTATATGAGGGAAAATAGATAATGGTTCAGGGAGCATGCAAGTTATAGGATACTCTATGCACTGACCAAAAGTTATTTCTAGAATCGAATGCAATATTATGGTGGAGGAAAATACTTGTACTAATAGGATGAGATATGCACAGAAGGTTAGGTTAGTTCTTGCCTTGCTGATAGTACTGGTCGCATTGATCATCGAGGTATTGTGGTGGAACCTCGACTCCTGAATCTACCGATACACAAACAATACAGGAAACGAAATAAATAACACGAATACAAAGGTGCAATGCACAATCATGATGATATGGTCAAATTATGCATTGAAATGGTATTGGGCATGTCCCACAAGTTAAGTGGAACCCCTAAAATAAATATTGCAATTAACGGGTTAAAACTCCATATTTAACTTAGTGAATTAAGTTATTATCCAACATGTCCATTACTGAAATATGGGGTCTACATGCATGAAAATGACATTATTAGATAGGTATTATCCTACTGATCAATTCGGTAATTCGTTTGCAATTTTCCGATTAACGATGATTAAATGGGAATTTAAACAGTTATGCAATTTAAAGTATTTTAACCAATTCTGAAATGATATCAAAGGAAAAGTTATTTTCATACTGTGAAATTAACATAGCTAGCTAGCATTTGAGTTGTTGATCACTTTGATATTTTATTTGCAAATTTTGGATTAATATTTATCAAGTTATGATATTTTCAATAATTGAATTAATTCTGCCATTTTATTTATTTTTATTAAACAGCACTAAATTAAATCTAAAATTCTCTAAAATGACATAAACTTGTAGTTTAGTGCTTACTGAACATTTTTAGATATTAAACATAATTTTTGAGTAACTAAAACTCAAGTTATGGATTTTCTAAAATTAGAATAAATCTGCCATCTCTGTTTTTATTAAATAAAGGCAAATTATTTTGGCCAAATAATTCTACCAAGGGCACTGACAGATAGACATTTTCTTCCTGAGCATTTTTGTATATTATTTGCATTTTTCTGATTTTTGGTTCAAAAGTTATGCAATTTCAAAGTTTAAAACCATTTTTTGTCTTTTATTTAAATTCCAGGAATTAGTCTGAACCGTTTTTCACCGTGGGCTGGGCTAGCCACAGCCACTAACTGGTGGGGCAGTGGCCACGGTGGCAAGCCACGTCGGCCAGAGGCCCACGGGCAAGTTTGACCCGCGGGAGGCCAGGACCGGCGGCAGCGGCCGTGGATCGATCTGTCGCGTGCGTGTGCTAGCGAGCCCGGGAGGGGGCGCATTTGGCTCCGCACGGCGTGGGGAGTCTAGTGGCGGCGCTAGGGACCTAATGGTCACCGGAGGAGCTCCGGCGACGAGCTACGGCGGCGGTGCTGTTTCGGCCTAAGGAGATACGGCAAACCAGAGGGAGAGGGGGGAGAAGAATAGGTCCAAGAGGACCATGTGCTCACCCTGAGTGCGTCTAGGTGCTCGTCGGTGAAGGGGAAGGGCTGCAACGGCGGCGTTCGTCGGTCGGAGGTGGGGAGGACGATGACGAACGCGTCGAATCCGAGCATCCCGGCTCGATTTCTTGGGCGAGGAGGAAGAAGGGGAGGAGGACGAGCTTTTGGCGCGCTTCGATCTGCTCCAGGAGCCCTGTGTCGACGGCGGTGTGCGGCGGCGTCTCGGTCAACTTGCGGCCATGGCGCCGTTAGGGTTAGGGTTCGCTGCAAGAGGGAAAAAGGAGGGGGGAGAGGGAGCACGTCGTGGGGAAGCCTCTTATCCTCCAAGGGGGCCACGGCGCGAGGAGGAGGCATGGGAGGCCACGGCGACACGGTGCTCGTGGCGGCAGTGCTTCCCCTGTCGCCCCAGGAAGAAGAAGGGGAGAGAGAGAGACTGACGGGGGGGCCCACCTGTCAGGATTTTATCTTTTTCCATTTTATTTAATTCCAGCAAGGTTTAGGCAATTAATTGAGTCCCTTAAACATTTTTAAAAATTCTGGAAAAATTCACAGAGTGAATATATTACATTTGGAACCTGTGATAAAATTTGCAGCCAATTTAGAAAATATTTCATGTGTTGATATTTCAGAAGTTGCTCTCTTGCATTTTGGGCTTCATAAAAATATTTGAATTGGCAAATGCTTTAATTCTTGCAACAAACATATTTGAATTTCTTGGATCTTCCTGGACAAATATGAAAGATCAATTTGAATTTTCGTTTGTCCAATATTAAACCCAAAGTATTATTTCATGTGGGTAATTTTAATATAAATGCCATGATGCAACATGAGATGCAAAAAGTGAAAATTTTACTCATATTTTCAGGTACCAAAAGTGGGGCTGTTACATGACCGGTTGAAACCGACCACACTCCGGAGTAGGATCTTTGCCATTTAAACCTCTCACCACAACTTTATACCTATGAAGTGTCACAACTTTGGTTTTGGTGGGATTCCGATGCTTCAGAGCCCCTGGTTTTGCCGAAACCCTGACCCCGATGGAAAATTCAAACTACACCGTCGACCCCTTTGACCAGCATCGAAAGAGGGTAGACATGTGGACTTTTTTGCTTGATTGTGTTAGGGTAGGGCATAGGAAGATGGGAGACCAAAAACTAGCCCGTGTGGTCACAAGTTCCCTCGGGTTCACCCGAAGGGGGAGTTTCAACCTCTAAGTCCAGAAAATTTACTAGTGAGTAACTGATCCGGTTGAAGCCGGCCACACTCCGGAGTAGGATCTTTGCCATTTAAACCTCTCACCACAACTTTATACCTATGAAGTGTCACCACCTTGGTTTTGGAGGGATTCTGACGCTCCGGAGCCCCAGGTTTCGCCGAAACCGTCACCCCGATGGAAAAGTCAAACTTCACCGTCGACCCCTTTGACCAGCATCGAAAGAGGGTATACCTATGGAAATTTTTGCTTTATTGTGTTAGGGTAAGGCATAGGAATATGGGACACCAAAAACTAGCCCGTGTGGTCACAAGTTCCCTCGGGTTCGCCCGAAGGGGGAGATTCGACCTTTAAGTCTAGAAACTTTACTAGTGAGTAACTGATCCCGGTTGAAGCCGGCCACACTTCGGAGTAGGGTCTTGGCTATTTAAAGCTCCCACCACAACTTTATACCTATGAAGTGTCACCACCTTAGTTTTGGTGGGATTCCGACGCTCCGAAGCCCCGTTTCGTCGAAACCCTGACCGCGATGAAAAAAGTCAAACTTCATCGTGTACCCCTTTGACCAGCGTCGAAAGAGGGTAGACCCTGTGGACTTTTTTGATTGATTGTGTTTGGGTAGGGCATAGGAAGATGGGAGACCAAAAATCTAGCCCTTGTGGTCACAAGATTCCCTCGGGTTCACCTGAAGAGGGAGTTTCGACTTCTAAGTCCAGAAACTTTACTAGTGAGTAACTAATCCCGGTTGAAGCTGGCCACACTCCAGAGTAGGATCTTTGCCATTTAAACCTCTCACCATAACTTTATACCTATGAAGTGCCACCACCTTGGTTTTGGTGGGATTCCGACGCTCCGGAGCCCCGTTTCGCTGAAACCTTGACCCCGATGGAGAAAGTCAAACTTCACCGTCTACCCCTTTGACAGGTGTCGAAAGAGGGTAGCCTGTGGACTTTTGCTTGATTGTGTTAGGGTGGGTCATAGGATGATGGGAGACCAAAAAGTTAGCCAGTGTGGTCACAAGATTTCATTGGGTTCGCCCGAAGGGGAGTTTCAACCTCTAAGTCCAGAAACTTTACTAGAGAGTAACTGATCCCGGTTGAAGCCGGCCACACTCCGGAGTAGGATATTGGCCATTTAAAGCTCTCACCACAAATTTATACCTAATAAGTGTAACCACCTTGGTTTTGGTGGGATTCTGACGCTCCGGAGCCCCGTTTCGCCGAAACCCTGACCCCGATGGAAAAAGTCAAACTTCACCGTCTACCCCTTAGACCGGCGTCGAAAGAGGGTAGACCTGTGGACTTTTTTTCTTGATTGTGAAAAAGAGTAGGGCATAGGATGATGGGAGACCAAAAAGCTAGCCCGTGTGGTCACAAGATTCCCTCGGGTTGACCCAAGGGGGAGTTTCGACCTTTAAGTCCAGAAACTTTACTAGTGAGTAACTGATCCCGGTTGAAGCCGGCCACACTTCGGAGTAGGGTCTTCGCCATTTAAACCTCTCACCACAACTTTATACCGATGAAGTGTCACCACCTTAGTTTTGGTGGGATTCCGACGCTCCGGAGCCCCGTTTCATCGAAACCCTGACCGCGATGGAAAAGTCAAACTTCACCGTCTACCTCTTTGACCAGCGTCAAAAGAGGTAGATCATGTGGACTTTTTTGATTGATTGTGTTTGGGTAGGGAATAGGAAGATTGGAGACCAAAAATCTAGCCCTTGTGGTCACAAGATTCCCTCGGGTTCGCCCGAAGGGGGAGTTTCGACCTCTAAGTCTAGAAACTTTACTAGTGAGTAACTAATCCCGGTTGAAGCCGGCCACACTGCAGAGTAGGATCTTTGCCATTTAAACCTCTCACCATAACTTTATACCTATGAAGTGCCACCACCTTGGTTTTGGTGGGATTCCGATGCTCCAGAGTCCCGTTTCGCCGAAACCTTGACCCCGATGGAGAAAGTCAAACTTCACCGTCTACCCCTTTGACCGGTGTCAAAAGAGGGTAGACCTGTGGACTTTTGCTTGATTGTGTTAGGGTAGGTCATAGGATGATGGGAGACCAAAAAGTTAGCCCGTGTGGTCACAAGATTTCATCGGGTTCGCCCGAAGGGGGAGTGTCGACCTCTAAGTCCAGAAACTTTACTAGAGAGTAACTGATCCCGGTTGAAGCCGGCCACACTCTGGAGTAGGATATTGGCCATTTAAAGCTCTCACCACAACTTTATACCTAATAAGTGTAACCACCTTGGTTTTGGTGGGATTCTGACGCTCCGGAGCCCCGTTTCGCCGAAACCCTGACCCCGATGGAAAACGTCAAACTTCACCGTCTACCCCTTAGACCGGCATCGAAAGAGGGTAGACCTGTGGACTTTTTTTCTTGATTGTGAAAAATAGTAGGGCATAGGATGATGTGAGACCAAAAAGCTAGCCTGTGTGGTCACAAGATTCCCTCGGGTTGACCCGAAGGGGGAGTTTCGACCTTTAAGTCCAGAAACTTTACTAGTGAGTAACTGATCCCGGTTGAAGCCGGCCACACTTCGGAGTAGGGTCTTGGCCATTTAAACCTCTCACCACAACTTTATACCTATGAAGTGTCACCACCTTAGTTTTGGTGGGATTCCGACGCTCCGGAGCCCTGTTTCGTCAAAACCCTGACCGCGATGGAAAAAGTCAAACTTCACCGTCTACCCCTTTGACCAGCGTCAAAAGAGGGTAGACCCTATGGACATTTTTTATTGATTGTGTTTGGATAGGGCATAGGAAGATGGGGGACCAAAAATCTAGCCCTTGTGGTCACAAGATTCCCTCGGGTTCGCCCGAAGGGGGAGTTTCGACCTCTAAGTCCAGAAACTTTACTAGTGAGTAACTAATCCCGGTTGAAGCCGGCCACACTCCAGAGTAGGATCTTTGCCATTTAAACCTCTCAACATAACTTTATACCTATGAAGTGCCACCACCTTGGTTTTGGTGGGATTCCGACGCTCCGGAGCCCCGTTTTGCTGAAACCTTGACCCCGATGGAGAAAGTCAAACTTCACCGTCTACCCCTTTGACAGGTGTCGAAAGAGGGTAGCCTGTGGACTTTTGCTTGATTGTGTTAGGGTGGGTCATAGGATGATGGGAGACCAAAAAGTTAGCCCGTGTGGTCACAAGATTTCATCGGGTTCGCCCGAAGGGGGAGTTTCGACCTCTAAGTCCAGAAACTTTACTAGTGAGTAACTAATCCCGGTTGAAGCCGGCCACACTCCAGAGTAGGATCTTTGCCATTTAAACCTCTCAACATAACTTTATACCTATGAAGTGCCACCACCTTGGTTTTGGTGGGATTCCGACGCTCCGGAGCCCCGTTTTGCTGAAACCTTGACCCCGATGGAGAAAGTCAAACTTCACCGTCTACCCCTTTGACCGGTGTCAAAAGAGGGTAGACCTGTGGACTTTTGCTTGATTGTGTTAGGGTAGGTCATAGGATGATGAGATACTGATGTCTACACACGCTTCTATTCTTGTAGACAGTGTTGGGCCTCCAAGAGCAGAGGTTTGTAGAACAGCAGCAGGTTTCCCTTAAGTGAATCACCCATGGTTTATCGAACTCAGGGAGGTAGAGGTCAAAGGTATCCCTCTCAAGCAACCCTGCAATCACAATACAAAAAGTCTCTTGTGTCCCCAACACACCCAATACACTTGTCAGATGTATAGGTGCACTAGTTCGGCGAAGAGATAGTGAAATACAAGTAATATGGATGATTATAAGTAGTAATTGCAATCTGAAATAAAAATGGCAGCAAGCAAACATGTAGCAGAACTTGTTGTAAACGGTGTTTCAATGCTTAGAAACAAGGCCTAGGGATCATACTTTCACCAGTGGTCACTCTCAACAATGCAATCATAATTGAATATAAATATAAGCACTTCAATATACTACTCCGAAGTATTCTCCGGCTGGATAACGAACACTAATTCATTGTGTAGGAATGCAAAAGCACGCCTCAAACATATATTCCCAAGTACTAATGAATACCCCACACTGGACCATGAGCATTCATAGGAGGTACTAACACACCACAATTTCATAGAGACATCCAACTCAAATAATAAATCAGTGAACAAGTATCTTGTGAAATATAGCCTAAAGACCCACACGGTGCACACACTGTCACCTTTACACACGTGGGACAAGGAGTCTCCGGAGATCACATAAATAAAGCCCACTTGAGTAACATAACAACATCTAGATTGCAAAGCTCATGATCACATATAGATCACATCATCGGAGAGAGAGATATAGACCACATGGCTACAGGTACGGCCCTCAGCCTCGAGGGAGAACTACTCCCTCCTCATCATGGGAGTCAGCAACGGCGATGAAGATGGTGGTGGAGTCGATGGAGATGGCTCCGGGGGCACTTCCCCGTCCCGGCAGGGTGCCGGAACAGAGACTTCTGTCCCCCGAAACTTGTCGGCGATGGCGGCGGCGCTGCAGATGTTTCTTTGGAATATGACGGGGTCCTTAGGGTTTTCTCGTCGGGGGGATTATATAGGCGAAAGGGCGGCGTCGGTGGAGGCTCGAGGGGGCCACACCACCTGGTGGCGCGGCAGACAGGTGGGCCGCGCCACCCTAGGGTGTGGTCGCCCTCTGGTGCGTCTTCGGCTCCCCTTTGGACTCCGTGTGCGTGACGAAATTATAAGATCCTGGGTTTTTGTCCCGTCCGATTCCGAGAATATTTCCTTAAGTACTTTTCTGAAACGGAAAAACAGCAGAAAACAGGAACTGGCACTGGGGCATCTTGTTAATATGTTAGTTCCAAAAATGCATAAAAATGCTATAAGATGTAAACAAAACATGTAGCAAATGGTATGAAAACAAGCATGGATCATAAGAAATTATAGATACGTTGGAGACGTATCAGCATCCCCAAGCTTAGTTCTACTCGTCCTCGAGTAGGTAGAACGATAACAAATAATTTCTTAGGAGACATGCTAACTCACAATCTAGATCAACATAGAAATGCAAAGCACATGATGTGAATAAGGTGATCCAAAACAATTGTCTATAGTTGACATTAAGCAAACAATGATTAACAAATGCTAGCTAAAAGAAGCTAGAACTTTTCATGAATCAGCGTGTTGGAGACAAGGAACCATACATAAGGTTTAGAAAGAAGGATAGTAAATTGTGTCTCCAATGTAAAATGTCAATCAATCTTCAAAGCATCAAATTCAGTCAATAATAGAAATAGCCAAGCTCAAGTCAAGTGTCCTTTATCCATCCACTTAACTTATCAACTGTTATGTAGTCCACTCAACTAATACAAGCAAGAAGAAGGCTTGGCACCATGAGGTTATGGCAAAGAGAATAATAATGGGGGTTTGGAAGGCCAAAAAGAAAGGCTCAAACAGTGGAAGAGGTAACCACAAGACAAGAGGAAGTCCCGTAGTAGACACTGAATGAGGAGTAGTGATTGCCATGCAACGGATGCACATAGAGATATATGAATGGAAGCTCTCCAATGGAACTAGTGGGGGTGCATCCAACTTGCTTGCTCATGAAGACCTAGAGCTCACTTGAGGAGGCTCATCGTTGGAATATACAAGCCAAGTTCTATAACGTTTGGTCCCCACATACTTATACTAATGAAGCATGAAAACTCACTACAATGATGTAGGTGCTACTAGCACAAGTGTGGAATAAAAGGATAGTAGTGTTGCCCCCTCTCTCATTTTATATTCTTTTTTCTTTTTCTCTTTTTTTTTGCTTTTTGCTTTTTGAGGCCTTTGTGGCTCTTTTATATTTTTCTCTCATTGGTCTCTTTTGGACTCTTTTGATTGGCCACTTTGGACTCTTTTCAATATGCTCACAGGTAGAGGCAACACTCTATTTTACAAGATGATCATCACACTTTTTGGTGTACTCAAAACTCAAAGACTAATACATGGTGTATGGTGGTTATGCAAGACCGAGCGTAGTGTGGAAAAGATGTAACACATGTGGAAAACCACGCATCACACTAACTCAAATGGTCAAGCAATACTATATGGTAATGAAGTAAAAATGACATAAAGTCATGTAATGTAAATGATGGATGTTGCATGGCAATGTATCTCGGAACAGCTATGGAAATGCTGTGATAGGTAGATATGGTGGCTGTTTTGAGGAAGATAGTTGGCTTATGTGTAGGAGAACAAGATGAAGATCTCCCACGGGGTTGGATGTACTTGCGAAGTATGCACCAATCTCAATGTGAAAAAGGGCAATGCAAAGCACCGAAGAGGCTAGCAAAATATGGAGGTGGAAGTGCCAAAAACCAAAAACTCACATAGCATGTCGTATATTGCAAACAACTAACAGTATCAAAGTTTCACAAATAGTTAGAGACACCCCGAGAGGGATCGTGGCGGCGACACAAGTGCCCCGTTGGCTTCCCCGACCGTTGCAGTAACTATACCATTAGAAACTTCTTTTCAACTAAGAGGAAATCACGACACTAAAGCACTATTGACTTAAGTTGTTTTTAGTTCAGAAAAGTACGGCTCCACGCTCTACTAACACATCTTCACTAATCAGCTCTTAACAACATTAGCCAACAAATTTTAACCATTAGTTATTTTAATACCTCAAAACAATTGAAGAGGAGCAAGTTATCTACACAATGGTCTACAAGACTATGCAGCTTTTCTCTATTTCATACCACTATCACAAGCATAGCATTTTCCAATCTAACACATAAACCAAGCAACTAAAACAACTCTCTAACAAATAAGAGTGAAACACAAGAGAGCTTAACACAAAGAACTAGCAGCCCTAAACAAGATAACATGCTAAAAGCGAGAGCTTACTAGAAAACAAACAGTAGCTAAGAATACTCAACGAATATAAGCGAAGCACAAGAGTATTCATATGAAAAAGCGGAGTGTGTCTCTCTCCCACACAAGAATGCTAGGATCCAACTTATTAAGCAAACTAAAACACACACTCAAAATAAAAACAGACGCTCCAAGCAAAATACATAAGATGTAGTGGAATAAAAATATAGTATCACTAGAGATGACCTGATAGTTTTGTCGATGAAGAAGGGGATGCCTTGGGCATCCCCAAGCTTAGATGCTTGAGTCTTCTTGAATTTTCTGGGGATGACCCACCGGGGCATCCCCAAGCTTAGGCTTTTCACTCTTCTTGATCTCATCATATCGTCCCTTTTGCTTACTTGAAAACTTCCACCACATCAAACTCAAAGTAATTCTCATTAGAGGGTTAGTGCATAAACCAAAAATTCACAAGTTCTACTGTGACACAAGCACATATTAATGCATTATAACATTAGCTACAGCCACTGATGCTCAAAGAATCAAAAAGATCCAAATAAACATCGCAAAAGAAGCAATGCACAATAAAAGGCAGAATCTGTCAAAATCTGAACAGTCTGTAAAGAAGAATTTTTTCGAGGCACTAGAGTTGCTCAAATCGAAAATCACTGAACTAGAAAAAGTTTCATACATATATGAAGATTCAGAACACAAAATCTCAAAGCATTTCGTCTCTTCTGCAATAAATGACGAATTTAACGGTGACAGACAGAAATCTGTTTCCTGTGCAGAAATCCAAATATAGCAAAAACTTTCTACTAGAGACCTTACTTGGCACAACATTGCAAGAAAATAAAGATACAAAGAAGTTGCTACAGAAGTAAACAAACTTCTTGACTCAAATAAAAGAAAAGATACTGAAAATAAAATGATGGGTTGTCTCCCATAAGCGCTTTTCTTTAAAGCCTTTTAGCTAGGCATGGTAATTTTGATGATGCTCACATAAAAATGAGAGTTGGAGCACAATAAGGGAGCATCAAGAAGCAACTATAAAACTCATTTAAGTCTAACCCACTTCCTATGCATTGGAATCTTGTAAGTAAATAAATCCATGAAGCATAAATTGACTAGCATAGGAAGACAAAATAGGTGCAACTTCAAAAATTTCAACAAAAGGAGAGGAGATTCAATGTTATTGTGATATATGAAGCCATGTCTCCCTTTTTCATAAAAACTTTCAGTAGCATCATTGATAAAATCCACAATATAACCATCACATGTAAAATTCTTATCATGATCCATATGCATAAAAGTGTCATTATTACTCTCCACATAAGTAAAATCCTTCTCATTAGTAATAGTGAGAGTAAAACTACCATAGCCATCATTGTAATCATCATATATAGGAGGCATATCATAATCACAAGGGAATTTATGCTCAATAGTAGATGGACTGAAAAGATCACATTCATCATTATAATCATCATATATGGGAGGTATAGTATCATCAAAGCAAATTTCCTCCTCAAAGCTTGGGGGACTAAAAAGATCATTTTCATAAAAACTAGCTTCCCCAAGCTTAGATTTTTCCATAGCATTAGCAATAATGGTGTTCAAAGAATTCATACTAATAACATTACTACCACTATTATGCAAACAAACTTCCATAGGTTTTTAAATTTTCTCTTCAAAAGCATCATGTCCTAATTCAATATAAAGTTCATAAAGATCTCTAATTTTTTTGTTGTTTTCCATTAAGCCTAACTAGTGAAATTAAAAAAAAGAAACAAAAAGATATAATTGCAGAATCTAAAGTAAATAACTTCGAGCACTCACACAACAGCAACAGTACTAGAAAATAGCTTAGTAGCCAGATGATGTGAGTACCTTTTACCTTACCTCCCCGGCAACGGCGCCAGAAAATAGCTTCGTTGCCGGATAGCTTTGTTGTTGGAGTGTGAGTGCCGCTTACCTTACCTCCCCGGCAACGGCGCCAGAAAATAGCTTGATGTCTACACACGCTTCTATTCTTGTAGACAGTGTTGGGCCTCCAAGAGCAGAGGTTTGTAGAACAGCAGCAAGTTTCCCTTAAGTGAATCACCCAAGGTTTATCGAACTCAGGGAGGTAGAGGTCAATGGTATCCCTCTCAAGCAACCCTGCAATCACAATACAAAAAGTCTCTTGTGTCCCCAACACACCCAATACACTTGTCAGATGTATAGGTGCACTAGTTCGGCGAAGAGATAGTGAAATACAAGTAATATGGATGATTATAAGTAGTAATTGCAATCTGAAATAAAAATGGCAGCAAGCAAACATGTAGCAGAACTTGTTGTAAACGGTGTTTCAATGCTTAGAAACAAGGCCTAGGGATCATACTTTCACCAGTGGTCACTCTCAACAATGCAATCATAATTGAATATAAATATAAGCACTTCAATATACTACTCCGAAGTATTCTCCGGCTGGATAACGAACACTAATTCATTGTGTAGGAATGCAAAAGCACGCCTCAAACATATATTCCCAAGTACTAATGAATACCCCACACTGGACCATGAGCATTCATAGGAGGTACTAACACACCACAATTTCATAGAGACATCCAACTCAAATAATAAATCAGTGAACAAGTATCTTGTGAAATATAGCCTAAAGACCCACACGGTGCACATACTGTCACCTTTACACACGTGGGACAAGGAGTCTCCGGAGATCACATAAATAAAGCCCACTTGAGTAACATAACAACATCTAAATTGCAAAGCTCATGATCACATATAGATCACATCATGGGAGAGAGAGATATAGACCACATGGCTACCGGTACGGCCCTCAGCCCCGAGGGAGAACTACTCCCTCCTCATCATGGGAGTCACCAACGGCGATGAAGATGGTGGTGGAGTCGATGGAGATGGCTCCGGGGGCACTTCCCCGTCCCGGCAGGGTGCCGGAACAGAGACTTCTGTCCCCCGAAACTTGTCGGCGATGGCGGCGGCGCTGCAGATGTTTCTTTGGAATATGACGGGGTCCTTAGGGTTTTCTCGTTGGGGGGATTATATAGGCGAAAGGGCGGCGTCGGTGGAGGCCCGAGGGGGCCACACCACCTGGTGGCGCGGCAGACAGGTGGGCCGCGCCACCCTAGGGTGTGGTCGCCCTCTGGTGCGTCTTCGGCTCCCCTTTGGACTCCGTGTGCGTGACGAAATTATAAGATCCTGGGTTTTTGTCCCGTCCGATTCCGAGAATATTTCCTTATGTACTTTTCTGAAACGGAAAAACAGCAGAAAACAGGAACTGGCACTTGGGCATCTTGTTAATATGTTAGTTCCAAAAATGCATAAAAATGCTATAAGATGTAAACAAAACATGTAGCAAATGGTATGAAAACAAGCATGGATCATAAGAAATTATAGATACGTTGGAGACATATTAGATACCAAAAAGTTAGACCGTGTGGTCACAAGATTCCCTCGGGTTGACCCGAAGGGGGAGTTTCGACCTTTAAGCCCAGAAACTTTACTAGTGAGTAACTGATCCCAGTTGAAGCCGGCCACACTCCGGAGTAGGATATTGGCCATTTAAAGCTCTCACCACAACTTTGTGCCTAATAAGTGTAGCCACCTTGGTTTTGGTGGGATTCTGACGCTCCGGAGCCCCGTTTCGCCGAAAACCTGACCCCGATGGAAAAAGTCAAACTTCACCCTCTACCCCTTTGATCGGCGTCGAAAGAGGGTAGACCTATGGACTTTTTTTCTTGATTGTGAAAAAGAGAAGGGCATAGGATGATGGGAGACCAAAAAGCTAACCCGTGTGGTCACAAGATTCCGTCGGGTTGACCCGAAGGGGGAGTTTCGACCTCTAAGTCTAGAAACTTTACTAGTAAGTAACTGATCCCGGTTGAAGCTGGCCACACTCCAGAGTAGGATCTTGGCCATTTAAACCTCTCACCACAACTTTATACCTATGAAGTGTCACCACCTTGGTTTTGGTGGGATTCCGACGCTCCGGTGCCCCGTTTTGCTGAAACCCTGACCCCGATGGAGAAAGTCAAACTTAACCGTCTACCCCTTTTACTGGTGACAAAAGAGGATAGACCTGTGGAATTTTTTGCTTGATTGTGTTAGGGTAGCTCATAAGATTATGGGATACCAAAAAGCTAGCCCGTGTGGTCACAAGATTCCATCGGGTTCGCCCGAAGGGGGAGTTTCGACCTCTAAGTCCACAAACTTTACTAGTGAGTAACTGATCCCGGTTGAAGCCGGCCACGCTCCGGAGTAGTATCTTGGCCATTTAAAGCTCTCACCACAACATTATATCTAATAAGTGTAACCACCTTGGTTTTGGTGGGATTCTGACGCTCTGGAGCTCCGTTTCGCCGAAACCCTCACCCCGATGGAAAAAGTCAAACTTCACCATCTACCCCTTTGACCGGCGTCGAAAGAGGGTAGACCTGTGAACTTTTTTCTTGATTGTGAAAAGAGTAGGGCATAGGATGATGGGAGACCAAAAAGCTAGCCCGTGTGGTCACAAGATTACCTCGGGTAGACCCGAAGGGGGAGTTTCGACCTCTAAGTCCAGAAACTTTACTACTAAGTAACATATCCCGGTTGAAGCCGGCCACACTCCAAAGTAGGATCTTGGCCATTTAAACCTCTCACCACAACATTATACCTATGAAGTGTCACCACCTTGGTTTTGGTGGGATTCCGATGCTCCGGTGGCCCGTTTCGCCGAAACCCTGACTCCGATGGAGAAAGTCAAACTTCACCGTCTACCCCTTTGACTGGTGGCGAAAGAGGGTAGACCTGTGGACTTTTTTGCTTGATTGTGTTAGGGTAGGTCATAGGATGATGGGATACCAAAAAGCTAGCCCGTGTGGTCACAAGATTTCATCGGGTTCGCCCGAAGGGGGAGTTTCGACCTCTAAGTCCACAAACTTTACTAGTGAGTAACTGATCCCGGTTGAAGCCGGCCACACTCCGGAGTAGGATCTTGGACATTTAAAGCTCTCACCACAACTTTATACCTAATAAGTGTAACCACCTTGGTTTCGGTGGGATTCTGACGCTCCGGAGCCCCGTTTCGCCGAAACCCTGACCCCAATGGAAAAAGTCAAACTTCACCCTCTACCCCTTTGACCAGCGTCGAAAGAGGGTAGACCTGTGGACTTTTTTCTTGATTGTGAAAAATAGTAGGGAAAAGGATTATGGGAGACCAAAAAGCTAGCCCGTGTGGTCACAAGATTCCCTCGGGTTGACTCGAAGGGGGAGTTTCGACCTCTAAGTCCAGAAACTTTACTAGTAAGTAACTGATCCCGGTTGAAGCCGGCCACACTCCAGAGTAGGATCTTGGCCATTTAAACCTCTCACCACAACTTTATACCTATGAATTGTCACCACCTTGGTTTTGGTGGGATTCCGACGCTCCGGTGCCCTGTTTCGTCGAAACCCTGACCCCGATGGGGAAATTCAAACTTAACCGTCTACCCCTTTGACCGGTGTCAAAAGAGGGTAGACCAGTGGACTTTTTGCTTGATTGTGTTCGGTTAGCTCATAAGATGATGGGATACCAAAAAGCTAGCCCGTGTGGTCACAAGATTCCATCGGGTTCGCCCGAAGGGGGAGTTTCGACCTCTAAGTCCACAAACTTTACTAGTGAGTAACTGATCCCGGTTGAAGCCGGCCACACTCCGGAGTAGGATCTTGGCCATTTAAAGCTATCACCACAACTTTATACATAATAAGTGTCACCACCTTGGTTTTGGTGGGATTCCGACGCTCCGGAGCACCGTTTCGCCAAAACCCTGACCCCGATGGAAAAATTCAAACTTCACCGTCTACCCCTTTGACCGTTGTCGAACGAAGGTAGACCTATGGACTTTTTTGCTTGATTGTGTTAGGGTAGGGCATAGGAAGATGGGAGACCAGAAATCTAGCCCGTGTGGTCACAAGATTCCCTCGGGTTCGCCCGAAGGGGGAGTTTCGACCTCTAAGTCCAGAAACTTTACTAGTGAGTAACTGATCCGGTTGAAACCGGCCACACTCCGCAGTAGGATCTTTTCCATTTAAACCTCTCACCACAACTTTATACCTATGAAGTGTCACCACCTTGGTTTTGGTGGGATTCTAACGCTCTGGAGCCCCAGGTTACGTCGAAACCCTGACCCAGATGTAAAAAGTCAAACTTCACTGCCGACCCCTTTGACCAGCATTGAAAGAGGGTATACCTGTGGAATTTTTTGCTTGATTGTGTTAGGGTAGGGCATAGGAAGATGGGAGACCAAAATTTAGCCCGTGTGGTCACAAGATTCCATCGGGTTCGCCCGAAGGGGGAGTTTCGACCTCTAAGTCCACAAACTTTACTAGTGAGTAACTGATCCCGGTTGAAGCCGGCCACGCTCCGGAGTAGTATCTTGGCCATTTAAAGCCCTCACCACAACATTATATCTAATAAGTGTAACCACCTTGGTTTTGGTGGGATTTTGACGCTCCGGAGCCCCGTTTCGCCGAAACCCTCACCCCGATGGAAAAAGTCAAACTTCACCATCTACCCCTTTGACCGGCGTCGAAAGAGGGTAGACCTGTGAACTTTTTTTCTTGATTGTGAAAATAGTAGGGCATAGGATGATGGGAGACCAAAAAGCTAGCCTGTGTGGTCACAAGATTACCTCGGGTAGACCCGAAGGGGGAGTTTCGACCACTAAGTCCAGAAACTTTACTACTAAGTAACAGATCCCGGTTGAAGCCGGCCACACTCCAAAGTAGGATCTTGGCCATTTAAACCTCTCATCACAACATTATACCTATGAAGTGTCACCACCTTGGTTTCGGTGGGATTCCGACGCTCCGGTGGCCCGTTTCGCCGAAACCCTGACCCCGATGGAGAAAGTCAAACTTCACCGTCTACCCCTTTTACTGGTGGCGAAAGAGGGAAGACCTGTGGAATTTTTTGCTTGATTGTGTTAGGGTAGGTCATAGGATGATGGGATACCAAAAAGCTAGCCCGTGTGGTCACAAGATTTCATCGGGTTCGCCCGAAGGGGGAGTTTCGACCTCTAAGTCCACAAACTTTACTAGTGAGTAACTGATCCCGGTTGAAGCCGGCCACGCTCCGGAGTAGTATCTTGGCCATTTAAAGCTCTCACCACAACATTATACCTAATAAGTGTAACCACCTTGGTTTTGGTGGGATTCTGACGCTCTGGAGCCCCGTTTCGCCGAAACCCTCACCCCGATGGAAAAAGTCAAACTTCACCATCTACCCCATTGACCGGCGTCGAAAGAGGGTAGACCTATGGACTTTTTTTGCTTGATTGTGTTAGGGTAGGGCATAGGAAGATGGGAGACCAAAAATCTAGCCCGTATGGTCACAAGATTCCCTAGGGTTCGCCCGAAGGGGGAGTTTCGACCTCTAAGTCCAGAAACTTTACTAGTGAGTAACTGATCCGGTTGAAACCGGCCACACTCCGGAGTAGGATCTTTGCCATTTAAACCTCTCACCACAACTTTATACCTATGAAGTGTCACCACCTTGGTTTTGGTGGGATTCCAACGCTCTGGAGCCCCAGGTTTCGTCGAAACCTTGACCCAGATGTAAAAGGTCAAACTTCACCGCCGACCCCTTTGACCAGCATTGAAAGAGGGTATACCTGTGGACTTTTTTGCTTGATTGTGTTAGGGTAGGGCATAGTAAGATGGGAGACCAAAAACTAGCCTGTGTGGTCACAAGATTCCCTCGGGTTTGCCCGAAGGGGGAGTGTCGACCTCTAAGTCCAGAAACTTTACTAGTGAGTAACAGATCCGGTTGAAACCGACCACACTCTGGAGTAGGATCTTTGCCATTTAAACCTCTCAACGCAACTTTATACCTATTAAGTGTCACCACCTTGGTTTTGGTGGGATTCCAACGCTCCGGAGCCCCAGGTTTCGCCGAAACCATGACCCTGATGGAAAAAGTCAAACTTTCACCGTCTACCCCTTTGACCGGCGTGGAAAGAGGGTAGACCTGTGGAATTTTGGTTGATTGTGTTAGGGTAGGTCATAGGATGATGGGAGACCAAAAAGTTAGCCCGTGTGGTCACACGATTTCATCGGGTTCGCCTGAAGGGGGAGTTTCGACCTCTAAGTCCAGATACTTTACTAGTGAGTAACTGATCCAGGTTAAAGCCGGCCACACTTCGGAGTAGGGTCTTGGCCATTTAAACCTCTCACCTGTAGTGTCCCGGGGTTTTCCCCAATTTAGATTTTTGCTTGTTTTTCTTTTTGCATCATCATGACATCATCATCTTTCACCTTCATATTTTTGCAAAAGAAAAATCAAAATATTATTTTAGCTAAACTATTTTTGATTTGCAAATTAATCCTAGGGTGTAATAAATCCATCACTCCCTCCTTCCCTAATTTCAAACAAACCATAAAATAATATTTTGAAATATTTGTGAAGCCTTTTCAAATCACAATAAAGCTTGTGAAATTATTTTGGCAAAACCTATATTTTGTTTTGCAAATCTTTCCCCTCTTTTCTTTCCCTCGTTCCTATTTCTTTTCCTACCCTTTTTCCTTTTCTCAAAATAAAACAAATAGAAATTTTTTTAAATCAAAACAAAATAGGGAGGGCAGCAGCCCACCTTTTCCTTCCTGCCCAAATCACCTTTCCTGGCCCGACCGAAGCAGCCCAGCCGGCCCATTCTCTTTCTCCCTGGCCCAACACCCCCTTCTCTCGTTTCTCTGCCGTCAGGGAGCAGGGGCGAATGCATGCACATGGTGCCGTCGCCATGCCACGCCACCTCCACCTTTTCCCCTCCTATAAAGCAAGCCTTGGCGCCCCAGCAACCCTAGCTCCTCTCCCCTCTCTCTCCCAGCCGCCGCCAACTCTCTCCCTCTCTCCCCTTCCCCTTTTCTTTCCTCTCCCGAGCCAGCCATGGCCAAGTTTGGAACCTGAAGCTTGCCACCATCTCGCGCCTCCTAGGTCCCAGCGAGCATGTCCAGTAGCTACCTCTAGTACCCCTCTTTTGTTTCCTCACCTCGGAGCCCTCTTTCCCTGTCGGAGAATGGTCCCAGGAACTGGGGGTGTCTCCAAGGTATCGTGCAAGGGGCTGAACACGGAGTCAAGCAATCCTCAATGTGCTCCGGCGACGGTGCTCGTTGGACTCGCTGCGGACGACATTGCAGAGATGGACACAAGATCTTACCCAGGTTCAGGGCCCTCTTCGGGAGGTAAAACCCCTACGTCCTGCTATGGTGTATTGCACTGCTTGGAGAGGTTCACAGTACAAGGGGAGCTTGAAGAGCTCGAGGTGGCTAACAATGGCTACTTGCTAGTCTTCAGATCTAGGGTTTGATCTAAGCTCCCAGATTCCGAACCCTTTGCTCGGGCGTGCCCCTTCTCCTTTTATAGGCGTCCTGGACCTCTTCTGCCCAAACATTTGGGCGGGAAGGGTTACCACATGGCGACGAAGGAAGGAGCAGGGTGCACGATAAAGGTGGAGTCTACCATAAAGGTAAAGCTCGTGGACGCGGTCCACAGCAGGGGAGCGGCGTCACCAAAGCTGAAAAAGGCCACCGACCAGCCGGACGGTGGGCTGGCGCTTGATGAGGTGGGACGTGACCCATGGTGACGTCGTCCTTGGAGTGTAGCTGCAGACGGTTCCCTTATCACCAAAGAGGCAATACTCGTTGTCCGCTTTGCTTGAGGCCGCTTTGTTGACCGCTTTATACATGGAAACGGCAACTGCGGCGTCGTCGTCATCGCGCGTAAGCACGCGCGTCACTCTGCACATGGTGCAGAGCCCATGTGCGCTCTGCCGCGGAGGTAGAGATGGCTTCGCGAGGAAGGAGCTTGGCGAGGCAAAAAGCCTCGCCGAGCCCTTCGGCTTGGTCCTTAGCAGAATTGCGGGTGGCGTCGGAGACGCCTTGTCGAGGTGCGGTCCCTCGCCAAGGGAGGAAACCCTCGGCGAGGAGAAAAAGATCCTTCGCGAGGGAAAAAACCCTCACGAGGCTCGCCAGGCTGGAGAGCCTGGTCCTTAGCGAAAATCGTCCGAAGAATCTCGTGGGCCCTGGCAGGCCGGCCCGTGGTACCCTGGTTTCCACTGTGCCGACATCCCCGTCCTCGGAATCTCGGAAACGAGCTCGACCCGGGCGCGCTCTGGAGCGCCGAGCCCGGCCGCCGTCGACGTCCCTGCTTGTACGCGCCTCCCCGAGCCACTAAGCCATGTCCAGGAGGTCTGCGGCGACTACTACGACCACCACACGCGAGGAATCGAGCCGGGATCGCCGCATGCTTCGACTCCGTCCACGACGTCGACTACGTCCGCCTGGAGCACATCAAGGTCGTCGTCGTCTTCCTCCTCTACGTCGCCTCCGTTCGACCCCAAGCATGAACGACTACACCAGCAACCTCGCCGTGAGCTTCTCCTTCGATCCCCACCCGTCCCCATCTCGATCCCGTCCTCTACATGTCGTTTCCCCTGGGAGGACCTTCGGCCACCATAGCAGCGAGCTCGTGCACGGGCTCGAGCTGCTGCTGCTCTTGCATCCACGCACTTTCTCACACACCCGCACATCCACACCGGCGCACACCATGCACCCCTACACCCTTGAACTTGCGCACGCGCGCAGGAACCACCAGCCTGTGCCGATCTTCTCCGCCCCCGTTGTTTCTCTGAACCTGCAAGTTGTGGCTTTCTGTCTAAGTTCAGTTAACTCCGTTTCTTCATGTCTTATCGGGCCGAATCCAAATGCTATCACCAACACCAAGCCGGCCCAGTGGCTTGTTCCCAGCTGATCCACCCGTGAGACCCAAGTTCGATCCCCAGCCACCCCCCTTTTTCTGCATTATTTTTTGTTTATGCAAATTATGTTTTATATCATATCTTTGGATCTATAACTCCAATTGCAAAATATATTATATGAATTTTGATCAGAAAAATGTAAGGAATTTGAATATGCCATCCATACTCATGTTTGCATCATGTAGTTTGCCTTTTTGTTGTGTTTTGTTTATCACCTAAATAATTAAATATGGAATATGTGGGTTCTAATTTAATTGTTGACCCGGTTCCATTTAATTTTGAGTAGCTCACCCATGCATTGTTTAGGCTTGTGAATCAACATTTAATTTTGGTGGTTAGAAAAATAACTTGAACCTTATAATTATATCTCGGAATCTCGGTTCCGTTTAATTTTGTTAAGTTGCATCTCTCATGTTTTGCCATGGCATGCATGCATTCCATCAACATGCCGGATCTTTTGCCGTAGTAGTAAAATGCATCTTTTCCGTTGTCCAGTGTTTGTTGCTTCTTCGGGGATAGGCCGTTGAGTTGATGTGAGCAACGACAGGTTCTGCTACCTCTACCGGATTGCAGGCAAGTGATACTCCCTTGCTATCTTCGCTTGTTTTCTGTCTCTCACTCGTCCTATCTTTTGTTCCTTGCTAGCCTTATATTGCGATGCTTGTATCTCGATCCTATTTGCATGTTTACCTTGCAGCCATGATATAGCCACCCCTCCACATCTTAACCTGTTGTTTGTTTATCTTGTTGGCCCTGCGAGTCGTAGTGCATGCTTAGGTTTGTTTTGCTCGAGTCATGTTCTAGTCTTGTTATAATTTGATAGTTGGGTTAATTCACATGATAATCTTTAATGTTTGGCGATGGGAATAATTAATAAAGATAAGGCATCGGCAGAAGGCCAATCGTGGCGTTTTGTTCTGCTAGTGTCGCCTAGGACCCGAGTTCTTGTCCTCTGATCCAAGACTGAGCGCACTACCCACATGTGGGAGGAAATGGGACTCCCCTCGACCTAGTACCGGATTTGCAGACTTGTCTAGGGCGCCACAACTTAGTTCGGGTGTTTCCATTTGCGCGGCGCTTTAATTTTTGTGATGCAGGTACGGATGGGACGCCTCCGGGACTTATACGATGATGGTTACTTATGGTAGGGCTTGCGGCACGTGGCGTTTATCACATGTGGAAGGAGGGGCAATCATATGAGTGTTCCCTCCCGACACCGTCCTCGCATCGGCTAAGTCCACCTCGGAGCTTTGGCCAGACTTTCAAGGTGGGTCAGACTTAGCTAGGTGGTTCACTGGACTTGTGTGGTAGTGAAGGAAAGTGTAGCGTCGGATACCCTGCCAGCATACCCCGGAAGTGTGCTAATTGCTTGGCGGGAAGGGTTGAAGTGCGTGTGGTTACATTTGTGCACCCCTGTAGGGTTAAATCTTTTCGAAAAGCCGTGTCCGCGGTTATGGACGACTTGGTGAAATGTGCTGGCTAAGAAGATCATAGACAACTTACACCTAATGATAATAAATTGATTAGTAAGATAGAGCTACTTCAATAATAACTTATAAAATTGCCAACTGTGTGAGTGCCTTTGGGCTTGCTGCTCGTGGGATAAACGGGCTGGTAAGGATTCGGCTGGGTTATTGTAACAGCCCAGATTTGGTACCCTAAAATATGGGCCAAATTTTCACTTTTTATTTTCATTGCATCATGGCATACATATTTAAATTGCTAAGTTAAATATTGTGAACAATGGAAACCATTAAAAGGAAGCAAACCCTTCCCAATTTTCCCAACCCAAATGCATTGCTCAACTTAGCAAACCAAATTATTCTGGAATTCCCAAATTGTCCAGGAAGTTCCAAGAATATATTTGTTTAGACCTTTGTCAAAGACAATTGCTTGTTAAGCAAAGTAATAAATATTTGGAATTCAAATTGGTTTAAACAAATGGTGAATTTTGACTCCAAGTTCAACTTCTCAAAATTCAAAATAAAATCATGGGAGCTCCCTTATAATATTAGGAGCCTCCATAAATAATTTCATAGTTTATGGAATTGCTTAATTATTCCAAGTCAATAAAGTTTGGAAATTATTAAAATTGCCATTTGCAAACCCTATGAACAAATGTTATGCAAAACTTCTTATTTTGCAGCACAACTTTTTGTGGAGCTTGTAAATATTATTAGGAGCCTCCCTAAATAATTTCATAATTTTTTGAAAATGTTTAAATGCCTCAATTAAATACCAAAAGGTGGCTGTTTTCAAAATGAATAAAAACAGGAAAAGAAGAAAATAGTGCCAGGGGGTTTTCGCAAAATGCCTTCTTCCCTGTTGGACACAGGAGCTTCACTGTGCCGCCATGCCGCCGTCGCCGTGTCGACTCCCCTGCTGCCTCCCCGCACCCTGGCCCCCCTGCGTGGATAAAGAGCAGCTGCCGTCGCCCTCTGCTTCTCCTCTCTCCCCCTGCTCGGCTCTCTCTCCCGTGCAAACCCTAACCCTAGCTCTCCTTTTTCGAGCTCCCCGTGCACCGTCGAGCCGCCGCCTTGCCGTGCCAATCGCCGCCGCCCTGCGCCGCTCCGAGCTCGCCTGAGGTGTCCCTCCGGACCGCCTCGGCCTCCTCTATTTCCTCCTCCAGCCATGCGTGCTGGGAGGCCTCCAACCGACGGAATCGACCCGTTCCTTCCCCGCCGTCGGCCGCCGCGCCGAGCACCATGGCACCGCCGTCCGACCTCCTCCGACCTCGCCGACCACTCCAACAATCTCAGGGTGAGCTGGGCGGCCTCCCCGTGCTTTCTCCCCTCTCGATTGCGCCGTAGATCACCACCGTTGTGCCCTTCTTGCTTCGGGCTGTCGCCGTGCTTCACGCCGGCGATGCTCCGGTGGGTTTCCGGTGGAGCCAAAACCACCCATGCGTAGCCCTCGACGCGTAGAGTAGGTCCGTGCCAACGTTTAGCTCCGGCGAGCCCTAAATCGGCGGCTCCGTCGTCGCCGAGCTGCTCCGGCCGGCGGATGATGTCGTCGTACGTCAGCACCGACGTGGCGCCTACGTGGCTGCCACCGTGGCCGTCGGCCCCACGGGTCATTGGCACGGGCTAGCCCTGTTTCGGTTTAAAACGTTTCGGCCCAAAAATCTGTGATTTAAAGTTTAAACAGAAAATGAAGTAAAACTTGTGAAATTCATATCAATTCAAATAATTATCAGAAAAATGTGTGTCTTATATCAAATTGTTTAGAATTTCATAACCTAATCAAATATGTAACTCATACATGCAATTGAATTGTAAAACATGAATTTATTTGTGAAATACAAAATCATCGGTTAATTATTCAAATTTTAGAAATTGCATATCTTTTGAACCATAAGTCCAAAAAATGCAAATAATATATCAAAATGCTCAGGAAGAAAATGTCCATCTGTTATTGCCAATGATAGAATTATTTGATCAAAATAAAATGCCTTTATTTAATAAAAACAGATATGGCAGAATAAATGTGGAATTTGGAAAATTGCATAACATGAGTTTTAATTATCCAAAAATTATGAATAAGCTCTCAAAATGTTCAGTGAACAAAGGACTACCACTTTATGTCATTTGAGAGAATTTTAGAATTAACTTTGGTGCTGTTTATTAAAATTAAAGAAAATGGCAGAATTAATTCAATTATTGAAAATATCATAACTTGATGAATATTAACTCAAAAATTACAAATGATATATCAAATTGATCAGCAAGTCAAATGCTATCTAGCTATGTTAAGTTCACAGCAAGTAACCAACTTTTCCTTTGATGTCATTATCGAATTGGTTAAAATGATTTAAATTTCCTAACAGTTTAAATCACCATTTATTCATCGTCAATCGGAAAATTGCAAACGAAGTACCAAGTTGATCAGTGGAACAATACCTATCTAATAATGTCAATATCATGCATGTAGACCTCATATTTCAGTACTGGACATGTTGAGTAATTAATTAATTCACTAAGTTAAATATGGAGTTTTAACCCGTTAATTGCAATATTTACTTTAGGGGTTCCATTTAACTTGTGGGACATGCCCAATACCTTTTAAATGCATAATATGACCATATCATCATGATTGTGCACTGAACCTTGTATTCGTGTTATTTATTTCATTTCCTGTTATTTTTGTGTTTCGTTAGATTCCGGAGTCGAGGTTTCACCACAATACCTCGACGATCAACGCGCCCAGTACTATCAGCAAGGCAAGAGCTAACATAACCTTCTTGGCATCTAGCATCCTAGTGTTTTACAAACTTATTTTATCCACCATAATATTGCATGCGATTCAAATGTCTCTTTTGATCAAGATGTAGAGTATCCTATGAATGCATGTTTATCCCCTGAACCATCACATGCCTCCCCTCCTATGAACCCTAGGTTTGATGTGTTGGCCGGAGACAAAGATATAATTGTTGATTATATATGCTTAGCCATGCTTAGTTAAATGATATATGTTGTCCGGTGATTTAAATCCATTATTATGAATGGTGGAGGAATGGTCGGATATGATGGTTACTTGTGGTGGATAATTAATTCGCTAAAAGGCTTGGATAGTTGCCATCGGGGATGGTGTTTTGCCTCATTCCTGCCGCCTAGGCTGAGAGTGCTTTTAGCTAGAACCAAGAACCGAGCGTGCTGCCATTGGTGGGTGTATGGGCGCCTCACTAACTGAATAACTTGTGCGGGCGTATCCAAGGGTCCTCTAGTTTGCTATTTCCATTTGCCGTGTGTGTGAGCGGAAAAAGGAATGACGAGGATGGTGGTGTTTAGGACGTGGCGATGGGGCAGGGGCTGAGGCTGGGTAAACTTGCCCTGTGGCCACAGATGACTCTTGGATAGTCTCACGCGAGGTAAAGGTTTAACCGCGCCTGCTTGCCGGCCTTCCCCGGAAGAGGGCCAACTAGGTGAGCTGGATGGTACCAATGGGTAAATTAGTACACCCCTGCAGGGTAAATCTTTTCGAAAAGCCGTGTCCACGGTTATGGACAAACTCTTGGGAAAGGCGGATTAGCTCATAGATAACATTAACCTAATTGATATGGCAGCTAGAGGTTGCATAATCAAGTGTGATAAAAGGTTCATTTCCTCGAGGGTGATTCGAGGGAGTGCCTTGGTGGAGATGAGGTGCTTCTGGTTACAAATGGTTCGTTGAGAACCGTAGATGAAAGTTACTCTCTTATCCCTTTTCGGAAAACAGTCTGAGTAGACGGTTCCATGGGTCTTTATGTCTTTTAAAAAGGAAAGCTAGCTTTATGCAAAATTAGCTACCTTATACAGCATTAGAGCCTCCGTCAGCATCGGGCCTATATCGCCCTACTAATTCTTGCGAGTACGTCATACTCAGCCTTGCTTTGTTGATTATTACTTGTTTCAGAGGAGGACGTCACCGAACTGGAAGGTGGGTTCTAAGTTAACTTCGACGAGTAGTCTGGGGTTCCCAGGTGGCAGCTTGGTACGTTTGGAACAGGCTGGCACGGAATGTTTATCTGTAGGCCTCTTAGGCCATAATTTGGATCTTGTTGTTTAGACAACTTTAATTTGCTTCCGCTGTTGTAATGATGGGTCAGTGACCTCTGATGTGTCATTTGCTATCTTTCTCAATTATATGAGTTGAACTATGATCTCTTTGTGTCGTAGAGTCTGTGATGTGCCAGTTGTTCCGCAGTCTTGGTCTCTTTGTTATACGTGAAAGCGATGTCCGAGCTTATGGCATGATCGAGGTGTTGTATGCCGATGATGTATTCTGAGCACGCCTGCCAATGTGTTTTGGCCTGGGATTGGTAAACCCAGTAACCCTCAATTGTGTAGCATGACCGGTTGCACAACGTTTCACTGTATAGCTCTGGGGTCAGGGCGCTACAAGTTGGTATCAGAGCAGGACTGCCTGTAGGAAACCCGTTCTATTGGTCGATGTCGAGTCTAGTGTCGTGAAAGCTATGTATAACCTAAAAATGAGTTGTGAAAACCCTCTTAGGTTTCTTTTTACTCCTTATCCAACTCGCTATAACTCTGAGTCATCTTACCTCTATTTGATTTAGCGGTTCTTCTGCTCGTCTGGCGATTCAAGAAATTAGGTTCACGGGGTTGGTTCCTACCTTTAGTCTACTGGTTAGGTTGTTTCCGTTTCCAGAAACCGAAGTAAACTCCGTTGTTCTCACCCAATGAAGAAGAAGGTGCAAGACATCCGAAGCCTTGAAAACGTTTCGCACCTAATCGGGTATTCCTCTCTTTGAGTTATGGCCCATGGTCTTGAACCGAAGGTCCCGGATTGTACTGGAATTCTTGTGTATTGATTCATGAGGGTTGTCACCCATGTGAGCACTATGCTATTTGTGAGTCCCAGTACATGAAGCTGATCTTTAACCCAAGATCTTTCCCGTTGAATCCTGATGTTAATTGTCAAACCCTACGTTAGGTTGGCCATGTTTGAAGTTAATCTTCAATTCGGTGGTTGTAGTCGTAATTGAAATGCGGCAACAAACCTCTTCTCTGTCACGAGCTATAGCTGGATATTCTGTCATGAAACCATCTAGATCAAGATAAGAGTGCTCATCGTGAGTTTCCCAGCTATCTTTGTGATTCCTCCGGTAACACCGATTCCTGAAACCCTTTCGGCACTAGTTGTCGGAAGAGTGCTAACAAGGGCTTCTGCATTATCTTGATATTGTTGCTAGCCCGTTTTCTTACTCTTAATCTGTTGTCCGACCTTTATCTGTCAGTTGACAATCAAGTGTTATCGTGCATTGGTGTGTTCCGAAGCATGTTACCCTTGTGGTCCGTCAATATATTCCACATCGGGATGTTAGGAGAAACAAACTCCGGTACCTTGTCCATTTCTCGGCCAGGTCAAAGTATTGTAATCCGCAGAATAAGAGGCTTGTCTAGCTTTTGTTCTGTTCAACCTTGGAGTGTCACATTCTTTTATATCCAGAGGTCGTGCTTAGTCTCATGACTTACCGGATGAAGTGATGCTCTTACCCTTCCTTATCCATCTACCTCCGAGCTACTCGGGCTCGAGATTGTTGAGGATGCATATTGGGGTGGTAATCGGATATTCTTAGCAACTGATATTGCTTTGAAATCCAAGGACTGTGATGTCATTCTTAGCATGATTGGTAATCTGATCTTCAAGCCGAGTTTGACTGTGCTACCAAGTCCATTTGTTCATGTGCCCACCTTCGGTCAATAAGTTAGATTCGTGTCGAAACTCCAAGACCACATCTGTTTCGCTTGGAAAAGTCAATCTTCCTCTCGTAATCTAGCTCATGTTCTGGAGCTTGACGCTGTGGTAAATTCTTGAGAACCTTACCTCTCGTTAGCTGTTGTAACTCCTCCCTCGGACATGGCAAGTCTGAAATATCCGCACGCTTAACCAAATCTGAATCTCAAGCAGAAATGATGGTTGGTGTTCTTAAGAGTATGACATAGGCCTTGTGTAATCCGGCAAGTTTGAGGTGGTGGTTGCCCTACTTAACTGGAAGGTCTATTGTGATATCCTCTTGCCTTTCGTAAAATCAAACCACTCTCCATGAGGATATTGTGCTACTTATTCTGGAAGTTGCCCTTATGGTCTCCTTGCAATCTTAAAGGTCCGACCTCCCCTTGATGACCTATTGAAGGCTTTTCCGAAGCCTGATAGTGGTATCTAGAACATCGAGGAGAACATTAACGTGGTGTTGCTAAACATGTCTCTCGGTCATTTCTCCTATCCTCTGCTCGACCTTTGTTTGGTCAAGTTGTTCCTAGTTTTCCCCAATGGCTTATGGTCTTGTGCAAAGTTCATATTTCCAACCCTTGGTGAAAATTTGTCTATCACCTTGAACTATCTTCTGACTTTCTCGTCGGCACGTCATGCTTTCTACCTTATGCTCTGCAACAAGGAAGATCACCGTGGGATCGAGAAGATCGTTGAAGTTAAGGGTTGCCATGTTTCCCTCCTCTCCCTCTTCCTACTCTAGGAATCTCGGGGCGAGATTCTTGTAAGGGGGATAGAATTGTAACAGCCCAGATTTGGTACCCTAAAATATGGGCCAAATTTTCACTTTTTATTTTCATTGCATCATGGCATACATATTTAAATTGCTAAGTTAAATATTGTGAACAATGGAAAACATTAAAAGGAAGCAAACCCTTCCCAATTTTCCCAACCCAAATGCATTGCTCAACTTAGCAAACCAAATTATTCTGGAATTCCCAAATTGTCCAGGAAGTTCCAAGAATATATTTGTTTAGACCTTTGTCAAAGACAATTGCTTGTTAAGCAAAGTAATAAATATTTGGAATTCAAATTGGTTTAAACAAATGGTGAATTTTGACTCCAAGTTCAACTTCTCAAAATTCAAAATAAAATCATGGGAGCTCCCTTATAATATTAGGAGCCTCCATAAATAATTTCATAGTTTATGGAATTGCTTAATTATTCCAAGTCAATAAAGTTTGGAAATTATTAAAATTGTCATTTGCAAACCCTATGAACAAATATTATGCAAAACTTTTTATTTTGCAGCACAACTTTTTGTGGAGCTTGTAAATATTATCAGGAGCCTCCCTAAATAATTTCATAATTTTTGAAAATGTTTAAATGCCTCAATTAAATGCCAAAAGGTGGCTGTTTTCAAAATGAATAAAAACAGGAAAAGAAGAAAACAGTGCCAGGGGGGTTTTCGCAAAATGCCTTCTTCCCTGTTGGACACAGGAGCTTCACTGTGCCGCCATGCCGCCGTCGCCGTGTCGACTCCCCTGCTGCCTCCCCGCACCCTGGCCCCCCTGCGTGGATAAAGAGCAGCCGCCGTTGCCCTCTGCTTCTCCTCTCTCCCCCTGCTCGGCTCTCTCTCTCCCGTGCAAACCCTAACCCTAGCTCTCCTTTTTCGAGCTCCCCGTGCACCGTCGAGCCGCCGCCTTGCCGCGCCAATCGCCGCCGCCCTGCGCCGCTCCGAGCTCGCCTGAGGTGTCCCTCCGGACTGCCTCGGCCTCCTCTATTTCCTCCTCCAGCCATGCGTGCTGGGAGGCCTCCAACCGACGGAATCGACCCGTTCCTTCCCCGCCGTCGGCCGCCGCGCCGAGCACCATGGCGCCGCCGTCCGACCTCCTCCGACCTCTCCGACCACTCCAACGATCTCAGGGTGAGCTGGGCGGCCTCCCCATGCTTTCTCCCCTCTCGATTGCGCCGTAGATCACCGCCGTTGTGCCCTTCTTGCTTCGGGCTGCCGCCATGCTTCACACTGGCGATGCTCCGATGGGTTTCCAGTGGAGCCAAAACCACCCATGCGTAGCCCTCGACGCGTAGAGTAGGTCCGTGCCAACGTTTAGCTCCGGCGAGCCCTAAATCGGCGGCTCCATCGTCGCCGAGCCGCTCCGGCCGGCGGATGATGTCGTCGTACGTCAGCACCGACGTGGCGCCTATGTGTCTGCCACCGTGGCCGTCGGCCCCACGGGTCAGTGGCACGGGCTAGCCCTGTTTCGGTTTAAAACGTTTCGGCCCAAAAATCTGTGATTTAAAGTTTAAACAGAAAATGAAGTAAAACTTGTGAAATTCATATCAATTCAAATAATTATCAGAAAAATGTGTGTCTTATATCAAATTGTTTAGAATTTCATAACCTAATCAAATATGTAACTCATACATGCAATTGAATTGTAAAACATGAATTTATTTGTGAAATACAAAATCATCGGTTAATTATTCAAATTTTGGAAATTGCATATCTTTTGAACCATAAGTCCAAAAAATGCAAATAATATATCAAAATGCTCAGGAAGAAAATGTCCATCTGTTATTGCCAATGATAGAATTATTTGATCAAAATAAAATGCCTTTATTTAATAAAAACAGATATGGCAGAATAAATGTGGAATTTGGAAAATTGCATAACTTGAGTTTTAATTATCCAAAAATTATGAATAAGCTCTCAAAATGTTCAGTGAACAAAGGACTACCACTTTATGTCATTTGAGAGAATTTTAGAATTAACTTTGGTGCTGTTTATTAAAATTAAAGAAAATGGCAGAATTAATTCAATTATTGAAAATATCATAACTTGATGAATATTAACTCAAAAATTACAAATGATATATCAAATTGATCAGCAAGTCAAATGCTATCTAGCTATGTTAAGTTCACAGCAAGTAACCAACTTTTCCTTTGATGTCATTATCGAATTGGTTAAAATGATTTAAATTGCCTAACCGTTTAAATCACCATTTATTCATCGTCAATCGGAAAATTGCAAACGAAGTACCAAGTTGATCAGTGGAACAATACCTATCTAATAATGTCAATATCATGCATGTAGACCTCATATTTCAGTACTGGACATGTTGAGTAATTAATTAATTCACTAAGTTAAATATGGAGTTTTAACCCGTTAATTGCAATATTTACTTTAGGGGTTCCATTTAACTTGTGGGACATGCCCAATACCTTTTCAATGCATAATATGACCATATCATCATGATTGTGCATTGCACCTTGTATTTGTGTTATTTATTTCGTTTCCTGTTATTTTTGTGTTTCGTTAGATTCCGGAGTCGAGGTTTCACCACAATACCTCGACGATCAACGCACCCAGTACTATCAGCAAGGCAAGAGCTAACCTAACCTTCTTGGCATCTAGCATCCTAGTGTTTTACAAACTTATTTTATCCACCATAATATTGCATGCGATTCAAATGTCTCTTTTGATCAAGATGTAGAGTATCCTATGAATGCATGTTTATCCCCTGAACCATCACATGCCTCCCCTCCTATGAACCCTAGGTTTGATGTGTTGGCCGGAGACAAAGATATAATTGTTGATTATATATGCTTAGCCATGCTTAGTTAAATGATATATGTTGTCCGGTGATTTAAATCCATTATTATGAATGGTGGAGGAATGGTCGGATATGATGGTTACTTGTGGTGGATAATTAATTCGCTAAAAGGCTTGGATGAGTTGCCATCGGGGATGGTGTTTTGCCTCATTCCTGCCGCCTAGGCTGAGAGTGCTTTTAGCTAGAACCAAGAACCGAGCGTGCTGCCATTGGTGGGTGTATGGGCGCCTCACTAACTGAATAACTTGTGCGGGCGTATCCAAGGGTCCTCTAGTTTGCTATTTCCATTTGCCGTGTGTGTGAGCGGAAAAAGGAATGACGAGGATGGTGGTGTTTAGGACGTGGCGATGGGGCAGGGGCTGAGGCTGGGTAAACTTGCCCTGTGGCCACAGATGACTCTTGGATAGTCTCACGCGAGGTAAAGGTTTAACCGCGCCTGCTTGCCGGCCTTCCCCGGAAGAGGGCCAACTAGGTGAGCCGGACGGTACCAATGGGTAAATTAGTACACCCCTGCAGGGTAAATCTTTTCGAAAAGCCGTGTCCACGGTTATGGACAAACTCTTGGGAAAGGCGGATTAGCTCATAGATAACATTAACCTAATTGATATGGCAGCTAGAGGTTGCATAATCAAGTGTGATAAAAGGTTCATTTCCTCGAGGGTGATTCGAGGGAGTGCCTTGGTGGAGATGAGGTGCTTCTGGTTACAAATGGTTCGTTGAGAACCGTAGATGAAAGTTACTCTCTTATCCCTTTTCGGAAAACAGTCTGAGTAGACGGTTCCATGGGTCTTTATGTCTTTTAAAAAGGAAAGCTAGCTTTATGCAAAATTAGCTACCTTATACAGCATTAGAGCCTCCGTCAGCATCGGGCCTATATCGCCCTACTAATTCTTGCGAGTACGTCGTACTCAGCCTTGCTTTATTGATTATTACTTGTTTCAGAGGAGGACGTCACCGAACTGGAAGGTGGGTTTTACGTTAGCTTCGACGAGTAGTCTGGGGTTCCCAGGTGGCAGCTTGGGACGTTTGGAACAGGCTGGCACGGAATGTTTATCTGTAGGCCTCTTAGGCCATAATTTGGATCTTGTTGTTTAGACAACTTTAATTTGCTTCCGCTGTTGTAATGATGGGTCAGTGACCTCTGATGTGTCATTTGCTATCTTTCTCAATTATATGAGTTGAACTATGATCTCTTTGTGTCGTAGAGTCTGTGATGTGCCAGTTGTTCCGCAGTCTTGGTTTCTTTGTTATACGTGAAAGCGATGTCCGAGCTTATGGCATGATCGAGGTGTTGTGTGCCGATGATGTATTCCGAGCACGCCTGCCAATGTGTTTTGTCCTGGGATTGGTAAACCCAGTAACCCTCGATTGTGTAGCATGACCGGTTGCACAACGTTTCACTGTATAGCTCTGGGGTCAGGGCGCTACAGTTATGTTTGGAGCTAGTATAGCTGGCTCCTTATGCGCTCTCTTACCTTGTCTCTTTTAGACGGAAGTTGTAGCGTGTCTCTATTAGTTGATAGTTTTGCTTGCCGCCGCCTCAATCGCTAACCCTCTTTCCTTGGAATTCCAGCTTTGATATCTTGTGAGTATTACTTGCCAGTACTTCTACTAGTACTGACCCCTTCGGGGCTACTATTCCAATGCAGCCAACAGGTTTGAAGTCTGACGACGTTAGCTTGGGAATCCCTCCGGCTAGGCTTGGCCTGGGCAGGGATATGGTGCCTTCGTTTATCTTCAGGACTCTTAGTCTAATTTGCTTCTTATCCGTACTCGGATACTACTCGCTTCCACTGTTGTTTGGATCTTTGTAATGTATCTTTTGTATTCTTGACTCGGTGAGTCGTTGTTGTATATATGTTCTTTTGTGGGTTCCATCGAGAACTATTGTAATGTTATCACAATTCCACCCGCATAACGTGTGTGTTGCGACGTGCACGTTATGCCTGGTGGGCGTCCTAGGATCTTTATTATGCGGATTTGGCGGAAATCGCTAAGTCTACATAGTACCGATCCGGGGGCGTTACAAAGTGGTATCAGAGCTCTGGTTCTTCGATACCCCGCGAGTCCAGTCTGCCTGTAGGATACCCTAGCTAATGGTCGTTGTTTGTAGAGTGTCAAAACTAACTTACTAAAAATTATTTGAAAAGATCTCAATAGGATTCTTGTTTACTCCTTACCTCTACTTTCTTTCCCCTCTTATCTTATGTGATTTAAATCTTCTCTTTTATCTATCTTTCGAGTCATAGCATCTTCGTGGGTGGACGATCTATACCTTTTACCTAATAGGTGCGATCTTGGAAGCATCTCGACGGAAGGTCATCGCCATCGACGTAAGCAAGACCCTCTTGTTAGTGGTGTCGAGAAGAACAACATGGTGCGAGAAGATTCGATAGCTTAACCTCGCTCTTCTTCCGCCCGGCGGTAGCGTGGATCTCGGGGCGAGATCCCTTGTTAGTGGTGTCGGTTGTAATGTCCCGGGGTTTTCCCCAATTTAGATTTTTGCTTGTTTTTATTTTTGCGTCATCATGACATCATCATCTTTCACCTTCATATTTTTGCAAAAGAAAAATCAAAATATTATTTTAGCTAAACTATTTTTGATTTGCAAATTAATCCTAGGGTTTAATAAATCCATCACTCCCTCCTTCCCTAATTTCAAACAAACCATAAAATAATATTTTGAAATATTTGTGAAGCCTTTTCAAATCACAATAAAGCTTGTGAAATTATTTTGGCAAAACCTATATTTTGTTTTGCAAATCTTTCCCCTCTTTTCTTTCCCTCTTTCCTATTTCTTTTCCTCCCCTTTTTCCTTTTCTCAAAATAAAACAAATAGAAAATGTTTTAAATCAAAACAAAATAGGGAGGGCAGCAGCCCACCTTTTCCTTCCTGCCCAAATCACCTTTCCTGGCCCGACCGAAGCAGCCCAGCCGGCCCCATTCTCTTTCTCCCTGGCCCAACACCCCCTTCTCTCGTTTCTCTGCCATCAGGGAGTAGGGCGAACGCACGCACATGGTGCTGTCGCCATGCCACGCCACCTCCACCTTTTCCCCCTCCTATAAAGCAAGCCTCGGCACCCCAGCAACCCTAGCTCCTCTCCCCTCTCCCTCCCAGCCGCCACCAACTCTCTCCCTCTCTCCCCTTCTATGGGGACCCCGGACTAGCTATCCGAAATACCCGATTATGGTTCACACAACGGTCCCATGATCAGTCTGTCGTTGCCCATAATCCGAATTGAATACCAAAGTTTACATCCATTACAATACCGAATTAAGGTCTTACATAATAGGTCACTTAGACCAAGTCTTACATAGTTGCCTTAAAGGGCCAAATCAAAAGCATTCAGCGGAGGCTACGTAGTAGAAGTCCAACGCGTCCTAACGACGACCCAACAGGCAGTTGACTCACGAAGATCCCTAGTTCTCATAGAAGTCACCATACTCCGCTTCGGCGTAGTTCTCCTCAGGATCTGGCTAAGACAATAGCCAGGGACGAAACCAATATGAGTACAATGGGAATTGTACTCGCAAACTACCCCTAACGTGAGTATGCACCAGTTTTAAGTTGCTTCCTATAACACTTTTATTTATTAAAAACATCTCCATATCTTTATTGAAAAACATCTCTATATCCTTGTTGAAAAGATAAGAAGAGTTTTCTTACTAACTTTAAGGAAAATCACCCTTTTTATTATTTATCCAAAACTCCTCCTTTTTCCCGATCATGTCTCATCATGACCCATTTATCTCCCACAACTCATACCACTCCATTTGGTATAGTTGGGTAGTATCACCTCCACCTTTGTCCGTTTACTTAAACTTTTCCAAACTTTGCCAAAAACTTGCACATGGTCTAGTAGGGCCTCCCAACTGTCCATATCCGAGGACTCGGCTATTCGAATAGTTTTACCCTCTGCAGAGGTAGCACGCTTTTCCCACATCCATCCGGTAACTCATCGTGTCTGTCACGTCTCGCCATACAAGGTGTATGCGAAGTTGAGCCACCGACCATATCCTGTCCTTTACTCATGCAAGTACAGGACCCTACCGCTATGAATTCATCATTCCTTTGACGCCTAGTACAGGATCCCCCATCGAGGAACCTAGATGTGAGGAATCGTAGTTCTGCCCGGCGAGCGAACCCTTCAATCCCCCGTCCATCAGACACCGGGACCCAGGTCAGGGGGTAGGTCGCCATGACCATCCCCTCATGGAACGAGGTCATCCTCGTTGTTGAGGCATCCCATACTAATATGAGCAAATTATATGACTACGCCCTTTCCCATATGTGGCTAGATGTGGTCGCACAGGTTATTGGCTGGTTGACGTAAGTACTAGGACACAATGTGCATTTTTCATAAACATCACCTTTCAACCTTCCTCCATTTTCATACCGACAGCTCGGCATTCCACATCCATCCAAATACTTTAAAAAGGAGTTTTAGAACAAATCATATTTTTCCCATCCTATAGTTTTAAATATCTATTCTATAGTTCTACATAGGGTGGCAAAATAGTTTTCATATTTTTGTAGAAAGGTTTTTGAAAATCACTAACACTTTGAATATTGCAGGTGATCCAAAATAAATGTATGTAAAAGCAAGCTCAGTGAAGTAGCTTGCCTTGCTCAACAAAGTTCTCGGGTTCCTGCTGTTCGAAGTATTCCCCTTCCTCGTAGGCTCCGGCAAAGTTCTCGTCTAATCGGTTAACAAACAATACAAACAATCACTAAGACTAATCAAGCAAGCATCACATCATTACAATCATCAACATCACAATTTAGCTATTGCACACACAACGTAACACAATTTGAATTACATTTAATTTAATTAACCATTATTTAATTGTGTCACAAATTTGGCAGAAACTAGGGTTTCATATTTAATTGCATAACTTCAGTTCTGTTGATCACAAAAATATGAACTAAAATTCTACAGAAAGCTACTGATGTGTAGAAGACAACCTAATTGGATTTAATTCAATTTGAGCTATTAAACTCCCTGTATAATTGTTTCAATCCAGAAGGTTAATATTCTAGTTTTTGTAACCATTATTGTTTTATAAATGTTTTAGTTCAGAAAGGCTTTCTTTCTTTCAACAGATGCCAATTAATTAATAATGATTAATTAATTTTACAAAAATTAGGGCAGCTAAGTTATCACAGTACTAAGCTAACAAAATTGGATTAACATTATTTGGGCATTTAGAGCATCAGAAACAAACAAGTTTAGGCCTAAAACCGTCTGTGCTAATCAATTTACCATTTGCTTAATATTAACTCAATTAATGTGGGACCAGTGCCATTAGACAGATAATTTGATAAGCTATCAGTACACCAAATTTCATAATTTTTTAACGTACCATTCTCTAGTTATTTGATTTCTACCACATGTCCAGATTTGAATATTTTGAATCTATTTCGAAAAAGATAAAGGGCCACGGGTGAATTTGGGCTTAACGGGCCGGCCCACGGGATTTTCCCCGCGCTGGGAATTGTTTGAATCTTTGACTGGTGGGTCCCACTCGTCAGTTTTTTTAAATAAAATCCGAACCGGTACGCGGTCGTTCGATTAAGATCCAACTGCCTGCGACGACGGCATCGACGACGACCAAGGAACGGCGGCGGCCGAGAGGGTAGACGACGGAGGCGAGCTCGGGGAGGGCTCACCTAGTGTTTCCCGGGACGGTGGAGTGGGTGCGGGCGACGGCGGAGACTCGACGGAGGCGACTGGCGGAGTTGCGCGGCTCAGGGACGCCTAGGTTGGTGGCGGGGAATGCTCGTCGATCCCGGACCACAGCTTCTCCGGCGGGCTCCTCACGGCAACCTGGACAGGGGAAACGGCCGCGGGTGAGAGGCTGGTTTGGGGGAGAATCAGAGAGGGGAGAGAGCCAAAAGGAAAAAGGCCAGCGTGGCCTCGTGGCCGTCGTCGACCTCGGCAGTTGCCGAGTGTGGCGAGCTCGGCCTTCACGGACAGAGGCGACGGCAGCGATGCTCCCGCCCTCCTAGCGGGTGCAGAGAGGTGGTGGAGTGTGGGGAGAGTGAGCGAGGGTGGAGAGTGTGGTGCGGGTTGCAAAGGAGGGCTCGGGGTGGCCTTTTATAGCCGAGCAGCGGGTGCACGATGGACCGGGAGCGGGGAGTGAGCTAGGGTTAGGGAGAGTGCGCCATTAATGGCTAGGTGGTGCGGCAACGGCCTCCAGTGCGGCTAGGGTTTAGAGGGAGCGAGGGGAGCGTGGGAGAGCTGAGCTGGAGCTCGGGGTGGCGCGGGTCCAGTGCGCAGGCAGGGTGCTCGACGGCGGGTACGGGGCAGGTGAGGAACAGAGCCATGGCGAGGCGATGGTGGGGTGAACCACGTCATCTATCCACGCCCTCTGGTGCAGTGGCGGGAGCTAGGGTTTAGGGAGCGTCCGGGAACACCGCGGCGACCACGGATGGGCGAGCACGGATTCGTCATTAAGAGGGGTTCCGGCGGTCGGGCTCGTGTTTGTGGGAGAGAGGAGGGGCAGGTGAGAGGGTTGACGTGGGCGAGGGGCTGGCGGGCAGGGCTGCGTCCGCGAGCGACGGGTGGCTAGGGTTTCGGTAAGGAGGGCCAGGGCGAGGGAGAGGGAGCTCGGGGAGCTCCGGCTCGCTGGGGGGGGGCGGTTTGGCTGCAGAGGAGTGGAGGACACTCGTCGGGCGAGAGGGAGAGAGAATAACGCGAGTGACAGAGAGAGTGCGGGAGAGCCGCACGCCTGCCATGCTCCTCCATGGATCTGGTCGGCCATGCCGATTGAATGGAGGGCAAGTGGCTGCACAGGGAGAGAGTAGGTAGGAGAGGTGAAAAGGGGTCGAGTCCCCACGTTTCTACCACGAATTTGCACCGGTTTTGGAAAGAGCTGATTTGTGCCCCTATGGTGTTTGATGAAATGCTCCAAAGAAATTTTAATTCAATTTTCTGAAATTTATTTCCATGATTTGTGGTGCTGTGGTGGAATTTATTTGGCAGGTGCGTCATAGCACACTTGGTGATTTTGAAAAGGATAAGAAAAGAAATAGAATCTTAATTTAAGATTTTTATAGAATCTTAATTTAAGATTTTTAGAAATATTTTTGGAGAGGGGAAAAGATATAAGAGCAAAGTGGGAGTGATCACTATGTCACCCCACTGTATTTTGGTTTGAAAGAAAATATTAATTTCTCACTTAGAGAAATTTGTGTGACACTTGCCACATGATTTTATGTGATGATGTTTTCATGTTGTTCCTTTTCCTATCTTCAAAATTTCTACTTAGCAAACACACACATCAAGCAACAAAACACAAGCAATCACACATAAAATAATCAAAAAATTGTTGGCCCACATTTTTGGAATTAATAATACTACTTATATTAATTCTGGGATGTTACACCTTCCCCTTTTCTTTCCTCTCCCGAGCCGGCCATGGCCAAGTTTGGAACCTGAAGCTCGCCACCGTCTCGCGCCTCCTAGGTCCCAGCGAGCATGTCCAGTAGCTACCTCTAGTACCCCTCTTTCGTTTCCTCACCTCGGAGCCCTCTTCCCCGTCCTCGGAATCTCGGAAACGAGCTCGACCTGGGCGCGCTCTGGAGCGCCGAGCCCGGCCGCCGTCGACGTCCCTGCTTGTACGCGCCTCCCCGAGCCACTACGCCATGTCCAGGAGGTCTGCGGCGACTACTACGACCACCACACGCGAGGAATCGAGCCGGGCTCGCCGCACGCTTCGACTCCGTCCAGGACGTCGACTACGTCCGCCTGGAGTGTTAGAATTGGGCCCATTTGTGGCAACCCAATAGCAATTTCAGAAAATCTCAAAGCCCAAAATGATGGCAGCTCACAAGTGAGTGGAGTGGGAGCTAAAGTTTAGTCCCACATTGCTAGTTTGAGAGGAGTTGCACCACCTTATAAGGTGGAGTGTTCCACTAGTTGGTAAGTGAGTGAGAACAAGAGGCTCTCTCAAGCGCTCCTCCTCCTCCTCCGCCGCTCGCACGCACGCACCGCCCGCCCGTCTTGTCACGACGCGCCGCGGGTTGCGGGAATCTCGCCGAGCTGAGCTTTATTTTTGCAGTCCGGGAAAAACGGTCTGGATGGACGCGTCACAGTTAGTCGTTTCGGGTCGCTCCCGGATCGTGGGCTACTGTAACCGACCTGCGACGTGGACTTGGCCCACGTTGTACCCGTTAGGGTTTTCCCGAGCCGCACTATATATTGTCGTGCGCCGCACCACACACCGAACCAATCTAGGTTTTGCCAATCTCGTGCCTTGCGCCGCCACCGTAGTCTACTCCATCCTGATCGCCGGCGTGCACCGGCGAGCAGGAGAGCAGGTCTCCGGAACCGTTAGCTCTTGCGATCCTGTACGGGAGAGGGCTAATTAGGTTTTTGGGAAGCGCTCCGTTGTAACATCCCAAATTTATTATAAGAATTAACAAGACCCAAAATTCAGAACCAACAAAAACTTTTTGAAATACTTCATTATTGATTGTGTTTTTCTGTATATTGTTCTGTTTGACCTTGTGTGACTTGATGTATATGCTTGTTTGACTGGTAAATATCAACCCAAGAATCCAACCAAGATAAAAACATATTAAACTTTGGTGATCGGGTTATGACAAGAATAAATTCCATATATCTTTTCCAACCTTATTTTGGCCAAAGTTTATTTCAATGATGTTTGATTTCAGCTGCAACTAAAATACCCTTTAGTTGAGGAAGTAAAAGTATTTCCAAAATTATGTGTTCCCAAAAATATGGGGATCTACATGTTATTTCCTATCTATTGTCAACCTTGATATTTTGCATGCATACGCAACTCCCATTTTATAAACTCTATTTTCCACTCCATTTGAAAATAACACTAGTGGGAAATATGTAATCCCACATATTTCCATTCTCAAACTTTTTGAAAATTATTAAGTTATGAGTAGGATATTTTATAAATAACATCTTGTCAAAATTGAGTGTGATCATTTTTTATAATATAGCATTGTGAATTATGGGATTGATGGTGAGGTTAATTCATGTGGTTTGAATTGTGTGGTCTTGATTGTGATGTGAATATTGCTTGTGATTTATCCATTGTTGTGTGTTTGGTTGCTAAATAAGAATAAGAAGAAAATTAAGTGTCACATGAAATAATAAGACATATAATAAAAAGGTCACATAAAATAATAAATATTATTTCATTCCCACAATTTCTTTTACCTAAAATGGGATCACCATTTTTGGTAGCAACCTTAAAAGAAGTAAACACCAACACCTGCACTTAATTCTCACAGCAATTGCACCCTTTGTTTCTCTCTTTTTCTTTTGCAATTAAAATGCATATAGTGTCACATAGTGTTAAATGGTGCCCTATACCCTATATTCAATGGCAGCCCCAAACTTGCCCCAACCTTGTCTCCCTCATGTCCAGCACTCACCCAGCACCCCCCATCCACGTTCTGGACAATCCCCAAGCAACCCATACCCTACACCCTAGCCCTAACCAGCCATGGCATGGACATGCCACCACCATGCCAACTTGTCCCAAACCAGCAGCAAAGCAGCACCCCACCTTGTCCTGGAGCTGCCCCCTGCCACCTTGATGCTCCCCAACTCGACCCCTCGCACCAGGACCCCCTCCCCTGCCCGCAGTTGCCGGAGCTCTGCCGGCCGACCCACTGTCGAGCACCCTGCGTGCATGCACTGCACCACCACCACCCCGCCCGACCAGCATCCTCCCGAGCCGCCCGACCGCCCCGGCGTGCGCCACTCCACCCCTTGCACGCCCCAGACACGGCCCCGTGCCTCCCCTGCCCAGCACGACGCCGCCCCGCACGTCCCCGTGCCGCCCGTGGCAAGCCAGGACCACCCCGTGCCCCCCCACTGCCCCGAGCCGCTCCCGGCTATAAAATGCCACCCCGGGCCTCTACCCAGCACCACACCACCTCCACCACTCCCTCTCCTTCACCTAGAAGCCGCAGGAGCAGCAGAGGAGGAGCAGGAGCTCCACTCCAAGCTGCACGGCCGCCGGCGCCGTGCTGCCGCTGTGGTGGCTCTCCGCCGCCGCCGCCGCCGCCACCTAGCCGCCGCCCAGGACCGCCGCCGTCGCCCCCAAGCCGCCCCCGAGCCTCTCGCCGCCGGCAGGTGCTGCCCCGGCCACCCCCTCTCCCTCCCACGTCCTCTGCCGTCGGGCTGAGGAAGACGGCCGTGGGCCGTCGATCGTGAGATCAACGGCTAAGGTTGTTTCCCGCCTGATTTGATTTTTCTGGAAAATCTGCTAAGTGCTGGAATCTGTTTAGAGTAGCCACGTTTGCATGCATTTTCTGAGCAATCCACTCCACCAAAATTTGAAATCTTTGCATGGTTAGAAAGAACAAGTTACATAGATTCAGATGCAACTTTTAGATTTCCAAAATAGTTAGTTTAGCTCAATGGAAACATGAGGCAAAGTAGCTATGTTCTGTCTGTTTTCAGAAACTTCTGAAAACAGATTACTGCTTAGGCCTTTTGATCCAATCATAGAAATTAATCTAGATTTATTTGGATGTTAGTAGTGGCATGTCATGTTAGTATTGTTAGAGTACTGACATGACCAAGTGGTGTGACCTCAAAATAAAATTTTATACAGAAGATATAATCCGAGGAAATTGGCTATACAATATTTCAGCCACATGAAATAACAGAACATAGCCCTTTTCCCATGCTAATTCCTATTCAACCAGAGGCCTAAAAATAGCAAACTAAAATGTTGAAGCTAGTATAACATGTAATCTTCACATAGATGCAGGCCATGATCCTTGTTGGACATATTTCCCATTGGAAATAAAAATGACAAAGGTGTTAGTTTTAACTGAAAAACACAGAAAAGTTATTTTGGTACCATCTTTGGGAGATGTTTGCTAAACCTTGGTTTATCCCGAAATACCAAACTAAAATTGTATCAAAAGTACATCAACCAGTCTACCCAATGCCACTGGATTGATTCCATTTAGTGTTGTGGATAAGTTAGTAGAAAATTATCAAATCAGTTAGTTGCTAAACTTAAAAAGGGAAATTTCTCTGTCAGAAATTTGATTAGAATTTGAAAACCAATAACTTGAGATCTAAGAATCTAAAAATAGCAAATGAAAATGTTCTGGAAAGCTTATGAAATTATCTAACTAACTAAAGTGGTTTCACCCCATTTAGGTTATTAAATAAATAATGATAATCAAAATGCCACAGAAGGTATAAAACCTAAACTTGTTTGTTTCTGATACTCTACTAATCCAAATGAGGTCAAACCAATTTTGTTAGCTCAAATTTAAGCAATACTAGTTACCCCTAAAAGGATTTAATTTTTGAATACAATTAACTTGAGTTGTAGCAAAAACAATAAAACCAACATTCTGGATTAAAACATTTATATAGGGAGTTTAATAACTCAAATTGAAATAAATCCAATTGGGTTGATTCCTATAAATCAGTAGCTATCTGTAGAATTTTAGTTCACATTTTTGTGACCAACAGAACTCAAGTTATGCAATTAAACATGAAACCCTAGTCTCTGCCATAATTGTGACACAATCAAATAATGGTTAATTCAATTAAATCGAAATCAAATTGTGTTGCTTTGTGAGTGCAATAGCTATGTGTGATGCTTTAGAGTTGTTGTGATGCTTGGTTGAGTAGTTTGATAATGTATGTATTGCTTGTTTATTCTTAGGTTAGATCATTTATGTGTAATTAATATGACTACTTTGCTTGTTAAACTTGGTTGTCTTAAGTTGAGTACTAACTTGAGTATCTAGCAATATCTCTACCATAGCTTGGTAAGATATTTAGAATTAAAGAAAGTAATTGGTGGATTAACTTTTGTCTGAAGTATTTCCTGTTTAAATAAAGATGCTTAATCACAACTTTAACCATATTTTTATAAACATGAGTAGTGAGGTGACTGCCAAACTTGTTTGTTAGCTAATGGTTTTCCATCATGATTGTTGTTTGTTAGTAATTGTTTGATGATTGCTGTTGGAGTGCTACACTGTATGTTGATTGTGATCTTTCCTTTTTACGACGTTAGATACCAACGCTATCGGAGTAAACCGTGGGAAGGATGTATTGGAAAGCAATCAGAGTTTATTTCTTTGATCAAGAGTATCAAGTCCAGAGACATTACGCTGGAAACAGGCAAGCTACTTCACTGAGCTTGCATTTATATTTAGTTACTTTGAGCACCTGAATTAGTCAAAAGTATTAAAGACTTTGAAAACCTTTATACAAATACATGAAAACTATTTTTGCCACCCTATGTAGAAATATAGAGGAGATATTTAAAAACTATAGGATGGGACAAATATGGTTTATTCCAAACTCCTTTTTAAAAGTACCTGGTGATTATGACATGCCGAACTATCGGCGTTGAAGTGGAGCAATGGTGAATGGTGATGTTTATGAAAAATTGCACATTGTGTCCTAGTACTTACGTCGACCAGCCGATAATCTGTGCGACCACACCTACCCAAATATGGGAACGGGCGTAGTCATATAGTTTGCTCATATTAGTATGGGATACCTCATCGACGGAGATGACTCCGTTATGCATGAGGGGAGGGTCATTGCGACCTAACCCCTGACCCGGGTCTCGGCAATCTGATGGATTGAGGGATTGAAGACGCCACCTTTGGGTCGCCGGAGAAAACTACGAGTCCTCACATCTAGGTTCCTCGACGGGGGATCCTGTACTAGGTGTCGGAGGAATGATGAATTCGTAAGGGTAGGGTCCTATACTAGCATGAGCAAAGGACAGGCTATGGTCGGTAGCTCAACTTCGCATACACCTTGTATGGCGGGACGTGGCAGACACGATGAGTTACCGGATGGGTGTGGGAAAAGCGTGCTACCTCTGCAGAGGGTAAAACTATTCGAATAGCCGAGTCCTCGGATATGGACAGTTGGGAGGCCCTACTAGACCGATGTGCAAGTTTTGGAAAAAGATTTGAGAGAAAATGATGTGAAGGATGTTTTATGCAACTATGCCAATGTGCTGGTATGAGTTGTTGGAAATAATTGGACCATGATGAGACATGGTCGGGAAAAAGGAGGAGTCTTGGATAAATAAGCAAAATGGTGATTTTCCGGGTAAAACGTTTTTAAAAAGGAACTTCTTATTTTAACAAACAGCTATTTTTCAGGAAAAATGTTTTAAAAGGAAACTCTTTACAAAGACAGTTTTATGGAAAAAAAAAAGAATCTAAAGCCTTCTTTTCGTTTTCTTTAACAAAGGCTATAGATGTTTTGAAAAACATACAAGGTTTATGAAAAGTTATAAAACTTCTCTTATTTTACTTCAACCAAAGTTATAGAGTTTTCAGACAAAGTTTTATTGAACAAAAGTCTATCACTCTCTTTTCAATAAAGATTAGAGTTTCAAAGCAAACAAAGTTTTACTCAAACTTTAAAAAAAAAAATAAAAAAAAATAAAAGGGTAGTGCATGCTCTTTCGGGGGTAGTTTGCGAGTACAATTCCCATTGTACTCATAATGGTTTCGTCCCTGGCTATTGTCTTAGCCAGATTTTAAAGAAGAGCAGCTTGAAGAAGGAGACGGAACTGACGTCAATGCGAACTAGGGCGCTTCCCAGTCAGTTGCCTGTAGGGTTAAGGCGAATGACTTGGGCTCCACGTTGTTTGGTGATTTCCGCTGCAAGTATCTATTGAAGGTTATGACTTCAATCAAGTAAGTATATTCCTTCGGTAATTATGGATGTTCCTTGATTACCAGTTTGATTATGCTCAGCGACACACTGATCATGGGATCGCTGATGTAGGCACAAGGGTATTTCGGACAGCTAGTCCGGGGTCCCCACACTCTGCGCGACTGCTCAAGTTCGTCATCACGGCTCGTCTTCCCGGTCGCTCGGTGGGACCTAAAGCTCGTCGTCTTCAACGCCGTCTTCTTCGACCGGTCATCGCCAACGTTCTCGTCAACAACATCGGTACGGCAACGGCTACGACTACTTCATCCACCATGGATCGGTACGTGTTGCGTGATCCAATCTGCTGGCTTAACATGTTTTCTGCTAGTATGCTGCTGTTCATGTTAGTCAATACTTCTAGTATGTTTGAGATTAACATGTTAGTAGTGATTGTTGTCATGCTTAATATTCTGGAATTAATCATGGAATTATTGCCTAATTACTCAACATGGAGCACATCAAGGTCGCCGTCGTCTTCCTCCTCTATGTCACCTCCGTTCGACCCCGAGCATGAACGACTACACCAGCAACCTCGCCGTGAGCTTCTCCTTCGATCCCCACCCGTCCCCATCTCGATCTCGTCCTCTACATGTCGTTTCCCCTGGGAGGACCTTCGGCCACCATAGCAGTGAGCTCGTGCACGGGCTCGAGCAGCTTCTGCTCTTGCATCCACGCACTTTCTCACACACCCGCACATCCACACCGGCGCACACCATGCACCCCTACACCCTCGAACTCGCGCACGCGCGCAGGAACCACCAGCCTGTGCCGATCTTCTCCGCCCCCGTTGTTTCTCTGAACCTGCAAGTTGTGGCTTTCTGTCTAAGTTCAGTTAACTCCGTTTCTTGATGTCTTATGGGGCCGAATCCAAATGCTATCACCAACACTGGGCCGGCCCAGTGGCTTGCTCCCAGCTGATCCACTTGTGAGACCCAAGTTCGATCCCCAGCCACCGCCCTTTTTATGCTTTATTTTTTGTTTATGCAAATTATGTTTTATATCATATCTTTGGATCTATAACTACAATTGCAAAATATATTATTTGAATTTTGATCAGAAAAATGTAAGGAATTTGAATATGCCATCCATACTCATGTTTGCATCATGTAGTTTGCATTTTAGTTGTGTTTTGTTTATCACCTAAATAATTAAATATGGAATATGTGGGTTCTAATTTAATTGTTGACCCGGTTCCATTTAATTTTGAGTAGCTCACCCATGCATTGTTTAGACTTGTGAATCAACATTTAATTTTGGTGGTTAGAAAAATAACTTGAACCTTATAATTATATGTCGGAATCTCGGTTCCGTTTAATTTTGTTAAGTTGCATCTCTCATGTTTTTCCATGGCATGCATGCATTGCATCAACATGCCGGATCTTTTGCCGTAGTAGTAAAATGCATCTTTTCCGTTGTCCAGTGTTTGTTGCTTCTTCGGGGATAGGCCGTTGAGTTGATGTGAGCAACGACAGGTTCTCCTACCTCTACCGGATTGCAGGCAAGTGATACTCCCTTGCTATCTTCGCTTGTTTTCTATCTCTCACTCGTCCTATCTTTTGTTCCTTGCTAGCCTTATATTCCGATGCTTGTATCTCGATCCTATTTGCATGTTTACCTTGCAGCCATGATATAGCCACCCCTCCACATCCTATTAACCTGTTGTTTGTTTATCTTGTTGGTCCTGAGAGTCGTAGTGCATGCTTAGGTTTGTTTTGCTCGAGTCATGTTCTAGTCTTGTTATAATTTGATAGTTGGGTTAATTCACATGATAATCTTTAATGTTTGGCGATGGGAATAATTAATAAAGATAAGGCACCGGCGGAAGGCCAATCGTGGCGTTTTGTTCTGCTAGTGTCGCCTAGGACCCGAGTTCTTGTCCTCTGATCCAAGACTGAGCGCACTACCCACATGTGGGAGGAAATGGGACTCCCCTCGACCTAGTACGGGATCTGCAGCCTTGTCCAGGGCGCCACAACTTAGTTCGGGTGTTTCCATTTGCGCGGCGCTTTAATTTTTGTGATGCAGGTACGGATGGGACGCCTCCGGGACTTATACGATGATGGTTACTTACGGTAGAGCTTGCGGCACATGGCGTTTATCGCATGTGGAAGGAGGGGCAATCATATGAGTGTTCCCTCCCGACACCGTCCTCGCATCGGCTAAGTCCACCTCGGAGCTTCGGCCGGACTTTCAAGGTGGGTTAGACTTAGCTAGGTGGTTCCCTGGACTTGTGCGGTAGTGAAGGAAAGTGTAGCGTCGGATACCCTGCCAGCATACCCCGGAAGTGTGCTAATTGCATGGCGTGAAGGGTTGAAGTGCGTGTGGTTACATTTGTGCACCCCTGCAGGGTTAAATCTTTTCGAAAAGCCGTGTCCACGGTTATGGACGACTTGGTGAAATGTGCTGGCTAACAAGATCATAGACAACTTACACCTAATGATAATAAATTGATTAGTAAGATAGAGCTACTTCAATAATAACTTATAAAATTGCCAACTGTGTGAGTGCCTTTTGGCTTGCTGCTCGTGGGATAAACGGGCTGGTAAGGATTCGGCTGGGTTATGTTTGGTGCTAGTATAGCTGGCTCCTTATGCGCTCTCTTACCTTGTCTCTTTTAGACGGAAGTTGTAGCGTGTCTCTATTAGTTGATAGTTTTGCTTGCCGCCGCCTCAATCGCTAACCCTCTTTCCTCGGAATTCCAGCTTTGATATCTTGTGAGTATTACTTGCCAGTACTTCTACTAGTACTGACCCCTTCGGCGCTGCTATTCCAATGCAGCCAACAGGTTTGAAGTCTGACGACGTTAGCTTGGTAATCCCTCCGGCTAGGCTTGGCCTGGGCAGGGATATGGTGCCTTCGTTTATCTTCAGGACTCTTAGTCCAATTTGCTTCTTATCCGTACTCGGGTACTACTCGCTTCCACTGTTGTTTGGATCTTTGTAATGTATCTTTTGTATTCTTGACTCGGTGAGTCGTTGCTGTATATATGTTCTTTTGTGGGTTCCGTCGAGAACTATTGTAATGTTATCACAATTCCACCCGCATAACGTGTGTGTTGCGACGTGCACGTTATGCCTGGTGGGCGTCCTAGGATCGTTATTATGCGGATTTGGCGGAAATCGCTAGGTCTACATAGTACCGATCCGGGGGGCGTTACATCACCACAACTTTATACCTCTGAAGTGTCACCACCTTGGTTTTGCTTGGATTCCGACGCTCCGGAGCCCCGTTTCGTCAAAACCCTGACCGCGATGGAAAAAGTCAAACTTCACCGTCTACCCCTTCGACCAGCGTCGAAAGAGGGTAGACCCTGTGGACTTTTTTGCTTGATTGTGTTTGGGTAGGGCATAGGAAGATGGGAGACCAAAAATCTAGCCCGTGTGGTCACAAGATTCCCTTGGGTTCGCCCGAAGGGGGAGTTTCGACCTCTAAGTCCACAAACTTTAATAGTGAGTAACTGATCCCGGTTGAAGCCGGCCACACTCTAGAGTAGGATCTTGGCTATTTAAACCTCTCACCATAACTTTATACCTATGAAGTGTCACCTCCTTGGTTTTGGTGGGATTCCGACGCTCCGGAGCCCCGTTTCATGAAAACCCTGACCCCGATGGAGAAATTCAAACTTCACCGTCTACCCCTTTGACCGGCGTCGAAAGAGGGTAGACTTGTGGACTTTTTGGCTTGATTGTGTTAGGGTAGGTAATAGGATGATGGGAGATCAAAAATCTAGCCCGTGTGGTCACAAGATTCCCTCGGGTTCGCCCGAAGAGGGAGTTTCGACCTCTAAGTCCACAACCTTTACTAGTGAGTAACTGATCCCGGTTGAAGACGGCCACACTCCGGAGTAGGATCTTGGCCATTTAAACCTCTAACCACAACATTATACCTATGAAGTGTCACCACCTTGGTTTTGGTGGGATTCCGACGCTCCGGTGGCCCGTTTCGCCGAAAACCTGACACCGATGGAGGAAGTCAAACTTCACCGTCTACCCCTTTGACCGGTGGCGAAAGAGGGTAGACCTGTGGACTTTTTTGCTTGATTGTGTTAGGGTAGGTCATAGGATGATGGGATACCAAAAAACTAGCCCGTGTGGTCACAAGATTTCATCGTGTTCGCCCGAAGGGAGAGTTTCGACCTCTATGTCCACAAACTTTACTAGTGAGTAACTGATCCCGGTTGAAGCCGGCCACACTCCGGAGTAGGATCTTGGCCATTTAAAGTTGTCACCACAAATTTATACCTAATAAGTGTAACCACCTTGGTTTTGGTGGGATTCTGGCGCTCCGGAGCCCCGTTTCGCCGAAACCCTGACCCCGATGGAAAAAGTCAAACTTCACCGTCTACCCCTTTGATCGGCGTCGAAAGAGGGTAGACCTGCAGACTTCTGTCTTGATTGTGAAAAAGAGTAGGGCATAGGATGATGGGATACCAAAATTCTAGCCCATGTGGTCACAAGATTCCCTCGGGTTGACCCGAAGAGGGAGTTTCGACCTCTAAGTCCAGAAACTTTACTAGTAAGTAACTGATCCCGGTTGAAGCCGGCCACACTCCAGAGTAGGATCTTGTCCATTTAAACCTCTCACCACAACTTTATACCTATGAAGTGTCACCACCTTGGTTTTGGTGGGATTCCGACGCTCCGGTGGCCCGTTTCGCCGAAAACCTGACACCGATGGAGGAAATCAAACTTCACCGTCTACCCCTTTGACCGGTGGCGAAAGAGGGTAGACCTGTGGACTTTTTTGCTTGATTGTGTTAGGGTAGGTCATAGGATGATGGGATACCAAAAAACTAGCCCGTGTGGTCACAAGATTTCATCGTGTTCGCCCGAAGGGAGAGTTTCGACCTCTATGTCCACAAACTTTACTAGTGAGTAACTGATCCCGGTTGAAGCCGGCCACACTCCGGAGTAGGATCTTGGCCATTTAAAGCTATCACCACAACTTTATACATAATAAGTGTCACCACCTTGGTTTTGGTGGGATTCCGACGCTCCGGAGCACCGTTTCGCCGAAACCCTGACCTCGATGGAAAATTTCAAACTTCACCGTCTACCCCTTTGACCGGTGTCGAACGAGGGTAGACCTGTGCACTTTTTTTTCTTGATTTTGTTAGGGTAGGGCATAGGAAGATGGGAGACCAAAAATCTAGCCCGTGTGGTCACAAGATTCCCTTGGGTTCGCCCGAAGGGGGAGTTTCGACCTCTAAGTACACAAACTTTAATAGTGAGTAACTGATCCCGGTTGAAGCCGGCCACACTCTAGAGTAGGATCTTGGCTATTTAAACCTCTCACCATAACTTTATACCTATGAAGTGTCACCTCCTTGGTTTTGGTGGGATTCCGACGCTCCGGAGCCCCGTTTCATGAAAACCCTGACCCCGATGGAGAAATTCAAACTTCACCGTCTACCCCTTTGACCGGCGTCGAAAGAGGGTAGACTTGTGGACTTTTTGGCTTGATTGTGTTAGGGTAGGTAATAGGATGATGGGAGATCAAAAATCTAGCCCGTGTGGTCACAAGATTCCCTCGGGTTCGCCCGAAGGGGGAGTTTCGACCTCTAAGTCCAGAAACTTTACTAGTGAGTAACTGATCCGGTTGAAACCGACCACACTCCGGAGTAGGATCTTTGCCATTTAAACCTCTCACCGCAACTTTATACCTATGAAGTGTCACCACCTTGGTTTTGGTGGGATTCCAACGCTCTAGAGCCCCAGGTTTTGCCGAAACCCTGACCCCGATGGAAAAAGTCAAACTTCACCACCGACCCCTTTGACCAGCATCGAAAGAGGGTATACCTGTGGACTTTTTGGCTTTATTGTGTTAGGGTAGGGTATAGTAAGATGGGAGACCAAAAACTAGCCCGTGTGGTCACAAGATCCCTCGGGTTTGCCTGAAGGGGGAGTTTCGACCTCTAAGTCCAGAAACTTTACTAGTAAGTCACAGATCCGGTTGAAACCGGCCACACTCTGGAGTAGCATCTTTTCCGTTGTCCAGTGTTTGTTGCTTCTTCGGGGATAGGCCGTTGAGTTGATGTGAGCAACGACAGGTTCTCCTACCTCTACCGGATTGCAGGCAAGTGATACTCCCTTGCTATCTTCGCTTGTTTTCTGTCTCTCATTCGTCCTATCTTTTGTTCCTTGCTAGCCTTATATTGCGATGCTTGTATCTCGATCCTATTTGCATGTTTACCTTGCAGCCATGATATAGCCACCCCTCCACATCCTATTAACCTGTTGTTTGTTTATCTTGTTGGCCCTGAGAGTCGTAGTGCATGCTTAGGTTTGTTTTGCTCGAGTCATGTTCTAGTCTTGTTATAATTTGATAGTTGGGTTAATTCACATGATAATCTTTAATGTTTGGCGATGGGAATAATTAATAAAGATAAGGCACCGGCGGAAGGCCAATCGTGGCGTTTTGTTCTGCTAGTGTCGCCTAGGACCCGAGTTCTTGTCCTCTGATCCAAGACTGAGCGCACTACCCACATGTGGGAGGAAATGGGACTCCCCTCGACCTAGTACGGGATCTGCAGCCTTGTCCAGGGCGCCCCAACTTAGTTCGGGTGTTTCCATTTGCACGGCGCTTTAATTTTTGTGATGCAGGTACGGATGGGACGCCTCCGGGACTTATACGATGATGGTTACTTACGGTAGGGCTTGCGGCACATGGCGTTTATCGCATGTGGAAGGAGGGACAATCGTATGAGTGTTCCCTCCCGACACCGTCCTCGCATCGGCTAAGTCCACCTCGGAGCTTCGGCCGGACTTTCAAGGTGGGTTAGACTTAGCTAGGTGGTTCCCTGGACTTGTGCGGTAGTGAAGGAAAGTGTACCGTCGGATACCCTGCCAGCATACCCCGGAAGTGTGCTAATTGCATGGCGCGAAGGGTTGAAGTGCGTGTGGTTACATTTGTGCACCCCTGCAGGGTTAAATCTTTTCGAAAAGCCGTGTCCGCGGTTATGGACGACTTGGTGAAATGTGCTGGCTAACAAGATCATAGACAACTTACACCTAATGGTAATAAATTGATTAGTAAGATAGAGCTACTTCAATAATAACTTATAAAATTGCCAACTGTGTGAGTGCCTTTTGGCTTGCTGCTCGTGGGATAAACGGGCTGGTAAGGATTCGGCTGGGTTATGTTTGGTGCTAGTATAGCTGGCTCCTTATGCGCTCTCTTACCTTGTCTCTTTTAGATGGAAGTTGTAACGTGTCTCTATTAGTTGATAGTTTTGCTTGCCGCCGCCTCAATCGCTAACCCTCTTTCCTCGGAATTCCAGCTTTGATATCTTGTGAGTATTACTTGCCAGTACTTCTACTAGTACTAACCCCTTCGGGGCTGCTATTCCAATGCAGCCAACAGGTTTGAAGTCTGACGACGTTAGCTTGGTAATCCCTCCGGCTAGGCTTGGCCTGGGCAGGGATATGGTGCCTTCGTTTATCTTCAGGACTCTTAGTCCAATTTGCTTCTTATCCGTACTCGGGTACTACTCGCTTCCGCTGTTGTTTGGATCTTTGTAATGTATCTTTTGTATTCTTGACTCGGTGAGTCGTTGTTGTATATATGTTCTTTTGTGGGTTCCGTCGAGAACTATTGTAATGTTATCACAATTCCACCCGCATAACGTGTGTGTTGCGACGTGCACGTTATGCCTGGTGGGCGTCCTAGGATCGTTATTATGCGGATTTGGCGGAAATCGCTAGGTCTACATAGTACCGATCCGGGGGGCGTTACATCACCACAACTTTATACCTCTGAAGTGTCACCACCTTGGTTTTGCTTGGATTCCGACGCTCCGGAGCCCCGTTTCGTCAAAACCCTGACCGCGATGGAAAAAGTCAAACTTCACCGTCTACCCCTTCGACCAGCGTCGAAAGAGGGTAGACCCTGTGGACTTTTTTGCTTTATTGTGTTTGGGTAGGGCATAGGAAGATGGGAGACCAAAAATCTAGCCCGTGTGGTCACAAGATTCCCTTGGGTTCGCCCGAAGGGGGAGTTTTGACCTCTAAGTCCAGAAACTTTAATAGTCAGTAACTGATCCCGGTTGAAGCCGGCCACACTCCAGAGTAGGATCTTGGCTATTTAAACCTCTCACCATAACTTTATACCTATGAAGTGTCACCTCCTTGGTTTTGGTGGGATTCCGACGCTCCGGAGCCCCGTTTCACAAAAACCCTGACCCCGATGGAGAAATTCAAACTTCACCGTCTACCCCTTTGACCGGCGTCGAAAGAGGGTAGACCTGTGGACATTTTGGCTTGATTGTGTTAGGGTAGGTAATAGGATGATGGGAGACCAAAAATCTAGCCCGTGTGGTCACAAGATTCCCTCGGGTTCGCCCGAAGAGGGAGTTTCGACCTCTAAGTCCACAACCTTTACTAGTGAGTAACTGATCCCGGTTGAAGACGGCCACACTCCGGAGTAGGATCTTGGCCATTTAAACCTCTCACCACAACATTATACCTATGAAGTTTCACCACCTTGGTTTTGGTGGGATTCCGACGCTCCGGTGGCCCGTTTCGCCGAAAACCTGACACCGATGGACGAAGTCAAACTTCACCGTCTACCCCTTTGACCGGTGGCGAAAGAGGGTAGACCTGTGGACTTTTTTGCTTGATTGTGTTAGGGTAGGTCATAGGATGATGGGATACCAAAAATCTAGCCCGTGTGGTCACAAGATTTCATCGTGTTCGCCCGAAGGGGGAGTTTCGACCTCTAAGTCCACAACCTTTACTAGTGAGTAACTGATCCCGGTTGAAGCCGGCCACACTCCGGAGTAGGATCTTGGCCATTTAAAGCTCTCACCACAACTTTATACCTATGAAGTGTCACCACCTTGGTTTTGGTGGGATTCCGACGCTCCGGTGCCCCGTTTCGCCGAAACCCTGACCCCGATGGAAAAAGTCAAACTTCACCGTCTACCCCTTTGATCGGCGTCCAAAGAGGGTAGACCTGCGGACTTCTGTCTTGATTGTGAAAAAGAGTAGGTCATAGGATGATGGGATACCAAAATTCTAGCCCGTGTGGTCACAAGATTCCCTCGGGTTGGCCCGAAGAGGGAGTTTCGGCCTCTAAGTCCAGAAACTTTACTAGTAAGTAACTGATCCTGGTTGAAGCCGGCCACACTCCAGAGTAGGATCTTGTCCATTTAAACCTCTCACCACAACTTTATACCTATGAAGTGTCACCACCTTGGTTTTGGTGGGATTCCGACGCTCCGGTGCCCCGTTTCGCCGAAACCCTGACCCTGATGGAGAAATTCAAACTTAGCCGTCTACCCCTTTGACCCGTGTCGAAAGAGGGTAGACTAGTGGACTTTTTTGCTTGATTGTGTTAGGGTAGCTCATAAGATGATGGGATACCAAAAATCTAGCCCGTGTGGTCACAAGATTCCATCGGGTTCGCCCGAAGGGGGAGTTTCGACCTGTAAGTCCACAAACTTTACTAGTGAGTAACTGATCCCGGTTGAAGTCGGCCACACTCCGGAGTAGGATCTTGGCCATTTAAAGCTATCACCACAACTTTATACATAATAAGTGTCACCACCTTGGTTTTGGTGGGATTCCGACGCTCCGGAGCACCGTTTCGCCGAAACCCTGACCTCGATGGAAAATTTCAAACTTCACCGTCTACCCCTTTGACCGGTGTCGAACGAGGGTAGACCTGTGCACTTTGTTTTCTTGATTGTGTTAGGGTAGGGCATAGGAAGATGGGAGACAAAATATCTAGCCCGTGTGGTCACAAGATTCCCTCGGGTTCGCCCGAAGGGGGAGTTTCGACCTCTAAGTCCAGAAACTTTACTAGTGAGTAACTGATCCGGTTGAAACCGGCCACACTCCGGAGTAGGATCTTTGCCATTTAAACCTCTCACCACAACTTTATACCTATGAAGTGTCACCACCTTGGTTTTGGTGGGATTCCAACGCTCTAGAGCCCCAGGTTTCGCCGAAACCCTAACCCCGATGGAAAACGTCAAACTTCACCACCGACCCCTTTGACCAGCATCGAAAGAGGGTATACCTGTGGACTTTTTGGCTTTATTGTGTTAGGGTAGGGCATAGTAAGATGGGAGACCAAAAACTAGCCCGTGTGGTCACAAGATTCCCTCGGGTTTGCCCGAAGGGGGAGTTTCGACCTCTAAGTCCAGAAACTTTACTAGTAAGTCACAGATCCGGTTGAAACCGGCCACACTCTGGAGTAGGATCTTTGCCATTTAAACCTCTCAACACAACTTTATACCTATTAAGTGTCACCACCTTGGTTTTGGTGGGATTCCAACGCTCCGGAGCCCCAGGTTTCGCCGAAACCATGACCCTGATGGAAAAAGTCAAACTTTCACCATCTACCCCTTTGACCGGCGTCGAAAGAGGGTAGACCTGTGGACTTTTGCTTGATTGTGTTAGCGTAGGTAATAGGATGATGGGAGACCAAAAAGTTAGCCCGTGTGGTCACACGATTTCATCGGGTTCGCCCGAAGGGGGAGTTTCGACTTCTAAGTCTAGATACTTTACTAGTGAGTAGCTGATCCAGGTTGAAGCCGGCCACACTTCAGAGTAGGGTCTTGGCCATTTAAACCTCTCACCACAACTTTATACCTCTGAAGTGTCACCACCTTGGTTTTGCTGGGATTCCGACGCTCCGGAGCCCCGTTTCGTCGAAACCCTCACCGCGATGGAGACCAAAGAGGTCGAAAACCCTGACCCCTATGGAAAAAGTCTGACCCCTATGGATTTCGAGGCTACCCCATGGATCGGCGTCGAAAGAGGGTAGACCTGTGGACTTTTTTGCTTGATTGTGTTAGGGTAGTGAAAGAGCGTGGTTGCCCCATGTGTGGTTTTGGTAATTAATGACAATCCTTAAGGAATAATGTGTGCTTTGAGCTATACTTGTAGGTTTGGTCCATAGAAATGTTTGAACTCCATATGTTGGAGTCAAGGCTAAAAGAAGGAGAGTTTATGTTGATCAAGGCTAAGAGCAAGTTGATCAACACACAAGTCTAGGGATGTACCATGAGGGATCATATGATCCCATGGTATGGTAAGCAATTGTCAATATAGCCTTGTGAACTAACCCATGATCTATGTGCTTGTATCTCTATGTGTGGTTAGGCATTTCTCCATGAGCATGCAACGAAAGGGATATCCTATGTTGCCCATGGAGGATGGCGTCACGTGGTGATCGTCATCAAGATAAAGGCCAAGTAAAGATATGTCGAAGAGTGCCTCTCCCATCTTGGTGTATGGGGGAGCACGCTGCGAGTCTTCACCGAGCGGAGCGCAATCAAGAAAGGTGGTCCATCTTGAGAAGACAAGGATCGTCATCATCTAACTCAAGTGGATTATGCGCAAGGCAAAGGTATGATCTTAATAGGGTTTCTATTTTACCACTCTCATGATGTTAGTTGAGAGACCGGGTTATAAGATAGATAGCCGTACTATCAAGAGGGGCTCTCGAGCAAGTATCTTGATCGTATCATCGTAGAGAGCTGAAACCTCTGCATCCTTGGCATCATCTTTATTGGTTCTTATTTGGCTCTTATCATGGCATGTTCTTGGTGCTTGTCGTGCTTGTCATGACAAGGCCAAGTTCACCGAAAACGGATTTCGTATGCATCTTCTCTTGTGCTTTCGGTTTTGGAGATTTTGCCGGTCCATCTGGGCGGAAGGTTTCACTCTTCCATTTATTAGCAAAATCTCCCTTGATTGGTTTCAATATTTCTGCTTTTTGTTGGGTAGCTCCTATTGTCCTCTTTCCAACAAAATTGGATTCACCTCGATCGGAGTTTCCTAGCAAAAGTTATTCAGTTTCAAGCTCTGCAGATTTCTCTATTCCAGGGGGCGGTAGTACCACCGTTACCAGCGGTAGTACCGCCATCACTTGTGTTTTTCTTTGATCTCTCGGTGTTGCACTACGGCAGTAGTACCGCCACTGGTGCCTCCATACATACCTTCGGTTGCGCACTAGCGGCAGTACCGCCGCCTCTGGCGGCAGTACCGCTGTTGCGGTTCCCGTGCTCTCCTGGAGCTCGCGGTACTGCCAGTGGTACCGCCACTACTGCCGCCAAAGCTGCCTTCTGTTGCCCGCCCGCGGTAGTACCACCGCCTCTGGCGATAGTACCGCCAGTGTGGGCTCATTTGCTAGCCGTTGGTGGGCTGAAACGCGTTGGGCGGTAGTACCGCCACCTCTGGTGGTAGTACCGCCCCTGTGCCTTTCCCCTTTGGAGCGGAGGCTCTCTTGGGAGACATGGCTGTCGAGCTCGTGGGCGCGGTGGAAGAGAAGGAAGCAAGGAAGAAGAGGAGCGCAAGGTGGAGGAGTTTTGGTGGAGAATGAGCAGCGTGGGAGATGGGAACCGCTGCGGTTTTCTCTTTTATGAAGGAAGGACGAGCAAGTGCCGTATCACGATGGGGATTTCGTGGGAGTTGCGCGGGCACGCGCAGTTGAGGAGCCAGACGCGTGGCGCGGCAGGGCCTGACAGCTTTTGGACCCCTGCCTCTCCACCTCCGCCGTCTCATCTTCGTCGCCCGGTCTCCGCCTCCGCGACTCCCACGTCAGACGCATTCAAGGCACAGGCCCGGGGGCTACTGTCGGGCCCACGGCTTCCAGGGTACCCTAGCCCAGCTGTCAGCAACCCCAGCAGCGCCATATAGGAGGCCTCCCCCTGCATCAAGCGCCACGTCAATTCGCCACAAGGCATGCCATGCTGGCATGCGCCTCGCGAGGGGCCGCGCCCCCTCGCGAAAGGAACACAAAGGAGCCCCTCGCGAGGGTGCTTCGCGAGGGCCGCTTCATGAGAAACGCTTCATGAGGATGCCCGAAGGAAGCAACGCGGAAGTTTCCTCCTCACGGACGCCTTCGCGTCACGCCTGTGCAGGGTGATGTCAAAATCCTTGCACTGCTACCAGGATATGCTGGCCGTTTCCCCTTCTATGATTAAAGAGAGGAGCAGCGCCAGGCCAGCAAAGACTAGGACCGAAGACCAGTCCTTTGGGGACAAAGAGGCGCCCATTGGGAGACAGGCCCTAACGGGTCACGTCATCGCCAAGCTCAGCATGCCAATGACCTTGGCTTTCCCAGGCAGCTTTGCACGCTTTGGTGATAAGCCGACATGGACCCACCGCCTGGGAGCCAGGCGTTGTTTCTTTCTCCCTTTAGGCCATATGTGGTAGCCCTTCCCGTCGAGGGGAAGAGGCCCAGGCTAGTATAAATATGGTGGCACTTCCACCATAGAGGGGATCCTTTCGGTCCCTGGTCGAATCCCAGACCGATCTCTCGAAGCCAGATTGTAACCTACACAAGCAATATAGCTCAGACAAGCAGGAGTAGGGTTTTACACCATCACGATGGCCTGAACCTAGGTAAACTGCCGTGTCCCTGCTCCCTTTGCTCACATCCATGTCTCGAAGCCCATCGCATTGGTTAACTCTCAGCCCCGTGGACGAACAAGGGTACGAACTAGTAGGGCACATGTTACCCGCGGGATAAGTTTTACGTAGATTTTGCAAATGCGCATTGAGGCTTGCATCATTCCATTTGTAGTTTGCCTTCGTCTGCATAATATTGAGCGTGAAATTCTAGCGGATCACATTGGGATCGCAACCAACATACAATGGAGTCTTTGAGTCTAACTCCAGCTGTGCCAGCTTGGATTCCTCTCTAAAAGCAGCTCTGGCATTATTCGTCTTCTTGCAAAGTAATTCTCGAAGATAAGGGTCCTGCACGACTAAAGATAGTGACGACGGAGCCTGTGATGTGACCGTGTCTTCCCCATGTTCAGGCTCTTCTCCATATTCAGGCTCTTCTTCTTGTTCGGCCTCTTCTTCTTGTTTGTGTGGCTCTTCTTCTTGTTCTGGCACCCCCTCGTCGTTATTATTGTCTTCTCCACCATCATTGATGTTCTCATCCTCATCTTCACTTATCCACCGAGTATAGCCATCCATGAAACCATGCATTAGAAGGTGTGCCTTCAAATGTCCCTTTTCAAAGGGGTCGATCAAGTATATTTCTCTGCATTTTCCACACGGACATCTTATCTCTTTGCGATTATTACGAAGCAAGTCGGCCACCGCGGATGCCAAATATTTTTCCATGATTCTTCCATATACCTTCATCGCCCACACGATATAAACAAATAAATAATTAAAATTTCGCCATGAACTTTCCTAAAAAGAAGACATATTGAGTTTACCCGAAATTTGCCGGAACAGAAATAAATCAACATTCCGGCAAAACATAGGCTACTCATGTAAATTATCTGCAACAAACATATAATCCAACATCGACACTCCTCATCCCAGGCATGCAATTTATTACTCATCTATTAATTAGCCGACAAGTTCGCGTGATCGAGAGAACGTGTGAGACTGGCGGCTAGAGATCCTGTGCGGCTTGAGAGTGGTTATTGGAGGGTGTGTGTGAGCAAGTAGTAGATCTACTAAGTGGAGTCGGTAGGTGATTTAGTAGCTTGAGAGAGAGAGAGAAAGTGAGAGGGAGCCAGGAGAGGGAGAGCTAGAGAGAGGGGGGTGGTGAGTGGAGAGAGGGGGTGTGTGAGTGGAGAGAGCTAGCTAGGGAGAGAGGAGAGTGGGGGAGAGAGCTATCTAGAGAGCTAGAGAGAGGAGGGTGTGAGTGGAGGAAGGAGAGACATTAATGAAGTGTAATGAATTAAAGAGCAAGAGGTAGAAGAAGGGGAGGAGAGACTTAAATGAGCTGCCTGCTGGAAACTAGATCTGGATCTGGTGCGCGTTAGTAGCAGCGTGCGTGTTAGGGGCATGCTTCTAATAGAGACCTACTGGCAGCGTGTGGTTTGTAGGCACGCTACTAGGAAGCGGGGTCCACAAGTGGGCCTCGGCAAAAGATAGTGGCAGCGGGTGTTGCGGCCTCACGCTGCAAATAACAATTTAGTGGCAGTGTGCCCGCCCGGGCACGCTGCTAGTTATTCCATAGTGGTAGCATGCGCCGCCTTAGCACGTTGCTATGATGTGCGCTGAGGGGCTCGCGCGGCCCACACTTACTGGCTGCGGTCTCAAGTTAGGCGCACGCTGTAGGTAAGCTCGGAGCTGCAGCAGGCTGCGAGGGCACGCTGCCAATCCATAGCAGAAGCATGTGTCCATTTTGGCCCGCTGGCAGTAGGATATTACCTATAAGCTTTTTCCTACTAGTGAGATCTTGACCGGAGCATGTTCGGAACCTGAAACCTGGCTAGGTTGGATATGATCAGGGGATTAGAGAGGTTTGGATAGGATGGATCGGATAGCACCTTTTTTAGATTGATTGCAGCGTATATAGCATAGCGAGGAGACATAGCGACATGGAAGATGACGAAGTGTGCCTGCAGCGATCGGTCGACGATGCGCTCGTACAATAGGGCGGCGGCGACAAAACAAAGGAGTTTCTCAAGGCTGCACTCTTTTTGCCTGCGGAAGAGTTTTTTTAGGGGAGATTCACGAAGTAAGCCTGCGCGGAGCCGGACGACATAAGCTGTTCGTCCGACGACTTAGTATTGTTGATAGGAAGATCGGGCGGACAACTCCGCTAGTTTATCTAGGATTAACGTAGAGCCTGGTAGGGAGTCTCCAATTAGTAAATACTAGTCGTCAACCCGTGCATTTGCACGGGCAAGTTTAACACTTCAACTATTGTTTGTTAATGCCCATGTTGTTAAGTTGATTGTTGTTCGAGAAGATATTGTCCAATGTTTGTTGCTATATGGACACATATGCACTTATAGTGACCAGAAATCAAACTAAATCCTGGGCTACATGCAGCTCTATATTTGAAATACACTTTTTTTATTTGATCTATAAATACATATTTGCATCCATATATCCTATAATCTACGATCTCCACGAAAAATACCAACACGTTGGTTTTAATAAAGATTTTTTATTATTATTAGACATTTTCTTTTTGCATATCCTACATTAATACGTATGTTTTGGGGAATACCAGCTACATGTAGCCTGAGTCCCAAATTGCTGAACAACATCGACCGAAATTCTACCTATGAATTTTCGACTACTTACATATGAACATATATTCCAAATGTTCTCATGAAAAATTTAGAGTTATAAATGCCACAAACAAAAGTTTCACAAATACGTGTTTGCCTTTTTAATAATGTTCGAGGGAACTTGCATGTAATAAAGACAATATAAGATTGTGATTGTAGATGATGCTAATATTTAATAGGTATTCAATTGTGGAACATGATAAACCATTCATCCATCTTGTCGACTTATGTCGTGGTGTATTCTGCAATATAAGGTCCTCCTATCAACAGCTAGTTAAATAAGTACATGCGTATATAAAAAATAACAATAATAAAATGAAGTATTAATCAATAAGATTTATATGTTGACTAAGTTATATATCTTCTAGGTTCTCCTTCAAATTATCTGCAAGCTGTTTTTCCTCTACAATATAGCTTGCAGGACATACATCTTTGCGTGTACAGAAGTATTCGTTTATCTGACGACAAAAGAAGTAAGCAAGGAAGATAGTAGAGTCGGAGTTCTATCCTACAAAGACAGTGTGGTGTCAAGGAAAGTAATTCGTCAGTGTTGATGTTAACATCATATTACACAGCAACAATAATAAACTAAGAATATTACATGATATTGCTCCCCCTCCTACAATATATCGTGAGCAAAATAAATGCAGAATTTTAAAGTAGAGGAGGAGAACAACAGCAATCAAACCTTGAATTGTCGATATAAACTTTAAGGTCAATTCTTTCAGTCTGATGGTGTGCAGCTGAAAAACATTGCCAGAAAAATTAATGAGACTATTAATCTAAAACCGTGAAGAACCTCGTCAAACATCATGAGACTCCCGCTGTCCCGCATGATGACAGTGTGGACAATATCACCAAAAATATTTAAGAACATATTTATCTTCTCTTTTCAGTAGTCAAAACAATAACTTGAGAAAGATAAACAGTTTTATAAATTAACCACCATTGAGAAAGATGAATCAGATTGAGTTTAGAAGGAAAGAAAGTACCATACGCTCAAGTACTTCCTCTACATATTACTTCCTCGCATTGATTTGCCTTGCTTTCTATTCACGTCATGGTCCAAGGAATTCTGCAGAGTAGTTTTGGCTGATGCTTCCCCCGCATAACCCAATGGCATTGATCTTCTTTCAATGTTGCTGTTAGTTGGGTCTGCCAAACTCGTGTTGCAGCCACCTCGTGGCAGCTGCGGCTGTGCTTGTTTCATGACAGTGCACGGCAGCTATCGAGCTTCTTTCACGGCATGCCGCCCTCGGCCGCCGGCGCCAGTTTGTTGGCTCTTCAAGCAGCACCTCGCAAGTTTTTCTACCGAGTGTATATCGTCAGTGTGTCTTTATTGTCCAGATCAAATCATCAAATCAGAAAGTACAGAGAGTTTTGATCACCCGAGATCAGGCAGCGTCGCCGGAGCCAAGTATATCGTGCGTGATGAAAAATTGTGGAGGATTCGTGCCGGCTGCACATTCTTAGTGTCGAGGATGCCATGGCGTTGCCGCAGACACGCATAATCAATATGATGTGGAGTGGTCACGGTAGGCAGAGGGGACTATCCAGGATGCATCAGCACGACTGGATTCAATCGAAGCCTACAGAAAAAAGTAAAGGAAATTGGAGTGCAACAACGTGGGAGTGTGGGCAGCTTACCTTACATATTCATGTGTTACCTATATTTTATTTTAATCTGGATGCAACTCGTTGCAATGCTGTTGCCAATCCATGTTATTTTTAATTAAATTCAGGCTTCCACAAACTTGTCTATATAAATTAGAAGATCAGGTTACGCTTCCCTGTAAAAAAAAATGACGGAAGAACAGTCAGAACGGAGGAGCAATATATTCAGTTTTCCTTCTCCCATATAGTTATTCTAGGATCTCCAAATAACAACAGTCAGCAGGAATATTTTATCATAGGTAGGATGTTAATTCGTTTGAGAAAAGCACACATTTTCGTATAGGTATTGTTTCAACAACAATCTGCCAGACAATTGTACTGAAAAAACTGCAGAGTCTTTGTCCCTTAATGTCTACATGAAACACATTACAACAATCACAACAGACTTCTATGAACTAATTGGATTCCCATTATGATCGGTTGTGTTCTAATTGATTTTGGTAAAATAAGAAGAAGACCTTCGGGACAGCGCAATTAACTGAAGAGCCGTACCACAGAAGATGCACATGATTAGAGGTTGTACCAGCAAATCTTCCATGGCTGTATGTGCGCTGAGGCTTGGAGGTCGGACCAGCCAGTACAATTGTAGCTTGGCCTGGGATGAACATACCTTCGAGGCTTCAAACGTGGTTCATGCATGCCTAGTGCATCAACGGGTTGCTACCGGCTGCTGCTTGTTCATTAAACCTTGACCGTGCTGTTAAAGGAAGCGGCACGCACGGCCGGTGACATAAGGCAGTAGCGGATGGAGGTGGAAGGCGACAGATAGAAACCAGATTGGATAGTGCGCTGATGAATCTTCGAAGTGGAGGACGGCAAGATCAGGGCACATGTAGAGGCGAAGGAAGATAAAGAGCGGCGCAAGGTCTCGGCTGGCTCGACTTCACGCCATTAGGGCAAAAAAGTTTTAACGCTGCGAGCTAGGGAGATGTTTCTTCCGTATGCCCAATCGTTTTTTTGGTTAAAGGGTACGCGTGGGACATCTCGGGAGGACTCTGTGAGTTTTTTTTTCATCTAATGGCTGTAAATAACTAACAGAAGATCGGACGGATAATTAGATTAGTTCTCTAGGATTAACGTGAAGGCTCGTATGGTGCCTCCAATTAGTAAATATAAGATATAAGATAAGATTCTCCTATAACAATAGTTACAAACAACGTATTCAAATGGCACCATTTGAAGCATCATATGCACGAAAGTGTAGATCGCCCATAGGTTGGTTTGAAGTCAGAGAAAATAAGGAGTTTGAACCTGAGTATGTGAAAGAGAAACAATGAGTGATCGATGTGATAAGAGATAGATTAAAAATTGCTCAAAGTCGGCAGAAGAGTGATGTTGACCTGAAGCGACCAAGTTGGGAGCCACAAGTCGGAGACCTGGTATATTTGAGAGTAAGTTGAGTCCTCGATATATAGGACCATTTACCATTCTAAAGAAACAAGAGCTATAGAGCTACCAGAAGCTTTATCTCAAGTTCATAATGTGTTTCATGTATCACAACTACAGAAATTCTTAGAGCCACCGGAGGAATCTTTATCTTATCATGCGGAGCCGGCAAGGCACCCGCGGCAGCCGGCCGAGTTGCCGCGATAGCCGGCATGGAGGAACTGGCCGTTGCAAAGTCGACGCCAGCGAGTCGGCCGCGATAACCGACATGGAGGCGTCAGCTCGTGAAGATTCTATGTCGTAACTCTACCCTATACTACCAATGACCGTATATGCCATACGCTAACAAATAGAAAGGGCTAGACAATTCACATGTACGATAACACCCTCTCTCACGTGTGACTCGGGAGGCCAACACGTGCATAGAGAAACAGGAAACTCATATATGACTCAAGAGTAATATACATGAACATAGAGGGAAACAAAGCAGCAACCAATAGAATTGCGCAACAAATTTTAACAAATCTTGTGCGCCTGGTTGTTCTCAGACGTGAAAGGGATTAGGACCATCGTTCTGGCTGATTTTGACGGACCAGTTGGTCCATCGTTTTCAGGAAATATTCTCCCATGTTGGACCGACCGAACCATCCACCAGATCTACAACCGAACACAAGAAACAATGGGACCATCCCATCCACCCCTGATTTGGTCAGCAATCAAACACACGCTAATGCAAACATTGCATGGAGCCATAGGAAAAAAGACACCACAGGTAACATGTTTAATTAGCCAGAAAAATATGAGAGATTTCGCACACATTAGTCATGTTATTTATTACTCCCTCGGATCCACTTTTAATGTCATGGCAAATGAACTAAGTAGGTACAATTTTATAGCACAACTTGCGACACTCATTTAGGATCAAAGGGAGTAGTTGGTTTTGCTTTATTGATATCTGAGAAATAAGATAGTGATCTTGTAAAAAAGACAGAGGGGGTAACATGGACAATTAGAAGGCTATCTTATCTACTACAGATGTAATCATATACTCACTCCGTTCCGGATTATAAGACACTCTAACCTTTTTCTGAATCGTGTCTGTTCACTCATTTTAGTCCGTATATAGTGTATTAAAAATATACAAAACATGTTATAATTCGGAACGGAGCGAGTATTAACTAATTGTTAGATTGCCTCTTGTTCTCATTTAAGCCATGAACTGCCCTGGTATCTCAGCAAGAAGTGACTGAAAAATGGATATCCCAGCCCCTGGAAACACAATGTGATAGTAATCTTATATTAACTAATTGCTTGAGTTTCTCTTGTTCTCATGTAAGTCATGAACTGCCCTGGTATCTCAGCAAGAAGTGACTGAACAATGGATATCCCAGCGCCTGGAAACACAAAGGGATGAAACATCACATTTCTTCACTATCCAAGTAAAGTTCAGGAAAGCAAAATCAAGGAAACAGCAAACAATATACAGATGGCAAGATCGAACGGAAACTTTTGCTTCCTAAACACATTATCCACAATTGGAATTTCATTATATACAGTCTACCAAAACACATACCATGCACATCCTTCATTGGGGCGAACTGTATCACATCCCTAGAAGCGACTCTCCCCGTTGAGCTTTCCAGTCTCCTCCCTTTATTTGGATCCAGAAACTGCAGTGGAAATCCAAACATAAAACTGTGCTCACAAAAACTTATATGATGCTAAAGAATCAGAAATTTGAAGACAAAAGGCACAAAATATTATATGGTGTTAAAATTTTTGGAGACTATCTTCTATTGTCCAAAGTCGTAAGGCGTAATACAAGTGCTACTTAAACATTTAAATATTATATCTAGAAGGAAATATACAAATGAAAACTGTGAAAACTTATCCAGTCCAAATACCTCCATTTCCTTGAAGTCAGCCCCACCAACTCCAACAACAACAATAGACAAAGGAAAATCAGATGCCTTTATGATTGCATCGATAGTCTCCTGAAAATCTGTCACTACACCATCCTGGACAAAGGAATGACAGATAAGAACGAAAAAAACGGTGCATTTTTTAAAGATGGGTCTAGAGGTATACATACCGTGACTATTAGCAGAATAAAGTATTTATTTTGATTAACTGTAAGGGATTGGCTTGCTATTGCTGTAGCGGTGCTAATTAACGGACCAAAAAGTGTAGGACCAGCCAATGATACATTGTGTAGCGCACTGATATAAGCTGACATAATCCCTTGTATTCCCTCAACCTGGGAAAGTTCATAAGGCTATGAATAAATGGAAGTAAACACCTTAAGAAGCCACCCAAAACAAGAGAAATGTATATAAGGTGCGTGATTCATCTATTTCGCAAACAGAAACAAGTATTGTAAACTTAAGATAGCTGAGAAAAGCAGATTTCCAGTAAGTTTCAAGACTCGTGACTCAGAATCTTCAGTAGAAGATGGTACTATTTAAATGTTGGAAAGAATGTAGAATACCTCAGGCTGATACGTACTTCCATTCAAGTTGAAACAGTGGGAAACAGGGCCGTCAATAGGTCTAGCTCCATAGCCCCAAGAGGGGAAGCGCTTAGCTGGGTCATAGTACTGTAGTATATCTCCAATGTCCAGTATAACCTATCACAAAAACAGCAATGGAAGAACTTATCACCATTTTGTGCTCAGAGGTTCATCAGAACAAAAAACAAAGGATTGATAAATCAGTTGCTTACTCTTTGATATGCATTTGGCCGTCCAGAGGGGTCAATATAATGTAAGGAATCTGGAAGCCGTGGATTTCCATTTGAAGCTATGAAGCACAATTTCCGGTCAAAAGAAAGAAGTTATAAAGCACAAAAACTTGACAGTGAAAAATTAAGAAACAAGCTGTTACAAACTAGAGCACCCTCAATTGGTGAATGGCCAGCTTGCACTAGCATATCTTTGCACACCTGTGTAGTCTATAGCTACCATCAAATTGAGTTGACACCCGGCTGAAATATAATCTATAAAAGTATGTCTATTGTTCTCAAGATATTTCTCCACATATACCTGACTCTTCAGTACCTGCATATCGGAATATAACTCGGTTAATGCCGTATAACAGTTGCAGAGGTTCTACAGAAATAAATATTACCTCCTTACTATGACAATCATGGGCAGTGCTGGCAGGAACAAAGAAATTTTCACCATCCAGACTATGGTACATGTTTTCCAATTCGGCGACTGATTTAACTATCTTGCTGTCGAATTACAAAGGGTATCTAATCAGAAAACAAATTGGAATTTAAGAATTAATGACCAAGCTCTTAAGGCACCATACAAAACATTAATGACTAATAATGCACAACCAATATGTCAAAAATAAATGCGTAAAACACATATACAACTAGTACAGCAGTATGTAGAATTACAAAAGGGAACAATTACCCAACTAGGTCATGTTTGCCATTGCTACTGAAGTTGAAGCATTCTATAATGAGGGGGTTCTCCTGAAACATAATACAGCAATGGGAAAATAAATACACATGGGTTAGATGCAGACAAATCTTTGCAACAAAAAGAATGAACTATTTTGTTTTTTCATTTTAGAAGAACAGTTCTTTCACTTAGAGAGCACTAATAGCACCACATAGTGGCTCAAGTAAGCATACACATAGTGCTGTCTCTAGGAAAATGAAAGGCCAAGTTCTCTTTGAGCCCTAAGCAGAAGTGCAGAAGAAAATAGAAGAGGAAAGATTTCATGCCTTACTTCCAATCTGTTGGAGATTCAAAATTACTGGCTTCCACTTAGGATTGAGATCATTCTTCCTTACTTCTGTCTTGCAAATTGGAACAGGTGTACCGTTCTCTGATATTCTAGATATTAGCAAGAAAGGATCCTGTAACAAGCATGCTTAGAGAAGTGAAAAACTAATTAAGACTTCCAGAACGAACCATCCACATGTGAAGAGACAAAGATAGGCATGTTCACAATACAAAGGCCATATCAGTAAACAAGTACCAAGCAAAAAATATGAAACATAAGCTTACACTTTTTGAGAGAAGATCCTTGATTTCAAGATCTGAACAGTGGAATACCATTTCCATTAATGCTTTTGAACCAGCGCTTTCTTCGGCCTGAACAGTTAGCTCGCCAAATTTACTAGGATTTGGTGAGTTGTCCTCAGAAACACCAAGCTTAAGGGTCAACAGTCTGTTCTGTTTGGTGACAACCTACACAACCAATTCAACAGTATGTCAAACACACAAGAACATCCAATGTGAGTAAGGGGCTCATAAGTATATCCACGTTTATGTTGATTCATTCGGATGTGTGGACTTGTCCTAGTGTCTCTAACATTGGTATGAAATATTTTGTGACATTTATTGACTGTCACACTCGTATAACATGGATATATCTCTTGCACGATTAGAATGAGGTGTTTAGATGTTTTCATGATTTTTACGCATTTGTGAAAAACCAATTCAGTGTGGAGGTCGAGATGATTAGGACTGGTAACGGAACTGAATATCTGAACAAGCAATTTAGTGACTTCTTATCAGCTCAAGGTATACAACATCATACTTCTTAAGGAATCTATAGAACACAATTACACAAGAATTGATATGCAGTTCCACAATTTAGTGACTTCTTATCAGCTCAAGGTATACAACATCATACTTCTTATCAGTCCAGGAAAGAATTGATAGCCAGTAGGAAAGCAATCATTTTCGTCATAATAAACATACCTCAGACAAATTACAGAAGGCTTCTCCAAGAAACTGTTGCTCTTCCAGCTTAAGCATCTGCTCTTCAGAGCAGATTAACATAAGAATTGCAGTGCACAGATGAAAGGAGCAAGGAAGAAGAGTTTACAAGACATCATATTTGCTACTAGCATCTTTGCCAAAACCAATGTAGGTTAAGGTTGCTAATATCACAGCAACAGAACTGGTAGAGAGAAAAAATGAACTGAAGGTACAAATAAATGGGCATGAACTTGCACTTATCAAAACAAAATACAGATATATTTCTTTACTTTCGGACTGTATGCAGGATCACCGTTTTAAGATGCTTGGAGGCTTCTACAGGATTTCAATAATCAATAGATTAAAATACATGGAGCAATCAAAAATTTAGTTTTGTATAATTTATACCATTATAAACAATAGTAACTAAACTTACTGCTACATGATGCTATTTGGGGCAGTGGAAAGAAAGCAAAGTGGTCATGAAACATGAACTTCATATTGAAGTCTTCTTTCTCTAGCAGAGAACCGATCAGTAAAAGAATTTTGAGAAGATAAATAAAAACAGTAACCCAATTAGAACATAATTACCTTCTCACTAACATCATGAAACTGTGCACCAATGTCATAAATCTGAAACCTGTGAGGAAACATATCTTTTATAACTGAAGATAGTTAAGAGGTAACATCCACTCTTATGCTAGTGCAAGATACAAGCAAGGGAAAACATTGAGGTGAATTCAATAGGAACTTACACCAATCGCTGAAGAACTTCAAACTGGTATTGCAAATTGATCTTTGCATTCCAAGATGGGTTCAGTGAGTTTAGAATTACTTCAGTACGCCCAATTTCTTCAAGTGCTCCATCATTGCTTTTAGAATAAACAACTACCATGGGATTGCTCTAGAAAAAAGAGAAGAGATTGAGAAGAAATGGAACATGACGTTGGATGAGACAGTATGCCAGAGTAGATTTGACATATTTCCTGGAGAGAAAATAAACAGACTGGCACGTGACAGGGAGAATGATGGCTGTGGCTTTTTACTGGAAGTCAACAAATATTTTGTGAAAAGATTCAATATTGAGAGGAAGTACACTGAGTCTGGAGAAGTCCGCCAAAGATAGGTACTTGACATTAGACGGGGTATCCAAATCAATTTGGCTGTCATGCCTATTTCATTTGGTAGCCTTTCCAATTCACTATTCAAGGCAACTTAAAGCTATAATTATTTTACTTAGATTTAAATATGTACTATACTTTGTTTTAAATATATCTACATTTCTGGATAGTGTGACTTTCGTGCTAAGTACACTGACTGCAGATGCTGCAACACAAGTTACATGAGCTCACGGGACAAATAAACCATTGCATGTAACTGTTCATATTAGTGTTCAATTATGAGCCCACTAACAAGGAAGGAACACCTGAATGAACAAGTCAACATGAAAGGCGGTCAGATCAAAGTCACTTGCTTTCATCATAAATTGTACTGTGTATTACATTCTAAATTACTTTTATTACATTCAAGTTCAAGTATGCACCCATTAAAAAAGTAGCAACATCTGATTGAGCAAGTCGACATGAAAAGTGCAGAGGAAAGTCGTTTGCTTTATCATGGATGGTAATTATGTATTACATTATCCATAACCCAAAACAGATTCTTGAATAATGTTGTGAGCCTAGATCCCAACAGTTGAACTATCATGCTAAAGATAGCAAGACGTGCGAGCTGCATGGGATTATGAGAAGAGAACGTAAGGAGATAATACGAATGGACTTACTAGATCTTTCCTCAATCGGACTATCTCATGTATTCTTTCCAAATACAACTGGACTCTTCCATGATCCTATTTTTGTACTCTGCTAACTGTTCGTTGTTATTTTATTGTGATCCAAATTCATATAAAGGGCAGCTAAGTTCTGATGAAGCGAGCGAGGCCTCGCCGGAGGCTGGGGCCGAAGCCCCCGCGGTACGGTGTGGATTGTTACCAACCTGGATTAGGTCAGGACCACTATAAATACATCTTGTAAACTGCTGCACGGGATAAGTCGCAAGTTGTAAATCCCCGGCATTTGTAACCTTTCCTGATATAGTGAAGTTTTGCTGGCTGGCGCTATAGGTGGCCAAACGGGCCAGCCGAGGCACGGATTTTTTGGCCCGGCCCAAGCACGGGCCCGTTAGTGCCCGTGCCTGACTTCGATTTGAGGCCCGTGGGCCGGCCCAGCACGGCACGATTAGTTTTTTTTATATATTTTTTTAATTTTTACGTATTTTACCTATTTTTTATATTTTGGGCCGTAATAGTGCCAGATGGGCCGTATTCTTGCCTAACGGGCCGTGCCAAAGCCGGCCCGTCGGGCCGTATTCGTGCCATCGGGCCGTGCCGCGGATGAATTTGCCGCCCGTGGGCCGGCCCGGCACGGCACGATTGGCTAACGGGCCTAACGGGCCGTGCCTTTCACGTGCCGTGCCGGCCGCGTGCCGGGCCGTGCCGGACCGGGCCGGCCCGTTTGGCCACCTATAGCTGGCGCCCATGGTTTTTTCTCTTCCATGTTGGAAGGGTTTCCACGTTAAAATCTCGTGTCCCCGTTGGTTTGATCTCTTTTCTTCATCGTTTATTTGCTTATCGCTTATAACATTCGTTTCACTCACGACTTTGCCCATGTTGCTGCCACTGCCTTGATGCAATAGACACATGTCCACAAGAAATAAACATCACACAATATACTCCTTTGTAATACTAAGTCAGAAATTCCGACACGAACCATGATTCTTTAATTAGATGTATAAGAACTACTGAAACGCACATAAAGAGAGCTATGTGGATCCTCTGCAGCAAGAAGGGAGTACCCCAACTAGAATTTGGGTTTGATGAAAGAAGTGATTATTGGCATTGAGACCAAAATGTCATTATGCCTGAGCATGTACTTCTCATAGAGGAGACTAATCGTCTAATCCCCAAACAAGATAGAAGCAGGGTAATTAGTTACGAGGAACCGAGGACCTCTGGGATGATTACAAAAAAATTAGTCCTTCCTATGTGCATATAAGTACTGAGCATGAAAACATCCAAAAGTATAGCTGTTTTATCTTACATGTTAACTAGTTGAACAAATTCAAGATCTTTTAGTCATAATGTGGTGATCGTGCTAAGGTTATGAATTAACACTCAAAATTAAGAATACTGCTTTTAACAAAACGATTCTGACATTATGGAAGGAAATCTTACCAAATTTAGCATAAAACAGATAAATGAGTAACAACTGACAAATTATTGTGCTTTCTTTCCAACTTACAAGCTGAAGCTAGCCAATGGGGATTCTCGGGTACTGCAAACTAACCAGACATGCGTATCATTTTTCAGTACAAATGTGAACTTTATCCAATCAATGCCCCTCCTAATGTGATCTGTATACACTTAACTATAGTAGCATATTAAGGAATCATGAAGAACTTCCTATTTTTTATGGATATGTTTTTCTTTAAAGTACCAAATTAGAATTGAGTAAAGTCTATGAACAATATAACCATAGTGCTGCTTTGTTTCAGGATGCTGATGAACTTAGCATAATTAACGTGGCACTCTTTCTATATTGTACCATCTATATACTCACATGCATTCGATAAAATGTCAATGAATAGAAGTTACCATTGCACGCCATGTCATTGCTCTGGTAACACAGAAAAACAGGTGAGATAGGTTATTTTTACCAATCTGACGAGAGTCAACGAGTTTGAGCGAATCTCCGCCTTCATTTTAACAGAAATTTGCAGTTATACAACTTAAGTGTAGAGTTACCATTGCAAGTAAAAAGGTGAAATAGGTAGCTTCTAACATTCTGACACGAGAGAACAGGTTTGACCATGGTCCAGACCCTCCAAGATCTTAAAAAATCACAACAAAACTTCTCTAGATGTAAATAGTGTGATGATGTGTGAACATGCAAATTTTTGGGGGATTTAATTATTTGACTATGTCCAACTATCTGATGTGAAAAAAACACTTTAAAACATCTGGACAAAAAAATGGCAGCAAACATGTCAAGTGTTTTACATATATGTGATGAAATGCCATTTGTTGTGCTCTGTGCGTAAAAAACAAACAAGTGGCCAACATGGGATTTTAAATTATTTGTTTAGAGCATTTTTGCACAGAGCATCACAAATGTCACTTCATTACGAAAATTTGCACATATGTAGAACATTTGGATATGTTTGTTGCCACTTTTTTTCAGAATTTTTTAAATCTTTTACTTTTTTTTTTTTTTTGAGTTTCCTACTCGGTCGGGAGCATATGAGCTCGGGAGCCAAAACTGTATTTGATACTCAAAATTTGCACACTTCATCCCATAATGTAACATCTGAGGTTTGTTCCTTAGATTTGCTAATTCCTATACTTGGACGTGTGTTCTATTACAACAAGTCAGCATTTTCGACATTGAGGTCAATTGGGCATTTTTCAATACATGGGGCTAGCAGGGCTAACGATGGCAAAAAAAAAACCTATTTTAATTCTCTTTCAATGCTAGAATGTAATTGCAACGGTGAATTTACAATTGCACACATTCACAATGGTAAATATGCAATATTTTTAATAGTTAACCAACCAGAGATGGCATACATGTGTTGCTTTTTTCTAGAAAATATACATTTGTTGCTGTTACTACATATTAGTGAATCATTTCAAGTATTCAATGGCTATATGTCATAGCAACACATGTAGTTTCCAGTTAAGATTGAATAGAATTTCATACAGTTGACATCACAATCGGCAGAAGGGAGAAAAAGGAGCACACCTTGGATAAATACTCTTGATCGCCCAAAAGTGATGCAGAGAGAGATAACTGCTTCAACATGCCACATAGAGCAAAAGTTAAAAATACAACACAACTGAACAGGTCCAATCAGTTCTTGAAATTCTACTACTACAACTGATAGATTAAGCAACAAACCTAAAGAACGCATAAAGTTACACATATTTCTTCGGTCCTCGAGGAAAAACACATTGCAAACCCTTTGGGATGGGAATTGCTCACAAAGGGGAATTTTTCTATGAAGACCTTGATAAAGATGGCCAAGATGATCAGATGGAGGTGACTGTTGGAGCCTGTCCCATTGCAGTTCAATATACTGCCCCTACCAAAGACACTCGGGGCCCTGTGTGTGGGACCAGACAGAGTGCCAGGATCAATTATGCTGGTGGGATGATAATGATGCAAATGGTGCAAAAAATCACCAAGAGAAAGAATTTAGAGGCTAAAGCCCCTGCTCATCCAAACTCAAAGGTAGAGCAATACAAAACCCCTTCTCAGTTCTTTCTTCGAGTAGATTACATAATTTTGTTAACACTGTGGGTGTTAACATACCATCTTTAGATGAAACTATGTCTATTTCCTCCAGTTCCTTAGTTTCTGTTGATAAGAATGAGCCTGCTAGTCCTACCCCAGAGATACCCATTCATCTGGAGGTATGATGGGTATGTAGAAGATTTAGCTGATAACATAGGTTAGTCCTATGTTGAACAATCTAGGCGGGGCAAGCAACCCGGGACAAAATGTTTTAAATGAATATATGTTTTTGGAATCCAAGGGCCATCCAAGCCCCTGGCAGGAAAACTGCCATCATTGATCTCCTTAATAAAACTCATGCCAATATTATTTCGTCCCACGAAACCAAAAAAGAAAAGGTTGTTGATAGTTTTCTAAAGTCTTTGGTACATAATAGTTTTTTTATTGGAAAATACTTCCTGCGTAGGCATTTTGGTTGGGTTGGACACTGATTATTTTGATATTCTTAGTTGCGATGTTAAATCCTTTTCTGTTTCTGTCATCGTCAAGCTGAAGGCTACTGACACTGTAATTAGAGTTATCACTGTCTATGGCTCCTCATACGAAGATAAAAAGGAAGATTTTATATCAGATTTGCATGAATTGTTCATTGATTACCCTGGGCACACCATTATTGGAGGTGATTTCAATTTGTTTAGATTTCAACGTGACAAGAGTAATGGTGTTAGTGATCACAAATGGAGTGACAAGTTTAATGACTGGGCTGAGATTTGGAGCCTGTTAGAAGTTAGGCTTTGTAACAGGAGATTTACTTGGGGTAATAACCAAGAAAATATCATTATGTCAAATATTGATAGGGTTTTTTTTGTAATGTTGAGTTGGAAGAAAAAAAAACTCCTTGCCTCAATCAGAGCTTTTCCTAGGCTTGGGAGTGATCACACACCAATTCTGTGGGGATCAGGTTGTGATATAATTCCAAAACCTGCCATTTATAGGTTTGAGAAGTGGTGGCTTATGAGGTCTGATTTTGGGGATTTAGTCAAGAAGAACTCGTACTTACCAGTTCATGGTAGAAACTTTGTTGATATTTGGCAACAATAAGTTAGGAGGCTTCGAAATTGTACTATAGGAAGTCAGGAACATTGAATATGTTCTTAGCAACCTAAAGAAAAATTTAATGGAAGAGTATGCTTTAGATATTAAGGCTAACTCAGAAGAATTATCTACTGAGGAACATCTCAAAATGAAAAGCATTTATGTTGAAATGCATAAAATTTGGCTCAAAAAAGAAATAAAGGCCAAGCAGAGATCTAGCGATAGAGATATTAAAGGAGATAAAAATACATCTTATTTTCATGTTGTAGCTAACTAGAGGAGAAGAAAAATGCGTGTTCACTCTCTGGATGGGCCAGATGGACCTATATCAGATGATGCAGGAGGCATGCTGGACTTAGGGCATGTACAATGGAAGCGCTTAGCACGGACGCTAGGATTGCAATCCTTGCTGTTATCCCAAAATACCACCCGATTCCAGGAATTAGCCTAGCGTTGCTGCTTGTCAAGAAAGCCATATTAGATTTAATGACACAATGGCAATCCCCTGGGGCTGATGGTTTGAAAAATGACATAATGACTATGTTTCTAGACTTTTACAATGGCAATCTGAATATATAGGCCAAATTTTTCCATCCTCACTTTAATTCCCAAGGAACGTAATGCTAGTAGTATGAAAATTTTAGGCCCATTTGCCTTCTTAATTGCTTCTTTAAGATCTTTTACTAAGATGACATGCTTGCTCTAATCATGGGACGGCTCACCTCCATAAATCAATCAGCCTTTATTAAAGGTAGATTCATATTGGAGAGTGTGTTCACAAACCATGAGATGCTTCACTCTGTGGTGCATAGTAAAAATCTGGGTCTTATCCTTACGCTAGATTATGAGAAAGCCTTTGACATAGTAAGTCTAGAATTTTTATTAGACTGAAGAGGGGTTTTGGACCTAATACTACTGCTTGGATTTTAAAGTTGTTACCCACAGTGTAACTATTTGAAACTGGTAAAGGGCTAAAGCAGGAAGACAATTTGTCTCCTCTGTTATTCAACTTTGTAGTGGATGTCCTACTTGAAAATGCTTATCAAAGCACAGAGGCAGGTCTTATCAGGGGCCTTGGCTCAGACATCTACCCTAGGGGTGTCATCTGCTTGCAATATGCAGATGTCCAACCTTTTCTCTAAACAGAACCCAGATCTAGCTACCAATCATAAGTGGGTTCTTATTTGTTTTGAACAAGTCTGGGATGAGAATCAACTACAATAAGAGTGAGTTAAACCCTTGAGTCTTAGAGGATGACGAAATCCCATTTTCCATATTTCAGGATGTGTTGTTGGCCATTTTCCCATTAAATACCTTGGTATTCCCCTACATTATGAAAAGCTGAGGAGGTATCCAGCCTCTGGTAGATAAAATTCTAAAAAGAATTGCTGGCTGGAGAGGCAAGCTCCTCTCTATGCTGCCAGAATCACTTTGATTAAAGCTTGCATGACTAGTACTCCCATTTACCTATTGTCTTCTTTTAAGTTCCCTAAATGGGCTCAGGATCTCATTAATACCCAGATGGCTAATTCTCTCTGGAATGATTCTTTTCCGAGAAAAAGCAAAAGACTTTTGTGTTTCTTTTCATTGAACAGATAGAGTTTTTGTTACAATCCTCCTAAGAGGCAATTACATAGCTAGAAAAAGCATCAGTGTACGTCCCAGTCTGGGGTATCACAGCACGAAGTCCCAGTGCGCCGGCGCTAGCCCAAAGGGCTGCTTCTTCCTTGATCTTCGTCGTCAGGGAGGGAACCGAGGGGTGTCCTCTGCCGAAGACACAGTCGTTCCGTTGCTTCTAGAGCATCCACGGTACAAGCAAGGTCGTGGAGGCAAGGCCCTTGCGCATCGGCTTGGGTGTGGTCTGTCGTGCGGCGAGCCACCAGGTGTTGAGCGTCGCCTCGCTGTCAGGCGGCAGGCACAGCATCCTTAGCCATGATAGAACCTCGAACCAGACTTGCCGGGAGAAGGGGCAAGCGAGGAGGAGGTGGTGCACGGTCTCGGGTGCCTTGTCACAGAGTGGGCAGCGCGTAGGGTGTTGCAGCCTGCGGCGAGCGAGGCGGTCGGCGGTCCAGCAGGGGTCGAGGTGGGCAAGCCAGTGGAAGAAGCGGACGCGCTGTGGCGCCCAACCCTTCCAGATGAGCTTCCAAGCTGGAAACTTCATTTACCAAACTGGAAACTTATATGCAAGAAAAAAGAATTTAGTGGTTTGGGAATTCCTGATTTGGCAAATGTTAACCTTTGCCTTTTGGGATCTTGGTTAAAAAGATACATAAAGATGATGGTAAGTTGTGGAATTTCAACACCTTGTCCCTCTGTTATTAATTTAACGTCGGGCCTTCAGCCTTTTCTATACCTAATAATAAAAACAATAAGGCTTCCGCGGTTTGGTTTGGTACGTCATCCGAATTGTCCCTGAAGTTGATATATAATTACCCCCGATGCCACTCATAAGTCAGAAAAACTATTGTTATGACCGGAGGCCCACTAGTGGACCGGTTTAGGGCCTAGCCCAATTTATCTAGGGTTTTAGTAGTTGGACTATTATATAAACTTATGTAATCTCTCCGTATCAATCAAGCAAGAAGCAATCATATTTGCTCGGCTTCCCTTAGGGAGCCGGGAGACCTAACCCTAGCCGCCGCTCCTCTCTTGCGCCGCCTCTCCCCAGCATCGCGACGGCGGCCAGCCGCCGGCGTCGTCCTCCCCCTCGTCCGACTCACTTCCATCCCTACAACCTACGCCCGAGATCTGGTAGACTAGTCGGTTCTACCAATTTGGTATCAGATTCCTTGGTTTCGATGTCGTCGGGACTGCCCACCGCCTCCGCCGCGATCGCCTCCTCGGGCGCGGCCATGGAGCCGCCGGCGGCTTCTGCGAGTCAACCTGCGCCGCCCCGGGCGCCTGCCCCCATCCTCTCGGCCCAGGAGCTGTCGACGGGCCTCCGCGACCTCACCGATGTGGTCACCGAGATGCGGTCCATGCTCCAGGAGCTCCTCCTGAGGGGGACGGCGTCCCCGCCACCACCACCACTGTCGGCTGCAGTCACGTCGCAGCAAGGGGTGCCGATCACCCAGGTCAAGTTCCCACCATCGCCGTCTCCGCTACCGCCGTGGGCGACCTCGCCCACGTTCACCACGGCGCCCGGACAGCCATCCGCGCCGCCGATGTCCGCGCCTCCCGGGGCCGCTGCCTTCGGGGGTCTGGGGTTCGCCGAGCCATACTCCTCCATGACTCCGCCCTACATCCCCTCCGCGCTGGGTCGCCCCGAGGGAGCCTTCGCTACCGCGCCACACGGCCAGCAGCCGCCCCGCTTCACCAAACTGGAATTCTTCACCTACGACGGTACCGTCGACCCCCTCAACTGGATCAACCAATGCGAGCAGTTTTTCCGGGGGCAGCGGACACTAGCGTCGGATCGCACGTGGATCGCCTCGTACCACCTCCGAGGCGCCGCACAGACGTGGTACTACGCCCTCGAGCAGGACGAGGGCATGATGCCGTCATGGGAGCGCTTCCGCGACCTGTGCCTCCTCCGCTTTGGACCGCCGGTTCGCGGCAGCCGCCTAGCCGAGCTCGGCCGCCTCCCCTTCACCGGCTCGGTGCAGGACTTCGCCGACCGCTTCCAGTCGTTGGCGTGCCATGCGCCTGACGTCTCGGGCCGCCAGCGCGCCGACCTCTTCATCGGGGGCCTGCCCGACCACATACGCGTCGACGTGGAGCTGCGGGAACCCCAGGACCTGCAGTCTGCCATGTACTATGCGCGGGCATACGAGCAGCGCGACAACGCCATGCAGCAGCAACGGCCAAGCCGGGCCTTCGAGCAGCGGGCGCTGGCCATGCAGCAGGCCTTTCCCGCCCACCCTCCACCGACACCATCTGGCCAGGCGTTCACAGCCCTGACTCCTGCGGGACCCTCCGATCCAGCCGCGACGCGGCCGTTCCGTCGGCTGACTACGGCCGAACAGCTCGAGCGCCATCGTAAAGGGCTGTCCTTCAACTACGACGAGCGCTACATACCGGGCCACGTTTGCCCACGCCTGTTCTACTTGGAGACCGTAGACGACGTTGCGGCTGATGTCGTCTCCACGGCCGACGCCACTCCGGGATGAGTTCCACCACCAGTTTCTAGATATCCAGCTCGAGGACGAGCTGTTTGCGCAGGCGGGGAGAAATGTTATGACCGGAGGCCCAGTAGTGGACCGGTTTAGGGCCTAGCCCAATTTATCTAGGGTTTTAGTAGTTGGACTATTATATAAACTTATGTAAACTCTTCGTATCAATCAAGCAAGAAGCAATCATATTTGCTCGGCTTCCCTTAGGGAGCCGGGAGACCTAACCCTAGCCGCCGCTCCTCTCTTGCGCCGCCTCTCCCCAGCATCGCGACGGCGGCCAGCCGCCGGCGTCGTCCTCCCTCTCGTCCGACTCACTTCCATCCCTACAACCTACGCCCGAGATCTGGTAGACTAGTCGGTTCTACCAACTATTCCATCCTAATTTCATCCGTTGCCCCCGTCGTTAAGGTTTCTTCCTCCGACTTTTTCGTACGTTTTTCGTTCGTTTCGTACGTCGCGGTCGTTTCGTCCGTCCAGCACGTTTTCTCACGTCGCGCGCCCGCCTACTCCTTCTCCTCTTCGTACACGTTTCCCTGATGTGTTCCTTTCCTGTTCGTACACGTTACACATGCGTTTCTGTTTGTATATATGTCGTACGCCCAGCCTGCGGCAGAATCCCCGTCCCCGATTGCTGCCATCGTGGCAGGCCAACCTCCTTTCGTCGATGCCGAAGTCGTCTTGCAGACATACAGACGGAGCTTCTTCTCGACGTTCTCCTCGAAGCTGCCGGCACGTTAGCGAGATACACGGTCTTCTGCAGTCTTGACCCCAGTCCAACAACGAGGTATCGACCTTCTCGATCTTCGGCTGAGCGGTATGCGCCGATGGCGAGCTTGTCGGTGTCGCCCTGCCCCCGCAAGAGCGCCATCGGATTTCATGTGATTTTTGATGGTCCGACCTATGACCACTTCAGTTCGTCGCCGCCGATGGCAGCATGAGCAGCATTGAATCGCCGGAGCTCCTGTCCCTAGCTGCAGCCCGCCTCCAAGTCACCTAGCCGACGCTATACACATCACCACATGCTCCCGTCGCTGGCGTGACTAGCCTCTAGCCCGGCGCCTCCCACGGTCCCACCCTGGACGCCCAACAAACCGCATTGGTATCCCACTGCAGCGACCTGCATGAGGCTCCCCTGCTGATTGCTTCCCCTTGCTGGTGCACGGTCTCTTCCTCTGATTCCAATGACCACTACTAGTTGAGATGGAGGATTTTCCAGGAGGAGCCGATTTGTTCAGTTAATTTATTGTAATATGATTTGCGTGTTCCCTGTCTCGCTTTGACTGGTCATCAGCGGTAAGTGCTGGCGCTTCAGGGATTTTGCGAGGAGGCGACTACTGAGTGCCGAGCAAGGACAAGCTAGCGATAAGCACCAACAACAGGGACGAGCTCAGGAAGAAAATCGGGCCTACCTTTTGTTGAGTATAGAGCAAGCTAGAGCACGAATAAATTACGGATCGAGCAAAGCTAGCTTCTAGCTAGCGCACTTATTTTTTCAGTACAAAACTTGATTCACGAGGTCACTGTTGCTGACTTGCTGCACTGAATCAACAGAAAATGGATCAAGGACTTGGGAGCTATTTTGTTACTTGAGGTAATTCATTATTCATGTTTGCTCACATAGCATATAACTTTACTATTGACATCGATGGATGACTTGAAATTTAGAAAGTAATTTTTATTGTGAGCGAGTTTAGTTCGAATGAGGTGCTGCATGATTCCTCTTCTTAAAGAGGAAGAGAACATGCATGGTTCGAGTAGTATGTTGTATGGTTTATGTATTAACCCCTTGGAAGCTTGAAGGGACACCACACGTCCACAGCCTAGATTGGAAATATATCTGGTGATGCATCTATTGGTAGTTTGGTATTGGTTTGGTATTATGGATATTGATTTTGTCCTCAAACTTGTTATATTAGACTCCGACCCCACATTTCATTCACAAAACCGACCAACACAACGGTTGATATTCTTCCATCACAATCCACGGGACACGCGTGTAGAATTTCTTGACATCTCTTCCTTTCCTGGACTCGTACATAAAGCTTCTTGACATCTCTTCCTTTCTTGATCCTATGCGTCACAACATCCGTCTGGTTCTTATTGATTCAGGGGTGTCGGCCACCCGATAATATAGTCGGACAATCGCATCCGAGACATTGATTTTTTTTTCTCGCGTTGCAACGCACGGGCATGTTTGCTAGTTTCTAAAAAAAAAACTCCACGGCCATACCCTGACAAGATGCGCTGCGATCAGGTCAGGTCTTGTCCCGACCAATCAGGGCTGACCTCTGGTACAGTGTGAGGACGGCCCCAAGTCGTCGACTTACGTTTAGTAGAGTGACCCGGCGCCATGTCATGTACGGCCGGCCACGCCAGCCGTACGTTGGCTAGAGTGACCTAGGTAACCTCTGTCTCATCATAGCCATTACCTTGGACTATAGTGCCACATTGTCGTGTCTAAGATTGCCTCCTATATAAGGGATTGAGCTCTTAAACACTGAGACACTTTCATATTCCTTGTTCATCTTCCACACGTAGAAAAGCAGGCGAATTGTCATCCAGCTAGCCGGCCATACCACAATTGTAACCTTGAGCGCTCCACGCGCTTGAATCCATGCACACAGGAGTAGGGTTGTCATCGGAGACTATCCTGGAGCCTAAACCTGCATACATACTCAGATGTCTTGAGCTGTTAGCCCATCGGACCATGGCACAAGCCATACCTACACAAATACACTTGTCGGGCTCAAAACTACGACAGTTGGCGCGCCAGGTAGGGTCTTTGTGCGCCAACTTAGAAGCGTCGCGATGGGTTCCTATTCCACCTTCATCACCAGTGGCAGCCTCGGCGCCGCCCCGGGATCGACTTCCCGCTCCGCCCAATCGGGTTCATGCTCGTAGGGACCCTCTACTTTGGGAGCCTCCAGAAATTGTAGATTTAGATCAAGATCCCTTTGTGTGGTGTGATGAAGATGTCAACATGATGCCTTGAGTGCCAAATATCCTTGAGAGCGCCACGTAGTGGTGGTGGTGGTGGTGGTGGTGGTGGTGGAGGTTGTGGAGGACAACTCTGATGATTTGGAGTATGATAACGATGACAAGTAGTAGTGCTTGGCCTTGGTTGTTTGCTTGAGTGGTGGAATAAAGTTTGAAACATTAGAGTGGCTTTTGGGAATTGAGACTTGGTGCGTAGAGCTACATCCCCTAATTTGTATTGAAACTATGTGGGTTAATTAGAGCATCTCTAACAGCTGCCCTAAAATAGGCCTGGTGCCCTAAAAACGGTTTTATAGGGCGCGAGAGGCAAAAAACCATCTCCAACAGCTGCCCTAAACAGTGCCCTAATTTAGGGCTGCCCTAAAATTTGCTCCTCCCTGATTTGGGGCAGAGAGGGCCGTGCGTGCCACTGCTCTATATTTTCCTTTTCCGCACGCGTAGCCAACTGTCGTTTCCCTTCCCCTCCCCCCGCCGCCCCCGCGCGTGTTTCGCTCGCCGCCGCTATGATTCGCCCGCCCCGCCGTGGCTCCGGCCCCGATTCGCCCACCGCTGACGCTCGCCCATCCCCGCCGACACTCACCACTCCCGCGGCCGCCGATTCAGCCCCGATTCAGCCGCCGCCGCCGCTGGATTTGGCCACCGCCGCCGCGCCGCGATTCGGCTGAGCTCCCGCCGCATGTGGCCGCGCCGCAAATCCGTTGGCTCCGGCCGCGGCTCGGGTGGCTCCGGCCGCGGCTTGGGTGGCTCCGGCGACTCCCTGTGGCCGCACCGGGACGGGAGGAGCCCCGCGCCGCCGGTTGTTATTTATTGCTAAATCTCCTAATTTCTGTCATATGAGGTATAACTTCATGTTTACTATCATATGATATACTACCTCCGTCCTAAAAAGGATGTCATTTCTTTGTCTAAATTTGAATGTATCTAGACACTAAATTAGACAAAGAAATGACATCCTTTATGGGACAGAGGGAGTATATTATTTGTTGTATCTTCGCCCAAGGCTAGTTGTCGCCATAGCGGGCTACAAGTCGACTCAACTCCTCGGGCTAGACTCGAATCAACTCAGCAACATTAAAACCTTGGCACCGATGCCAAAAGTCACAGATACCAGAATTTGTCGATCAGACAAAGAACCAGGGGGCAGCAGGACCTAGTTAGCCCAACTCCCAGTGACAGTCGGCCTGTGACTCCCCAAGAGCTGCTTGTAGATTTCATGAAGGCACGCGATAACATCTCAATTGGCAGAAATCCCACCGCCCAAGAAAAGTATATGCGAATACAGTTCCAAAGAAAGGGCGCTAGTGGAGTAAAATCAAGCCAAATGCGACCTCCGATCACGCCAAGTCGCCAAGCACAAACAACTACAACTCCGTCCCTCCCCGTGTACAAGCTGCACGAGCACCGAACCGCTCCGCGCAATGCGAAGACGACCCCCCCCCCCCCCCCCCCCAACACACAACCTACCGAAAATAACAGTGCAGTGCCCAGGGCTCCGTACCTCGATCTGGGTGGACGCGCCGGCGCCGCGGGAGCGGAGGAAGCGGTCGGTCGCGGCGGAGGAGGATGCCTCGGCGACGGACGCGGCTAGGCCGACGGAGTGGCCGGCTCCATGGCCCATCTCGTCGGAGCAGCAGTTTCCCATGGCGTGCCTCTCCTTGCCCGCTTCGCCGGCGAGGTGAGATCTATCCGCGTACCGATCTCCGCGACTATGGAGAGGGGCGCGTGGTGATGCGATGGGATGGGATGGAGCAGGAGCAGGAGCAGCAACTGCAGCAAGCGGAGACGACACGGAGGCTTGGACCCAGCAGGAACAACGGACGGCGAATGGGGCGGAAGTAGACTTTGAGAGCAACCCCAGCCGTTGTGCCCCCCAGGACGCTTTGCCGGTGCCTTCTGGGGGGGGGGGCACCGGCGTATTTTTTTTTGTCTTGGGGGGCAGCGGTTTCTCAGTCGATGCCCCCACCCAGGACGCGCTGCGCCGCCGTGCTTCTCCCTCTCGCCGCACTACTGTGCGGCTCCGCCGCGGTGCGCGCCGCGCCGCCGTCCACTTCCAGCCAGTTCACTCGCCGTCCGCGTCCGCCGCGAGGTCGAGCTCAAGGCAGAGGAGGGCGACCAGAGGAGGCGGAGCTTGGCGAGGAGAGGAGGTCGCCAGAGGAGGCGGACCATCCACGGCGCCTCCCGATGATCCGGCTTGAAGGCGTCTTCGACCACCCGGCTTGGAGCAGCCGGACCTACTCGCCGACCGACCCGTACTGGCGGGCCAGCTTCACACAACCGCCTTAGGTGAACAGTGCCCCCTGTCGGGCGTTATGCCTACAGCACAATGATGAACCAGCCCAAGCCGGTCTTGTACTGTAGCGATGTCATAGGGGTAAACTTGTAACTTCCCTGTAACCCAAAACCCTAGCCTACTGCCTATATAAAGCAGGCCAGGGTCCCCTGCGACACAGGGAGAATGGGGAGATACATACGCACAGACATGCAACACAGAGACGCCACCACGTTCCCGATCATAGTCATCTTCCACCTCCAGCCGGCCCAGTAGTTCAAGCCGGCTGCACTTCGAAACAGCTCAGGAGCATTACTTGTAGCCCGATTTCATGATCTAAGTAATAAGAATCCAGAAGAGCAAGACGTAGGGGTGTTACCTCACCATGAGGGCCCTGAACCTGGGTACATCGCGTGTGTTTGCGTGCTTGTTACCCAATCCCGCGCGAGCGCCATCGTTACCTTGTCCCACACTTCTTTTCCATCTTTGATGGATATGTCGTTGATGCCACCACGACATTTGGCGCCCACCGTGGGGCAAGCGGCGAGCGAAATCACGTTCTGCGTGGGATCCCGGACCGTAGATGATCGGCGAGTCGTCTCCGGCCTCGTGCTCTCCATCGGCGCCATCGGGTGCGTCCTCGACAACACCAGGAGCTTCGCCGACGTGGGCTTCACCAGCGGAGGCACCGTCGTCACCTTCGGCGACTTCCACGTCTACGTCGCCGTCGCCGCCAAGGAGTACCCGGAGGAGGTCTACTCGTGCATGGCTCCTTCGGTCTTCGATGCCAGCATCTGCGACAGCGACTCCTCCTTCGGCTACCTCAGCTCCTGATGTAGGGCTAGGCCCGATCTTCACGGATTTGAGGGGGAAACGGGGATGAACACGAAGAACACGAGGGGAAACGAGGGAGATTCGTGGGCAAACACAAGGATAACTAGCAAATCCTGCTAAGAACTCCACCCAACAACAAACCCTCAAAAAGGTAGCCTTTGGATCGAAGAATCAAAGCCAAACTTACTCTTGTTGAAACCGATTGCTCTTACCGGCCGGTCCACCGATCCAATAGAATCACCGCAGTGAAAGATTGGTTTGCACTACTAGAGACACCGCAGTGAAAGAGTAGCAACAACAAGATCTACCTCAACGAGGCACCCTAGCTACGAGGGAGGAGGAGCATAGCTCTCACAAGTCTCAGATTCAGTCTGCCCCGAAATGGGGAAAGTGGAAGGCTATTTATAGTCTATTACAAAACGGGCTGGAAAGGCGGGGAACCGGCCTGGGGGCCGGCCTAGGCCGGCCTGGGGGCCGGCGGGTTCTGCCGGGTTGCCGGCCTGGGAACCGGCCTAGGCCGGCCTGTGGGCCGGCAGGCGCCTGGGGCTGCGGCTGGCGCAGGTGGAGTTCCGGCCTGGGGGCCGGCCTGGGCCGGCCTGGGGGCCGGTGGCTTCTGGAGGGTGGCCGGCCTGGAGACCGGCCTGGGCCGGCTGGGAGGCCGGCGGTCTCGGCAGGGTGGCCGGCCTGGGGTCCGGCCTAGGCCGGCTGGGAGGCTGGCCAGCTCTGGAGGGGTGCCGGCCTGGAGGCCGGTCCAGCAGTTTTCGCCTCCTTCTTCTTCTTGCCCATCTTCTTGGAGTTCCTCTTGGCCATCTTCTTGACTCCATTGTGGGTCATCTTCCGGGTGGATCCTGAGTATGCATAAGGTAGTGGCATGAGGTAGCAAGCAATTCAAAGGAAGGTCAAGATCACACATCGAGAGGAGCGAGGTCACCTTTTCATGAAGAGCCTTGACTCTTGACCTTGTCATTGGGCCATTTGGTATGGTGTCCATGGTGTTGTCCACGTGTGGGGCTACATCATCTCCCCCCCCTTCGGAAAGAGTCGTCTTCGACTCGTCATCCTCTTGAACGCTTGCATCTCCGTGGAAAGGGGATAGGTCGGCGACGTTGAACGTGTCATGCACCAAGTACTTTGAGGTTGGTATGTCGATCTTGTATGCGTTGTCGTTGATGCGCTTGAGCACTCTGAAAGGTCCGTCGCCGCGAGGAGCAAGCTTGGATTTCCGTTCATCCGGAAAACGGTCCTTGCGGAGGTGTAACCACACAAGGTCTCCTTCTTCGAATACCATGGGCCTCTTCAACTTGTTGATCTTGGTGGCTTGGCGCTTTGTGTGCTCCTCGAGAGTTGCTCGTGTTGACTCATGTAATGTCTTCATGTAGTCGGCTCTTTTGTCGACGTCCATGTCGGTGCGCTCGTGTAGCGGAAGTGGTAGGATGTCTAGGGCGGTGTTGGGGTTGAACCCATAGACAACCTCAAACGGGCTTCGCTTAGTCGCCCGGTGGGAGGCACGGTTGTAGGCGAACTCGGCGTGCGGTATGCATTCCTCCCAACCCTTGATGTTTGGCTTGATTAATGCGCGAAGGAGAGTTGATAAGCTTCGATTCACCACCTCGGTTTGGCCGTCGGTTTGTGGGTGGTAAGCGGTGGAGAAGAGGAGCTTGACTCCTAGCTTTGCCATCAATGCCTTCCAAAAGTAGCTTGTGAACTTGACATCGCGGTCCGAAACAATGGTCTTCGGCACTCCATGTAGACGAACGATTTCCCTAAAGAACAAAGTTGCAATGTGTGAAGCATCGTTGGTCTTATTGCAAGGAATAAAGTGTGCCATTTTAGAGAAGCGATCGACAACAACAAATATTGAATCTTTGCCATTCTTTGTGCGAGGTAATCCTAAGACGAAATCCATGCTAATGTCGGACCAAGGTGTGTGTGGTATCGGTAAAGGCATATAAAGGCCATGAGAGTTCAACGTGGACTTAGCTTTGAGGCAAGTTGGGCAACGGCGCACCAAGCGCTCCACATCACGCGTCATCCGTGGCCAAAAGTAGTGTGTAGATAGCATGGCGAGTGTCTTGTCACGTCCAAAGTGTCCCATGAGTCCTCCACTATGTGATTCCTGTAGAAGCAACAAACGGAGCGAGGACTCGGGAATGCATAGTTTGTTAGCCTTAAACAAGAAACCCTTGTGCAAGTAGAAATCATCGCAACCTTTGTCAATTGTGCACTTGGTAAAGATAGGACCAAAGAAAGAATCGGAAGCATAGAGTTCTTTAAGGTCATCAAGACCCAAAACATTGATTTCAAGTTGGGTGAGTAAGATCATCTTGCGGGAAAGAGCATCCGCAACTATATTGTCCTTGCCTTTTTTGTACTTCACCACATAGGGAAAAGACTCGATGAATTCAACCCATTTGGCATGCCTTTTGTTCAAATTGGCTTGGGTTTTCAAATATTTCAAAGATTCATGATCGGAATGGATAACAAACTCTTTGGGCCAAAGGTAGTGTTGCCACACTTCCAAAACACGTACTAAGGCATAGAGTTCCTTGTCGTAGATTGGGTAGTTTAGGCGAGCACCATCAAGTTTTTCGCTATAATAGGCAACGGGACGGCCACATTGCATGAGGACGCCACCGATGCCAAGGCCACTAGCGTCACACTCAAGTTCGAAAGTTTTGGAGAAATCCGGTAAAGCAAGTAAAGGAGCTTCGGTCAATCTCTTCTTGAGTTCATTGAAAGCCGATTCTTGAGCATTGCCCCAAATGAAGGGTACATTCTTTTTGGTAAGCTCATTCAAGGGGCAAGCAATTGTGCTAAAATCTTTCACAAAGCGACGATAAAACCCAAACAAACCAAGAGCACTACGAAGTTGAGCAAGATTAGTTGGCGGTGGCCAATTTGTGATTGCCTCAACCTTAGAGGTGTCAATTTCAATCCCTTTTGAAGAAACCACATAACCCAAGAATACAAGCTTGTCGGTGCAAAAGGTGCATTTCTTGAGATTGGCAAAAAGCGAAGCATTACGAAGGGCCAACAAAACTTGCTTCACATGGTCGACATGTTCATGCAAGGATTTGCTATAAACAAGGATATCATCAAAGTAGACAACCACAAACTTGCCAATGAAAGTCCGCAAGACGTGATTCATAAGACGCATAAATGTTGAAGGAGCATTTGAAAGACCAAAGGGCATGACAAGCCACTCATAAAGACCAAGTTTTGTTTTAAATGCGGTTTTCCATTCATCTCCTTCATGCATACGGATTTGGTGATAGCCACTTTTTAAATCAATTTTGGAGAAAATAGTGGCACCACTAAGCTCATCTAGCATGTCATCAAGTCGTGGGATAGGATGTCGATACCTCACCGTGATATTGTTGATGGGACGGCAATCCATGCACATTCGGAGTGTGTCGTCTTGCTTGGGGACGAGGATGACCGGAACGGCGCACGGACTCAAGCTTTCACGAACATGTCCCTTGGCGAGGAGTTCTTGAATTTGGCGCTCGATCTCCTTTGTCTCCTCCGGGTTGGTGCGGTATGGCGCTCTATTGGGTAAAGGAGCGCCGGGAATGAGGTCGATGCGATGCTCGATTCCACGTAGGGGAGGAAGTCCTTGAGGGAGCTCATCCGGAAAGACATCTTTGAATTCCTGCAAAATAGACATCATAGACGGAGGAACTTGGGTTAAGTCGTTAGTTTCTTTGCCATCTCCTTTGCATAAGAGCACGAAGTGGAAAGTGGATGGGTTTGCTCTCACTTCCCTCATCTCACTTTTGGTGGCTAACAAGACTACGCCGGGACTCACTCTTTTCCCTTTCTCACTCATATTTGGCTTGTGGCTCTCACTCACGTGAATGTGGTTCGCTCTCTCACCACTCAACTCACTAGGGGATTGTTTTTCTTGCGCTCGTACAATTGTCTTGGCATTGTCGGCGATGATTTGGCTCGGAGTCATTGGGCGGAGCACTAGGATCTTATTGTTCCATTTGAAGCTATAGTAGTTGGTGCGCCCATCATGAGTAGTGGCCTTGTCAAATTGCCAAGGGCGGCCAAGAAGTAAGTGGCAAACCGACATTGGTACCACATCACAATCCACCGTGTCCTCGTAAGAGCCAATCTTGAAGGATACTTGAACCGTGTGTTGGATCCTCACGGTGCCGGAGTCACTAAGCCATTGCACATGGTAAGGATTGGGGTGCTTCTTGTATGTCAAGTTGAGTTTCTCACATAGCTCCTTGCTTGCCAAGTTGTGACAACTCCCACCATCAATGATTACCTTGATTGATTTGCCGTTGATGCCGGCCTTGGTTTGGAACAAGTTGCATCTTTGAGCGTCATCACCTTGGTTGATTGTAGTCAAGACTCGAGTGACAACTAGAGTGGGGTTGGGGTCACCATCACAATAGATGAAGTCATCGTCTTCATCCAAACTTTGCATCGTGGCCACCTTGTTCAATGCGTGGTACTCATCTTCACTCATGGACTCATAGTCTCCATTGTCATTGACTATCATGACCTTCTTGTTGGTGCATTCAAATGACTTGTGCCCTTGACCTCCACACTTGTAGCAAGTGAGATATGACTTGACGGCTTGTGGTGAGGGCGTCGTCTTCTTGGAAGTGGTAGTGGGTTGCGGTGTAGAACTTTTGGCATTGCCTTGAGCTTGGACTTGAGTCATGGGTTGTGTTGATGATGAAGCTCTAGTGGCGAAGAAGGACTTGGCCTTGACATACTTGAGCTCTTCGGCGACTTGGCGCTCGGCCTTCATGGCTTGATGAACTAGCTCAACAAGGTTCTCATAAGGTTGGAATTCCACTATCTTCTTGATGGGGTACGTGAGGCCGTTCAAGAAACGTGCCATTGATTGTTCCTCGGACTCCACAATGTGTGCACGGGAGAGAGTGGACTCCATCTCCTTGTAGTACTCGTCGACCGTCTTGATACCTTGCTTGAGTTCTTGTAGCTTCTTGAACAAATCGCGTGCATAATGATTGGGCACAAAGCGCTTGTGCATTTCCTTCTTCATGTCATTCCATGTGTCTATTGGGTCTTCAAAGGATGCTTGGAGTTGTTCCCACCATAGTTGCGCATAGCCTTCAAACTCGAGGGATGCGAGGTCAACTCGTTTGTCTTGCGGCACCTTGTAGACTCGAAATAGCTTGGAGACCTTGGATTCCCATGCAATATAGTCTTCCGGGTCGTTGGTGCCATGGAACTTAGGAATGACGAGCTTGGGAGGATTGAAACGGTTCTTGCGATCATCCTCATCATCATCATCATGGTGGCGATGGCGGTCTCGGTGACGATGTCGTGGGTGGTGGTGTGGAACATAATCCTCGTCATCTTCAATATCAACATGATTGTCGGCCAATGGCACTCGGCGGGCTCGATGTGGAGGTAGCTCATGACGATGATGTCGATTGTCCTCATGTATGTGTAGGGGATCCAAGATAACATTTGGAATTGGAATGTCTTGTCGAGGACGAGCTTGATGAAGTGGAGGGTCGATGTTCGCGAGAGGGCGAGGCGCTTCGTGACGATGTTCGTCGTGGTGTTGATGATGGTCCAAGTTCGCTTGTGGAGGAGGTATGTCGTGGTGTTGGCCTTGACCAATCTCACTTGGACCTTTGCTTCTTGCGTTGGAACGATGGAAAGACCTTGAGCTTGATCTCGAAGAGTGCCGTTGTTGTCGTGCGATAAGCTCCTCGAGACGAATGGAACGTGCCTTGTTCTCACGTTGATCGTCTTGTATTTGAGCGAAGCGCTCAGCGTTTTCACGTTGTGCGGCTTGATGGCGCTCCTCGTAGCGACGGAAGTTGTCGTCCATGTAGCGCCTAAGGGCCTCCGCTTGTTTGCCGAAGTCGACGTCTTGTTCTTCCCTAGCCATGAGAAGCAAACACAAGTGATATGTGGAATATGTGGTGGCTAAAAACCGCTCTTACCTTTGGTTGATAATATTGGACAAGTGGGCTTGCCGTCCGAGACAATGGTGTCACAAGAGTAAAAGTGTTTGATTAGCAATCCAAAAGCGACCCACACACACACTTATGAGGAGCTTGGGTATGGTAAAGTGGCAAGAAATCGAAACGAAACCAACGAAAAGGCTATTGCAAGAAGTGGAGGATAACCACAATGACCACGAAACAAAAGAGACTAACCACACAATCCGAGAAACAAAAGAGACTCACACGTGGAGACAAACGTGGATGGTGCGACTATAGGGAGGAGCAACTTGGACCTAACGAAGACTATGCTCGTGCCGCACCACCTCTCGAAGGACAACTAGCTCAAGTGTATGGGAAGGAGCACCCGATTTGCACAAGTGTACCCATTTATCTATTGGTAATTGGAGCTTGAGGATAACTAGGATCACGGCTCGGCTTTTCTCCTTTTTTTTTTTTTGAATCTTTTCTATTTCTCTTTTGCTTTTATGCTTTTGCCCGAGCCGAGTCCGCTACAACTAGATGCTCACAAGCTTAAGATATGGTTACTTGGTGTCACACAAGTGCAATGCTCACACTATGAAGAGCTAGCTCCTAGGAAAAAGTTTCGCGAAATGGAAAGGGATGTGTCGGAAGCTATACCTTTGATGTCGTCGAGGTAGCGATGAAGCGACACGAAGATGAAATCGGTGAATAGTCGTGCGGCGGTAGCACCGGCCGAACGGGCGGTAAGACCGATTGCGGGCGGTAGTAACGGCCGTTCGGACGGTAGTACCGCCGGCGACGAATTGCGCGGCACGCTTGGGCTTGGAGCGGAAAAGGCCTCCGGAAAACACCAACGGAAAGTGGGGAAAAGGTCTTAAGCACGAGATCCGTGGATCAAAACCACAAATCGCTCACCAAATCGAAAGATCGAACGAAATCCATATGGGCTATTTTTTTTGTTGGAATTTTCGAAATTGGTATGGGAAAGAAAAATTTTGGTGGAGAAATGGCTAATAAACGGTGGAAACACGATCCAAATCCGTGGAAACCCTTGCTCTTGATACCAAATGATGTAGGGCTAGGCCCGATCTTCACGGATTTGAGGGGGAAACGGGGATGAACACGAAGAACACGAGGGGAAACGAGGGAGATTCGTGGGCAAACACAAGGATAACTAGCAAATCCTGCTAAGAACTCCACCCAACAACAAACCCTCAAAAAGGTAGCCTTTGGATCGAAGAATCAAAGCCAAACTTACTCTTGTTGAAACCGATTGCTCTTACCGGCCGGTCCACCGATCCAATAGAATCACCGCAGTGAAAGATTGGTTTGCACTACTAGAGACACCGCAGTGAAAGAGTAGCAACAACAAGATCTACCTCAACGAGGCACCCTAGCTACGAGGGAGGAGGAGCATAGCTCTCACAAGTCTCAGATTCAGTCTGCCCCGAAATGGGGAAAGTGGAAGGCTATTTATAGTCTATTACAAAACGGGCTGGAAAGGCGGGGAACCGGCCTGGGGGCCGGCCTAGGCCGGCCTGGGGGCCGGCGGGTTCTGCCGGGTTGCCGGCCTGGGAACCGGCCTAGGCCGGCCTGTGGGCCGGCAGGCGCCTGGGGCTGCGGCTGGCGCAGGTGGAGTTCCGGCCTGGGGGCCGGCCTGGGCCGGCCTGGGGGCCGGTGGCTTCTGGAGGGTGGCCGGCCTGGAGACCGGCCTGGGCCGGCTGGGAGGCCGGCGGTCTCGGCAGGGTGGCCGGCCTGGGGTCCGGCCTAGGCCGGCTGGGAGGCTGGCCAGCTCTGGAGGGGTGCCGGCCTGGAGGCCGGTCCAGCAGTTTTCGCCTCCTTCTTCTTCTTGCCCATCTTCTTGGAGTTCCTCTTGGCCATCTTCTTGACTCCATTGTGGGTCATCTTCCGGGTGGATCCTGAGTATGCATAAGGTAGTGGCATGAGGTAGCAAGCAATTCAAAGGAAGGTCAAGATCACACATCGAGAGGAGCGAGGTCACCTTTTCATGAAGAGCCTTGACTCTTGACCTTGTCATTGGGCCATTTGGTATGGTGTCCATGGTGTTGTCCACGTGTGGGGCTACATCAGCTCCGGCGACGCGGACTGCGACGACGCCAAGCTCAACGTCTACGCCGAGGTGCACATGGTCGAGCACGTGGCGGCAGGAGGCGGCGTCGCCACAACTGTTCACGAAGCCGGAGAACCCTCTCGCTTCCAGCGCAACCTCGAAGCTGACTTCGAGTTGCTGAGCACCCCCATCGCGCCGAGTGCGGATCCAGCCAAGGCGGCGGCTGATCTCGAGAGGATGCGTCAACAGATGTACGACAAGGCTCTCCACCTCGCGTCGACACAGCGCCGACTCAACGCCACGATGCGCGAGTACAACACCGTCCACGGCTTCGAGCCGGCAAGGGGCAACACGGAGAAGCTGAACGAAGTTAGGCGCAAAGGAGGGGATCTCGGCGGTGCCCTGAACCATGCTGGCCAGCCGCACGAGAATTCGGACATCGGCTTGCCCGAGTACAGCTGCCCCGTGCAAAACATGAAGGCTGCGGAGGCGGAAGCAGCGGAACTACCTCATCTTCAAGGCGAGGAGCTACGTCAACAAGCGCGTCGGGTCCAAGAGCTCATCGCCGCGGCCAACCGGCAGCAACGCGAAACCGAGGCAACGGCGTGCCGGGAGCAACATGATCCGCCTCCAGGCTATGATGCAGTCGGCAAGTCCAAGCAGGGCGTCGAGGCGTCATCCACGAGCCGCGGCAGGGCGAAGGACAAGAAACCACGAGCTCATCGCGAAAGGAGTGCGAGTTCGCATCCTCGTGATCACGGCCGCGATCCGGCTGGGCGACATAAAGACGGCAACCGGAACGAGCTGCAAGCCGGCCACAGCGCCAAGGAGCGAGTCGGACACAAGGTCACCATCGACCAGCGCCTGGGACAACTGGGGCCCGAGACGGGCAACGACGTGCGCAACCGCATCGATGCGCTCAAGGCATCAAGCATCATCGAGGAAGAGGATGTCGCCGCGCATCGCTGCTTCGGACCTCGCATCAGGACCGAGCAATTCCCGAGGGGATTCACCCTCCCAAGGGACACACCCAAGTACAACGGGACCGCGAAGCCAGAGGACTGGCTCGCCGACTACGTCACGGCGGTCAACATCGCAGGCAGCAACAAGCGGGTGGCTGTACGCTATGTGCCCCTCATGCTCCAGGGATCGGCTCGGACTTGGCTGAACAACCTTCCGGCTGAAAGCGTCAATAGCTGGCTGGATTTCGAGGAAGTGTTCAATCGCAACTTCATTGTCACCTACTTGCACCCCGGCAACGCACAGTTGCTCGCAATGTGCAGGCAGAAAGAGGGCGAGTCGGACCGTTCTTACCTCACCCGATGGATTAGCTTACGCAACTCCTGCGAGGGGATCCTCAAGCTCCAAGCCATCCAGTACTTCGACCAAGGCTGCCGAGATGGGACGCTACTTAGGCATCGGCTCCTGAGGAAAAGCCCGAAGACCATGGCGGAGCTCATGGCAATCGCCGACGAGTACGCCACCGCCGATGCGGGCATGACCAACCCGATCCGACTCGACGAAGCCGGAAGGATCATCACCACAGAGCCGGCTACACGTCGAAGCCGGACGGAGAACCAGGAGGGAGGAAGATCAACCCGGTGTGACTCTGACACATCCGGCAAACGCAACCTAATGGACGACCGCATCGAATCCAAGGTCGTCGCCACCACCGAGGGAAGGCCAGCAGGCGGCTTCGACAACCGCCGCATGAGGACGAGTGGCGACATGTGATGGGCAAGGGCGAAGAACAACTACGAATCTCTACTCGATCGGCCATGCCAGAACCATGGTGACCGGCCGGCGAACCACACCGTCAGGCAGTACAACCTTGGCCGACCGAGGCCGCCATCGTACGAGCGGCGAAATCCGCCTCCGCCTCCGGATGAAGCCGGACGGGACGACCGGAGACGCGATGACAGGCGGCGCGAAGACAGGAATCGCGATGACCGGGGACGCGAAGACCAAAGGAGAGAGCGTCTTCCATCTCCACCACCAGGGGAACCGGACGGATACCGGAATCCGGACGCCGCCTACATCGTGTTCGTCAGCGAGCGCGACGACAAGCGAAGCCGGCGAGAACGATTCAAGGAGATGAACGATGTGGTTCCACCCGTCCCCAGTATCTCAACTAGTTGGAAGGAGCCATCACGTGGGATCTGCGCGACCACCCGGAGCTGATGCCTAACCCGGGCGGCTACGATCTAGTCCTGGAGCCCATGATCATCTCCCCCAAGCGCGCCTGTACCTTCTCACGGGTCCTCATCGACGGAGGTAGCAGCATCAACATCCTCTACCGCGACACGCTGGAGAAGTTGGGCGTCTCCGAGTCCAGCTTGACACCGAGCCGGACGGTCGACCACGACATTGTGCCAGGGCGAGCCGGCTCATCCATGGGGCTCATCCGGCTTGACGTCCTATTCGGCACCAAGAGCAACCACCGCCGTGAGACTATCTCCTTCGAGGTGGTCGACCACACCAGCGCCTACCACGCCATACTTGGGCGGCCGGCGCTCGCCAAGTTCATGGCGGTACCGCACTACGCCTACCTCAGGATGAAGCTACCAGGCCCACGCGGAATCTTCACCGTCTCCGGAGACTACAAGCGCTCCATCTCCTGCGCCACCGACAGTGCGAAGGTGGCCGAGACCATGGTCTGCAATGAGGAAATGCGACAGTTCAAGCGCAAGGCCAACGAAGAGAAGCTGGAGATACCGGAGTCGGCCAAGCCGGATAGCGAGTCAAACTTCCAGGCGGCACGAGATACTAAGAAGATCTACTTCGACGACAGCGACAAATCCAAGTTCGTCACCGTGGGGGCGAGCTTGGACCCCAAATAGGAAAGCGCGCTCGTCGAGTTCCTCCGTGAGAACCGGGACATATTCGCGTGGTCCCCCAAGGACATGCCTGGTGTACCGAGGGAACTCGGCGAGCACTCTCTACACGTCCGGCCAGAGGCCAAGCCGGTAAAACAGTCTCTACGCCGTTTTGCGGAGGGAAGAAGAAAGATAATAGGAGAAGAGATAGCCCGGTTACTTGCGGTCGGTTTCATTACGAAAGTACAACACACAGAATGGCTAGCCAATCCAGTGCTGGTAGAAAAGAAGAACAAGCGGTGGCGGATGTGTATCGACTACACTCACCTCAACAAGGCCTGCCCCAAGGACCCCTTCGCATTGCCACGAATCGACCAAGTGATCGACTCCACAGCCGGCTGCGCCCTCCTGTCCTTCCTCGACGCCTACTCCAGCTATCACCAGATCCCGTTGAACCCGAACGATCAGCTCAAGACCACCTTCATCACCCCCTACGGCCCGTACTGCTACACCACCATGCCGTTCGGCTTGAAGAACGCGGAGGCAACATACCAGTGTTGCATGCAGAAATGCTTGCATGACCAAATTGGTCGCAACGTTCACGCCTATGTCGACGACATCGTCATCAAGACCAAGGAGAGGTACACTCTGCTCGCCGACCTCAAAGAAACCTTCGACAACCTGCGCCGCTTCCAGATGAAGCTCAACCCGGAGAAATGCGTGTTCGGCATTCCAGCCGGACAGCTACTCGGCTACCTGGTGTCGGCATGGGGAATCGAGGCCAACCCGGAGAAGATCGCCGCCATCGACAACATGCGACAGCCGAGAAACGTCAAGGACATCCAAAAGTTCACCGGCTGCCTGGCGTCCCTTAGCCGTTTCATCAGCCGGCTTGGAGAGAAGGCCCTCCCGCTGTACCACTTGCTGAAGAAGACGGACAAGTTCGTCTGGAGCGACGCGGCCGACGCCGCCTTCAAAGAGCTCAAGCGCGCGATGGTCACCACCCCGGTCCTAGCACCGCCGGCTCCAAAGGAGCCCATGCTCTTGTACATCGCCGCCTCCAACCGAGTCGTCAGCATCGTCTTGGTGGTGGAACGAGAGGAAGCCGGCAAGCAGCGGCCGGTGCAGCGGCCAGTCTACTACCTCAGTGAAGTGCTCTCGCAGTCGAAGCAAAACTACCCGCACTACCAGAAGCTCGTAAACGGCGTGTACATGGCAACGAAAAAGCTGAAGCACTACTTCCAGGAGCATCCAATCAAGGTGATAAGCGATGCTCCACTCGCCGAGATCATAGGCAACAAGGATGCAAATGGGCGATCAACCTGACGGCGCACGGAGTCAAATATGACAAGAGAACGGCAATCAAGTCACAGGAGCTGGCCGATTTTCTTGCCGACTGGACGGAGACGGACCACGTACCACCACCACCTGATTCCGGCCAGCATTGGCTCATGCACTTCGATGGCTCCAAAAGATACTGGGGGCTTGGCGCCGGAGTCGTCCTCACCTCTCCCAAAGGGTGCCGGCTCGAATACGTGCTACAAATCCACTTCACGGCGTCCAACAACGTAGCCGAGTACGAAGCTCTCGCACATGGCCTCAAGCTCGCCAAGGCCATGAACATCAAGCGGATCCTCTGCTACGGCGACTCCGACTTGATGGTCCAGCAAACCACCGGTCATTGGGACGCCAAGGACCCCAACATGGCCGCCTATCACTTTTTCGTCCAGCAACTCGCGGGATGCTTCGACGTATGTGAATTCCACCACATCCACCGCTCCAACAACGAAGCAGCTGACACATTGGCGAACATTGGCTCTCTTCGGGAGGAAATCCCACCCGACGTCGCCCTCGAGAAGCTGTACAAGCCATCTATCACGCCATGCCCAGGCTCCGACTCCATCCGGATACCGCCGGGCGTGGAGCCGGGCGGGCCGGCTCCAGGCAAGCCGGAAGCCGTCGAGATCCTCGTCATCGAAGAAGCTCCGCCATGGACCCAACCCTTCCTCGCCTACCTCGCCAATGACGAACTCCCAGCAGACGAGCTCACCGCCAGGAAAATTAAACGCCGAGCAAGTGCTTACACCATCATCAACACGAGTTGTACAAGCGCAGTGTCTCTGGAATATTCCAGCGCTGTGTAAGCCAAGAAGAAGGAATCAAGATCCTCAGAGAAATTCATCAAGGCGAATGCGGCCACCACGCGTCATCAAGAGCAATCGTGGCCAAGGCGTTCAGGCACGGTTTCTATTGGCCGACTGCGCTGGCGGACGCAAACCAGCTGGTCCGACTCTGCAATGGCTGTCAACGATTCGCAACGCAGAAACACACGCCGGCTTCAGCACTCAAGAAGATTCCAATCACCTGGCCGTTTGCCGTCTGAGGACTAGACATGGTCGGCCCGCTGAAGAGGTCCAGTGGCGGCATGACACACCTGCTGGTAGCCGTCGATAAGTTCACGAAGTGGATTGAAGCCAAGCCGATCAAAAAGTTGGATGGACCAACAGCCGTCAAGTTCTTCAAGAGCATCATTTACCGTTTTGGCTACCCCAACAGCATCATCACGGACAACGGATCAAACTTTGTCAAGGGAGAATTTGCCAAGTTCTGCAGCAGGACCGGCATCCAACTCGATGTCGCCTCCGTCGCGCATCCGCAATCAAATGGGCAGGTTGAGCGGGCAAATGGCCTCATCCTATCAAGCATCAAGCCTCAGTTGCTCGAACCACTTGAGCGGGCAGCCGGCGCGTGGGAAGAAGAACTACCTTCCGTCCTCTGGAGCCTAAGGACAACTCCGAATCGCTCAACCGGCTTCATCCCCTTCTTCCTCGTCCACGGGGCTGAAGCCGTCATGCCAACCGACATCGAGCACGACGCGCCTCGAATCGTCTTGTTCATGGAAGCAGAAGCTAAACAAGCTTATGAAGACGGGATGGATCTACTCAAAGAAGCGTGCCAGCTTGCCGAGTCAAGGTCGGCGATATATTAGCAGCAACTACGCAACTACCACAGCCGGCAAGTCAGACATGTCCGCTTTCGCGAAGGCGACCTCGTACTCCAATTAATTCAAGACACGAAGAACATGCATAAGCTATCGTCACCCTGGGAGGGACCATTCATCGTAAGCAAAGCGCTCATCAACAATGCCTACTACTTGATCGACGCCCGTGAGCACAAGAAGGACACGATAGACAAGGAAGGCGATGAAACGGAAAGGCCATGGAATGCTTCACTCTTGCGTCGATTCTACACTTGAGAAAGAACCATGTATGTATCACCCATGCTATCAATAAAGAAACGAGAATGATGAGCACATAAGCAGTTTTTTCGCAATTTCTTCTGCATTTCCCTTCCGGTTGCTCCGGCAGCCGGCGAGCTTGCCTTTAGCGGCCGTGTAGCGTGGCTAACCCCTAAACGGCTAACTCTTCGGATCCGGTTAAGGCCGGCAAGAGAATAAGCTGGAGGGGCCAACCACGTGAAAAACGCTTAAAGGAAAGTACTGTCGGCTGAAGAATCGCTATTCTGTAAACTCGGCCAAGCCGGTAGTCGGCAACTTCTTCTCCTATTACGGATGATTAACTACACAACGCTAAACGGCTAACTCTTCGAATCCGGTTACGTCCGGCAAGAGAACAAGCTGGAGGCCGACTGTATGCGAAAGACATAAGAAATAGAAATCGTTGCTGGCTGAGAAAACCCTGGCCCAACAAACCGGATCCTAACGTTATAGTAGTGTGCATGATCCCGCTGGACGGTGAAGTGCACACGAATGGCGGCGGGAAAGGCTACAGGCGAGTGTAAAATTGAGCTAAGCTAAATCAAAGTATTCTCCATAATCGAAAGAACGAGCTAACCACTTCGTCATTTCATCCCCCGCGCAAAAATGCCGCTTCCCGGCTTTGGAGATCTCAACCCGGACACAAGGCGACGTGTAAAAGATCGAGCCGGTCATCAGCACACAAATGCAAGAACGAAAGCGAGTGACATTCAACATCATAGATAAGGGCTTACAGTCGGAAGCGGATTACAAAAGCAAAAGGAGGAAGTCCACAGGCGGGCAACCTCGCCTACAGGCCAAGCCGGTTACAAGATAACCTAAAGCTAAGCGGGAGGTGGAGTCATATCGTCATCGCTCTCCTCCACTCCTTGAGGCACAAGGAGTCGTCGAATACCTTGATGTAGAAGACCCCAGTCTGACGCTTCAGCTGGAAGCGGAGGATGAAGGGAGGCTCCAGGCGGAAGAACTTAGCGAAAGCTTTCCAGCCGGAGAAGAACTCAGCCCGCTGGCGAACCTCCCCACCTTCTTGGCTGACGATGACACGAGCAAGCACTTCCCAAGGCCCCTGACGAGCTCCAACCCGATGAAGAAGGAACCTGAAGGGGCCTTCCCCCTCCAGTGCATCGGCGATGGCCCGAGGGAGCCACTGGATGCGCTGGGTGGGCTCGGACAGAGTCAAGATGAACTCTGAAATCGGGAACTCATCCCAATAGCCACCTACTAGGGACTCCGAGCGGGCAGGAGAGGGGCTCCGTTTACACCCAGTCGCCGCAACGGCGGCATCTCTACCACCGCTGCGTCCAAGCTTTGGCGGCCGGCCCCTGCCGCGCTTTGCCGCCGCATTGGAGGACTCCCCGGTGTCCTTCTTCGGCGGATGACCCGACCGCGCTTAGCCACCACGGGAGAATCCACCCCGATCTCTTTCTTCGGCGCCATGCCTGGATGAGGAGGAGCGAAGTGAAAGAGAAGATGAAGCAAGAAAAGCGCACCCACACCGCTATTTATAAGGGGACACGAAGGAAGCTCAACCGTCAACGCCCCGTCTCCAGGCGACACGTGGACACCAGCACAAAGGACGGCGAAGCCGAGGAGGCAAAAGGACACCCCGAGTCACGGACTCGGGGGCTGCCACACCGTCAGCCGGCAGAAAATATACCCGAGGGTTGCGCAGCCGCCAAGCCGGCTCCGCGCACCCGGACGTACATCTACAACACCCCGAGTCACGGACTCGGGGGCTGCCACGCCGTCAGCCGGCAGTAAAACCATTCCCGAGGGCTGCGCAGCCGGCAAGACGGCTCCGCGCACCCGGACGACCAACTACACCCCGAGTCACGGACTCGGGGGCTGCACGCCATCAAGGCGGAAAAATACCCGGGGGCTGCGCAGCCGCCAAGCCGGCTCCGCAGACCCGGACGAACAAACACACCCCGAGTCACGGACTCGGGGGCTGCCACGCCGTCAGCCGGCAGAAAAACCATTCCCGGGGGCTGCGCAACCGACAAGCCGGCTCCGCGCATCCGGACGGTCAACTATTTCACCCCAAGTCAGAGACGTCATCAAGACGACGAAAAAGAAGCACAATACGAACAAAAGAAAAAAAATCGACCCAGCTTGATACTCAAGACGGCCCAAAATTCGGGGGCTAGACATGGTGAATATCGTCACCAAGACGAGCGCAAGCTCTAGCACAAAGGCCCAACAGTCACAAAGAAAATGATACTAAAAGATAGCAACCAACAACAGGGAACAGATTCATGTTACGACAAGTAGCACATCAAGGCAGTCATCAACCCAGGATAACAAGTTCTACAAATACGCCCGGCATTCCAGGGGAGCAAGTAAATGAAGGAGCGGCAGCATCGGTGGCGGCAGCAGCGTCGCCGGCTCCAGTGTCTTCGGCCGGCCGTGCCGCCGAGGGCGGTTCGGCAGGCACAAGCTGGGTCAGGTCCACCGCCTTGGCGATCCGCTCCGAGGCCATGCGAATCTCTGGGCGAAGACCTTCAAGCGATGTGCCCGTGCGAAAGCCTCCAGCCAGCATGTCCACTTGCACCTGAGGATACCAGGATTTCACCAGGGCCAGTGCCATATCGCTACCGCCTCGGGCCGCCATCTCCACCTGTTCGTCGATTCCAGCAGAAGCCCCGTCAAGGCGGCTCGACAGCTCGCACAGAGTAGTTGGGAGAGGGGTGTCAGGCCACAGGTTCTCGAGCACGCCACCGGCTGCATCCCTCAGCATTTTGAACTCTTGAGAAAATTGCTGAAGACGGGAAGCGGCAGACGGCAACGCTCTAGCGGTAGCACCAGAGGTTTCAGGCAGCGTATGTGCGAAAGCAACGGCCTTCTGGACTTGAGCGTCCGCCTCGGGATAGAAACCTGTAAGTCAAGCCAGCAAGATCAGAAAGGAAAGGTCGTCGATAGGATGGAGAAAAAGGGGAGATGTTTTACCAAGAATGATCTCTTTGACGCGCTCCGCTTAAGAGACGAGGCTACTCACGAACTGCTCGTGCTCAAGCTCGCGTCCTCTGGCCGCCTTGGCAGTTTCGTCATGCGCATTCACGGCCTCCCTCAGTTTGAGCCTCAGGTCCTCCCTGTTCATTCGAAGGGTCTCGACCTCGCTTTGCCTCTGCTTCTCTGCTTCTTGCAGCCGTTTTACCTCTTCAACCAGCCGAGCAATTTCAAGGCGGCGCTCCTCGGAGACCTCCGCCGCCGACTGGAGATCGACCACAGAGAGCGTATGAGCTGCATCCTTTTCCTTCAGGTTCTCGTTGAGCACGGACAGAGGGACAGAAACGGATAGCTGTTTCTTCAAGCCGGCGAGGGAAGTGGGGTCACCTAACAAAACAGGGTTAGCAACAAGCCAGGAGACCGAAGAAAAAACGAAAACACCAAGGCCAAAGCTGGCAGAAGAACAAGATTATATCTTTGGCAGTGTCGAGCTCCCGCTTAAGCATCGCGATTTCTTTGGCAGCATTGCCAAGAGCACACTCCACCGACGAGCGAAGCAAGGTGGCGTCAGCTAGCTGATCCTTCGCCCTCTTCTCCATCAGCACCGCCAGGGGGAAATGCCCCGATGCGTCCAACCTATCTGGTGAAGGGCCAGAATAGAGGGGAGTGCATTCCAGGGTCGCCTGGCGAGGGCCAGGGAGCGAGCTCGTCACCACCGCCATGGCGATATCCTTGGCTGTCTCTTCCACAGCCGAAGAAGGAAGGGGGAAGGGGCCGCCTTCACCCCCAGTTCCCGACCAAGGAGCCACCTCGAGGGCATCCACCATTGCGGCGTCGCCGTCACCGGCGACCCGAGACTCAAGATCAACCACAAGGGGAGGCGCCTCTGACGGCGCCACGGCGTCCATCGCCACCTCCGCCGCCGCCTTCGCGGGTTCCGAGGGCAGGTCGGCCGCCTGCGCCTTGGGGATCTCCTTCGCGGGCTCCGAGCCGGAGCTGGCGATGGCAGCCGCCCTCTCCTCGCCGATTGCAAGCGGCTCCCTACACAATGACAAAGGGATCACGACAAAGAACATTGATCACCGGGGTGAAATACCCCAACACCAACACTCACCCGTCGCGTGTGCCCAGGACCTCCGGCTTCCTCCCTCGTATGCGCTTCGACGATGGGGCAGACGCGCTGCTGGATGACCGTTTCACGCCACCAGCGGGCGTCTCCGCCGCCCTCATGGGAGCTACATGGGTGTCGGACGGTTGTACCAGGGCGGACGGCTCCACCGCATACTCAGACTTGGCCTTCGCGGCCTCCTCGGCAGCCAATTCCGCCTTCGCCCTCCCCTCGGCCTCCTTAGTAGCAACCAACTGCTCCACGGTCATATTGGCATCCATCGCCTCCAGGGCCAAGTCCGCCTGCGCCAGATACGCATAAATAGCCTTTTCCATACCCTCAACACTCAAGTCAGGATCAGGATCAACTGCAAGAGTAGGATTAACCACCTGGGTGCTGGTCCCACCAGCAAGGGCTTTCAGCCTTTCCGCTTCCTCCTCCTCCTTCTGCTTCGCGGCGATCTTGGTTCTGGCTTCCTCCACAATAGCATCAACTTTCTTCTCCGACGCCAATCTCCCGGAGGGCGCCAAGCCGGCCGTAGTGGGCCGGGACGGCGTAGAGGACAGCTTCTTGGCGGGCAGCACGCCCCGCTTCATGAATGAGCCTCCCCGCTTATGGGACACGGGGCCTGCATCGACATCGGCGGCCGACTTCGACCGCCTTTCCTTCAAAACCTGCTGGGAGGGCACCGCTTGAGCCTTCCGCGCCGCCGCCTCCAACTCTTTGGTCCTACGGGAGGATGGCGCCGGCTTGGAGGCTGGCACGGAAGAAGAACCCTCAGAGTCCGTCTCGGAACCACTGGAGAGGTCCACTACCACGCGCGCGCCACCGCCGATTTGCTCGGTGACACTGAGCCCAGGGGACTTACCGCGGGACGACGAAACCGGAGGCGGAGCGTCGCGCTCAAGATCCTCGTCCCTATAGGCTGCTGAATCGGAGTCAGAGCCGGCCGAAGGGACAGGACACGTCGTGGCGCGGGCGCCGTCGTCGTCGCCTCTCCCGCTTTTGCCAGCATCGGCACCCCCGTCGGACGATTTGGTGGTGTCACCATGCTTCTCCGCGGGCCTCCTCACGTCAGGGACGGCACGGGCGCCGTCATCCGCTTCCTCCTCGGTGGCGGCATCCGTCTCTTCCTCCGCCTGCTCGTCGGAGTTTTCCGCCTCCAGGATGGCTTCCAGGTCCATAGAAAAAGGACCGCAGACGTCATGCTCAAAGACGACCCCAAAATCTTCAGCCCTCTGAAGCTCGCAAAGCTGCACGACAAGCTGACTAGGTCAGGTGGCAGACAGACAAAAAAGTTAAAGACGGACTAAGAAGGGATGACTAACCTCAGGGGCTCGTTCCGAGCGAGTGAACGGCGGAAACCCAAACTTCCAGCTCTGCCCAATTCTGTCGGTGATGATGCGGGTAGCCCACTTGCGCAGGCTGTCCGGCCTCGACACCTCCATGCTGACCCGGGTGGGATCCCGGGGACCAGAGTAGAAGCACATCTTGTGCGACCGAGCCTGCAGCGGAAATATCCGCCTTGACAGCCATGCTAGGGTCAGATCCCTGGACGTCAAGCCGGCGTCCACCAACTCCTTCAGCCGGCCCAACAAGACTACTTCCAGGGCCTCGTCAACCAAAGGTTTCCAGCTCTAAGACTTGTGCACCGGCAGCGAACCAGAGAAGGTCGGAAGGCCAATCTGATCAACGCCAGAGAGGTTCCGGACATAGAAGTAGGAGCTCTGCAACTTCTTGATGGAATCGGGCAGGTGGATCTTGGGCAGTGGCGTATTCTTCATGTAGATGGAGACACTGCCGCAATCCCACTGCTGCCCGGTGGTCGTCTGAGCCCGCAAATAGAAGAACATGCTGAACACCTCCATGCAAGGCCAGATGCCCAGATACGCCTCACACAGCGTGACGAAGCACGACAGCTGTGTGATGCAGTTGGCTCCCAGATGGTGGGGCTGTAGCCCATAGAAGCGCAAAAACTCCGAGAAGAAGGGGCTCGCCGGAAGCCCCAATCCCCGCTCCAAATGTGTCGAGAAAACAACAAACTCACCCTTCTTGGGCTTCGGCGAAATCTCCTCCGGGTCGGGAGCACGGGCTCCCACGTCGTCCGTCCTCCCCAGGAATCGACCCCGGCGGAGCCTCCGAATGTATTGGTCATCCACGCCGGACCCCATCCACGCGCCAGAACTCGCCATGGACGACCTGTTTCCCGTCGAGGAGGAGACAGAGACAAGGACGGCGAGAATGCGGGAGAGGATCAACAAGCACCGAGGAGCACGAAGGGCAGCGGGGGAGACGAAGTGGGAATGGGGAACGGTAACCCCGGTCGTTCCCCCCTCTTTCCTCTTTTAAAGCAAAGGCCGGCGAAACCGCCTCCGCTCATCACGCCACGTGGAGCGCAGACGCGCCACACCCTCCGCAAAGGATCCCGCAAGCGAGTAGTTGCCACAGAAGATCCTGCCCGACGAAGCCGAGACGACGCACCCCGGACCTCGGGCAGAGAACCACCAGCCCGACAAGACGGCGGGACGTGGCTGACGTAAGCCACGACCCGCACCTCCAAGACGTCAAGGTCTCCAACGACCGGCTGCACCAAGCCGAACCAGCCGCCTTCAGCAAATTCCGCTCAAGCCGGCGACTTCATGCCGGACGTCCACAAGTCCAACGATGTCAAAAGAAGCCCGTGAAGCCTTCCCAGCGGGCAGGCAAGCCTCCATGTGCTCGGGGGCTAGTGTTGGGGAGACGAACCCCAGATACCCCAAGGAGGCCAAATTCACCAAAGGACTCAAGCCGGCCGGTTCAAGGCGGACCCGATGATTCGGCTTGAAGGCGTCTTCGACCACCCGGCTTGGAGCAGCCGGACCTACCCGCCGACCGATCCATACTGGTGGGCCAACTTCACACAACCGCCTTAGGTGAACAGTGCCCCCTGTCGGGCGTTATGCCTACAGCACAATGATGAACCAGCCCAAGCTGGTCTTGTACTGTAGCGATGTCATAGGGGTAAACTTGTAACTTCTCTGTAACCCAAAACCCTACCCTGCTGCCTATATAAAGCAGGCCAGGGTCCCCTGCGACACAGGGAGAACAGGGAGATACATACGCACAGACATGCAACACAGAGACGCCACCACGTTCCCGATCATAGTCATCTTCCACCTCCAGCCGGCCCAGTAGTTCAAGCCGGCTGCACTTCGAAACCGCTCCAGGAGCATTACTTGTAGCCCGATTTCATGATCTAAGTAATAAGAATCCAGAAGAGCAGGACGTAGGGGTGTTACCTCACCACGAGGGCCCTGAATCTGGGTACATCGCGTGTGTTTGCGTGCTTACCCAATCCCGCGCGAGCGCCATCGTTGCCTTGTCCCACACTTCTTTTCCATCTTTGATGGATATATTGTTGATGCCACCACGACACTTAGTGCATCCTACTTCAATTTCAATCAGATACTTGCCGAGATAGATAAAAGAATCTGCACAACCACACATTAGAAGTATTAGCTCATGACGTCAAGCATGTAAGAATATAAGATTGCAAAATATGCAATCCATTATTTAGTAGATATGAGATCATTGTCATTCTCAGTCGTATCATATCTCAATCAGTTTGACGATCTTTTGCAAACTGTATGTCGTCTAAAGAACATTCAGCTTAGTTTGCCCAAAATGCTCGTAAACTGAATAATTAGTGGAGGCATCAAAGACACACTTCATATTTTCTCGGACTAAAAGTAACACAGAGATAAAATGCTCGTACACTGATGCATTTTGGTTGCTGAGGCACCTCAACTTTTGACAAAGGATGACAAACAATACTTCATGAACTGGAACTGTAGTTGTATTCTGCCAATGACTGCTAAACTGAAATCGTCGACATCCCATTCAGATTAAGCAGTTCATGTGTCACTAAGCACATGCTTGTACAAGAAAAAGTAACAGCATAATATTCAGTAAACACACTTATCTTTTGTCTGACAATGCACATATTAATCATAATACTGTAGTATTTTTCTGAATGGGATGTTTACTGAGTTAAGCTAACAGTGATTTGACTTTGTTCATATTAAACACACTTGTTTTTTATCTAAAATATCGAGAAGCTTACATGTCCGGCGCTTGAGCGCAGATCGTATTGTGGCTGCCAGGCGCCTGACGGCCGGAAAAGACGACGCCGATATGGAGTGGATTCATTGCGACCAGCTCAGGCAACGGCACCACCGTCATGGCGGCTGCCCGACTAGGTTGGCAAACAGCTTGGCGATCTCATCTGCAAACAGATCGAACCCGTCAAATCCAATTTTGAACCCGTCCAACGCAACAGCATGGAGAGGAGTCTTAGCGTGGTTACGCCGCTGGTGGAGTACTGTTCTGCTGGAAGATTAGGCGGCAGCGCTGCAGGGTACGTGACGGCGGCCGGTGGGGCTCACGTGAGCCTTGCGTGGCGGCGTGTAGGGCAGCGGCCACACGTGTAGGGCGGCAGAAGCGTCATTCAAGGTCGGCGAGTTGCCTCGCGCGGCGCCAACGCAGGCCTCCTGGCTCAGAAGCAAGCGGGCGGCGGCGGCTTGTCGGAGGCGTCGGATCCGGGTCCGAGGAGGTTCGTGGCGTCTCAAGTGGTCGACCTCGTCAACGACGTCGAAGGAAGCGGAGGTGGCGCGCCTAACCGGCGAGAAGATCGCGAGGATACGGGAGGACTGAAGTGGATCGTGGGAGCGGGGTTTCAGCCGCTCAGGGATTGGGAAGGAGATGTTGATTCCCATTAATTGTGCCTATTTTTTTTCTCATGTGCGGACGTGGAGTCGTGGACGCTAGGGGTCTGGCAGAGTTTTGTTTGCCGTGCAAATTGCTAAACATACATCCGGTGAGGGATGGTTTCGTTCTTAACGGTTAGATCTAATTAAATGGGCTTGATCGTGTGGTGGTAATCGTTCTGCGTTGTTCTGTGTACACTTTGTGGTGTGGACATAGGGTAATTCAAGTTTGCTCTTTTATTAGTATAGTAGAGACTTAAGGTGCAAGGAGTTTAAAAGTCATCTTGACTTGGTGCAATTTACCTAGACGTGTTCTTACAGAGAATATAAAGAAATTTATGAGAAATATTATAATAATTGAAAAAAAATACTACCTTCTAAAATATATGTGGCAATGTATATTGCATAGGTCATATGGTTTTAAAGGAAAATCATAGTGTTACAAGTGAAAGCTCCATAGGGAGAAGCATCAGTTTAATTCTACAAACCATTAAAATACTGGAAATGGTGTTTACAAATGGAGACAAGTAATGTGAAAATCATTGGGGCTACATCTCTTCCCAATAATATTCATCCATATATTATTGACTCAGTACTCTCATCGAATTCAACACGGTTGACCTAGCCTACCAGGATACCACCATTGGTTTGACCTCTTTATCATACGTCATACTCTGTTGCAACTGAACAGTTTTTTACTGAAGCCAAAATAACATGTTCCAAAGACGACGGCTTGTAAGTTTTGTAAGAACAACTATGCAATGAAGACAGATAATCGTAAAGAATAATACTTTTCCAAAGGATGCAAATATAGGCAACCTGCACCAATTTCAAATATGGACAACCAAACATGCATAATTGCCTGAAAGAAGTAGCGTACTGTAGCAGTTTTACAACAATCAAATATGAACAACCTGCACCAATTTCAATATCCCTGCTGCAAACACCATAAAGGATGAGATGGTGCACAACAAGTAGGAGTACTGTTTTTTCGTGGGGTGCACTGCACTGACAAAACCTCCCAGTCCCATATGCTTGTCCATTGTCATGCCACAAATAAGCCAAGACTTTCTAAATCAACTTACAGAATATCAAAATGAGGTAAGAGAAAAAGCACACTATTTATAATATACAAAGTTCACATAAGAGGTAAGACTGTAATTTCACACATGAGTAATTAGTAAGAGAATAGACATATAATTGGACAAAGGAAATGGTCTATGAGGTTCACACAAAGAATAGTAGACAGTAAGCAAACTATAGTTTTCGGAGGATATTGCTGCTGCAAGTATTACTGGAAATATCACAGATTTATATCAATATTTTAAAGTAACAATGCAGATTAATAAGAGAGCTTATATTAGGCCATTAGGAATTTGAAGAGGATATCTTACCCTGAGCTGCATACAATCAGATATAATATGTTTCAGAGTTGTGATCGATCCCAGGTAAATTCATCCAGACAAATATGGAATTAACAATGACCTTCCTCATCAATAACTATCATTGTATGCACAAAACTTCAAATAAAAATAGTTGGTGTTGATCTCATGTGTAGTAATATTGAAATGGCATGCTGTAGAAATTCTCGCTCCATTTGTTGCATTTCAGATTCATTGACTGGTTTGAATCAACACTTGCTGAAATAGAAAGCAATTTGCATAACATCAGTAATCCAAGACTTAATTAAATATTACGTTGCATCAGATGATTAGAATATGATCAAAATATGTATACTACTGCTTGAACCTTACCGACATAGAGAAATCTAAGCAGATTTAAGGAAGCCTCCTGTTTGTTTCGTGTCTCGTACACAACACTATATATATTAATTAGACCATGGTATATACTGAAACACATTGCACATCTCATTTGCTACACAAAATGGCAGAGATAAGAAAAATACAAACTTAATTTCCATCTTCTTCTTCATCCCCTTATGGTAAATCAGCACAATACTTGATAAATATATCTGAAAAATCCCCAAAGTAGTAGTAATCCAAACTGTTGCCGACACGGATGTGCGCCTATACAGCCAGGACAGCCCGCGCCGAGGAATCTGGCGGTGCTAGTATAGCAGGCGGAGGTATCTACACCAGCGGATCTCGTCGTCTCGTCCTCACCATGCCCACTGGAGGCCGACGGAGCATTCAGTCCCAACACCGGCGGCCGTGGCCCTCGGTATGGCGGCTCCTCGCGCTGCAGCCTGAGGACGAAGCGGCCCCGACGTCACTCAGGCCGAGGCGGCTTCCCGTGTGGAGTACACGTCGGCCTTTGGATCGACCCTGTCACCCTGCTGGTCGAGGCGCGGCCACCTAGTTCTGCGGCGGCGGCAATCGACGGCCAGCACGCAGCGCAATGAAGCCCTCGGGCACGACTGCAATCTTCCGGCAGCGCTCGACGCAGCGGTTCCGGGGCAGCGTGCACCTTGGACATGGAGGTTCACCCTGATTCTGGAGGAGATTATGGAGTCTTGGAGGTCGCCGCTGTTTGAGGAGAAAAGCGGACTACGTTTTCACGGAACACGTATTGGGGTGGACGATTTGTTCCACTGTTTTTTCTCTACTTATACTATTAAACAATCAAACTTGAACTTTTTTAAATCCACCCCGTTGAGTGTACATGTCAATGCAAGGACTCGGACAGCCGCACGCCTGAAGGAGGACTCCTTCCAAACCTTCACATATGTAGGGGAGCGAGACAACTCCCTCACCAGCCGGTTAGGAGATGAAGGACACTTCTTCTGTGGTGACAGATAGGTGACAATCGCCTTTGCACCCTCCTGCAGGCCATGGCAGTAGTCGAGGAGTTCGTTCATCTGCTGGCTTACAGGTGGTTTCACCTTTGGAGAAGCTGGACCTGAAAAGGTTACAGAAAGTCAGAATAGTAAAGCAAAGGATTAATAGCATAATACAAAGGAAAAGAAGGAGCAGAGTTTACCAAAGATGCGCTGGGTCATCACTCTGATTCCCTTGCGATAGCAGTCAAGGCCAGTGTTCAGGTCATTGATGGCTTTCTCAGCAATTTTCTTGGTCTGAGAAGCCGTCTTCCTCTCATCCTCCAGTTCAGCGCAAACCTTTTACAAGTCGCTTTCAAGCTGTCGGGAGAGTTTCCTTTCATTTTCGGCAGCTCTGCCAGAAGCAGCCGCCTTTTCCTCCAGCTCCTTCATGTCTCTTTGCATGCGAGAGACAGTGGCCTACAACAATATAAACACAAGGATTTATCAGTATCTTTATATTCTTAGAGGTAGCTCCAAGTCGTCAAAGATTCACAACTTGGTGCTTGGGGACTACAGGGAGTTCTTATTCAAAAATACAAGTCAGCTCTAGCAGTTAAAGTTTTTCAGCAAGTTCACAGGAAATGACCTACGAGTCCCAAGGTGTTGTAATCAACAACTCGGCACTTCGGGGCTACAAGGGTTCAAAATTCAAGTTCCACATAGTATGCAAATTACAGATGGTAGCTCCGAGTTGTCGTAGGCTAACAACCCAGCGCTTGGGGGCTACTCAAGGATCAGATTTTAAAGCAAGATAAAGATTTTCAGAGTCTTCAGCTCCGAGTTGTTACAAGCTAAAACAACTCGGCGCTTGGGGGCTACAGTATGAAATTCAGTTTTTCTACGAGTTGGCAGTTCAAAGTGAAGCACCTATCTTAGTCCCAAGTCACCACAGTTAGGTGCTTGGGGGCTACTGATATGGCAAGAGGTAACAACCTACAAAGGATAAATAGAAGGACTTACAGCATGGGTCATCTTGAGAGTCATCAAGCTGGCCAACTCCTCGCCCTTTACCCTAGCAGCCTCTTCATTCCACTTGAAGGCGTTATCCCATGCCTCTGCGAAGGACTTGTTTTCTCCAACCCGAAGTCGGCTATAGTCAATAGCGAGGTCGGAGGCTGGATTCGCAGGTTCCTTGGTGGCTTCAGGGGGAGGTGCCTTGGAGGTGCTTGTCATGGTGAACTCAGCCTGGGCTGCGGGTTGAGATTTGGCAGCAGGAGGAGAGTTAACCCGAGTTACCAACTCGGCCACAGGAATTGGTGGAGGAGTGGCAGCAATAGTGACTCTAGTGGAGGCGGCTACCGATGGAGTCGTCTTTGTACTAGTGGAAGTTGAGTGTGTGGGTGCAGCCTCAGGCTTGCGCGTTGAGGTGACATCATTTGCATCATGGAGTTTTGCAACCTTAGTCGAGGGGCGAGCCCTAAAAAGAAGAACAGGAAAAGCCAAAGTCATGACAGGTAGATAAAAAGGAAAGTAAACAAGTCAGAGGAATGTGATTGAAAAGTTAACTTACCCAGCATTGGTCTCCAAGTCCAAAGAGGCATTGGAGTCAGAAGAGGGCATGGCTCGACAGTCGTAGGAGTCGGCAACGATAGGAGGAGAAGCGGAGGACGACTTGCGCTTGCGAGTGCTGGGTATAACCAGCGGGGCGTCAGCTGGCCCACTACTCCGCAGCTTCCTCAGCCTTGCGGCTTTCACGGCCTGTGATCGTTTGTCATCTTTAATAATTGGACTTCGAGTTGAGGAAAGACGTGAAAAGGCACCTTTGATACTCCGGTCCGCTCCTTATTCTATATATTCCTCGGAGGAGTGGGAGTCGGGTCCTTGCCGATAGACGACTCCCCAGAGGAAGTTGACACAGCAGTTGGCAGGTCTGAGGTAGAAGGACCTCTGCCATCATCATCAGGAGTCTCCGGAGAGGACTCCTGGTTCTCGTCATCAGCGCCATCATCGCTTTCAGCTCTGGCGTCTTGTTCATTTGGTGACCACCAGCTATCAGTGATCTGTGCAAAAGTTCAGAAAGGAATAAAGATGAGCCATTGTGATTAATATTATGAAGATAGTGGCTTGATAAATGTTTAAGGTTGGGAGTTAGCCCATATGTGCTGTCACATGCAAAGCTTTCAACATGTCCCATCATTTGTTTAGTTGATATCATGTACTTTCGTTTATGGATGCCTATCATGACGAAATAATGTGGAAATAGAGTTAAGTTTAAATGAGTTTGTATAAATGGTTAGAAAGAAACCTGGGCCGCTAATCTAAGCCATGCATCATTCATGGTGGAAATTTACTTACATGCTATTTTGAACTCTCTGTGATACACCCTACAATAAAAAGCTATATCAAGTGGTAAATAAAGAGGGTGTTGAGGTTGTTCATTATGTTTGTTTGTCTTGTTGTTTTGATGTGGGCTTGATCCATATCATGGGACAAGAGGTACCCCAGTTGAGACTCTTGATGATACCATTATTACTTACAATGATAGATAACTTAAACTTGCTTTGTTTCCCAAGTTGAGTAATCATGGTGTAGGTACTTGTATTCAAGGGGCATGAGACATCTAACCTTTACTTTATCAAGGCCACTACTCAAATTTGCTTTCACATGTAAACTTTAATCATTCAAGATGCTATGATAGGGGAATGAGAGCTTTACACCAAGTATTACCATTGCAATCAATAACTTAAGTAGAATAGTTTGGAGGATAGATGAAACTTATGCATGTTTGACCTCTACTTATTTATATATCTTTTCCAAAGTGTCCACCTTTTATATTCAGGATTTTCATCTACACTCTATGGACCTCAAGTATGCGAAAGTAAGAATGTCCATATTACTATCTTTTATGTTACACCTTGTGAACTATCATTGAACATCCTTGCATTGAATACTTGATATCACTTTATAAACTGTTTGCATATTGCTACTTCTTTGAAATAATGAATCATTTGACTTTATGTAGCAGTAGCAATCATCTTTTATATCTATGTTGTGATTATATTGCAAAGTTCATGTTAGTTTTATCACTTTTATACTCGAGGACGAGCATGAGTTAAACTTGGGGATGTTGATGCATCTAAAATGCATACATGAACTTTGCACTATAATACTTATATTCCATTCATATTTGCATCATATAAGGGGTATATTACTGTTATTTAATGATTTTTGGTAATTAATAATGATTTCCCCTTTTTATGGAATTAATCCTGCGCAGGCAGAAAACCCCTATTTCTTTCTTTATTTGTTTCAGGACCTTAACGACGTCATAATGAGCTATACATTTACGGGGGTCATTATTTTGGAAGGAGGAAGACATTGGAGCGAAAGAAGCAAGCGAAAGGAGGCCGGAGGGCAAAAATAGGGGGCCCCACGCGGCTACAGTACAAGGCCGCGTGGGCCCACCTAATTCAGCCCTCGTGGCCCCGTTTGCGTCGATCCTTCGCCCAGAAGCATCCTCGTGACCTAAAAACGCCTATATAAAGGGTCCCCCGACGTTCTTCGGGAGGAGAGCCGCCACAGAAGAGAAAGAAGAAACAGAGACCAGGAGGCTGCAGATTGGAGGGGGAAAACTCCGACGGAGCCCTGTCGGAGAGGTCTCCTTCTTCTCCATCGACATCTCCACCGTCTCCATGATGAAGAGGGAGTAGTCCACCTCTGGACTATGGGTTTGTGGCAGTAGCATATGTATCTCTCTCTCTCTCTTGAGCTTCACTAATTAGCACCGTATGAGCTGCTAAACATGATTACGGTCACCGTTGTATTACCATTGTGGTGGATCTTTATATGAGTTAATATATGTTGAGATTGCAATGTTATATTTCATTTATGAAAGTAGATGCATATTATGTACCCCGTTCTTGTATCCTTGTTATGATCAAGCATGTTTATGAGAGCGTGTGTGGGGGAACGTGTGCATTAGTTAGAGTAACAGGGGTGGTGAAGTGATAAGCTAACAACTTAATATCATGATCCATTGGGTGTTTACCTTACTTTGTTACTTCAATAGGGATAAACCAAAATACCATGTTGTAGGGTAGGAGGAGTGACATGCCTCTACCTAAGACTATATCCATCATGTGTTTATTTTCACTTCATGTCATTAATCTTAAAGCTATACTCTGATGTTATCTTAATTACTAAGGTGCATGATTTAGTTCACATCTTGGTGGAGTATAAGTGAGACTAATAATCAAAAGGTCTCTATGTTAGGACGTGATGCCCATATAATTAGTAACATGTCATTAACCTTGTTTGCAATCTCGTATGTTAAATCTATGTCTACTCATTTGCCACACTATATTAAAGAGAGAGTGCATGTGTGAAACCATGAACCCCGGTCCATTAATAATCATAAGAAACAACTTTCCAACCACTTTTAAGCATCTTTTACATTCAGCCATTTTAAAATCAGAAAATACAAAAACACTTTTACTTCTTGCATTCACATATAAAAACCCCCCAAAATACCATCCATCATCATTACTATCATCCTTGCATACTTATTCACCACCATTGCATTTTTATTTACTGTTTTGCATTCATTATCATCTTAATATCATTCTCACACCTTGTGCTTGACAACCACTTGGTGAGGTTGAGGGCACAAAGCAATCTATTTTGTTTGCAGGAAAATCTAGAGAAGGAAAAGAAGATAAAACCCACACTACTGATTCCCCGAGAGTTCGATATTAAACCCTCGAGTCACCTTCTTGGGGAAAAACTACCACTTCTACATACTCTGCACTTGGAGGCTCAACCTATCCCTAATATATTATCTTCCTTTCAGGGTATCAAGAGTACTTGTTGGCGTTGTTGAGGGAGAAGAACACTCTCATCAATCCCGTCATCAGGGCTCGACTTCCTCGCCGGCGGCGCGCCAAGAGATGCTGGAGGAGATGAGCCCAGATTCTTGGTAGCCCTCGAGCGTCTTCTAGGTCAGCATAGATCTGCCCCAGTTGGCGGAGATCGTTCGCCAGGATGCAGACGTAGTAGGCGTAGCAGCGACGGCGGCGTAATGTAAATCACCGAGCTGAGGGTGGCTTTCTTGCCTTTGATGGCCTTGGACTGCTTGGGTTCCATGGTGGAGAGAGAGCGTGCGTGCGTGCGAGAGGTACGGAGGAGGAAGACGAAGTGGGAACAGAAGGAATAAATGAGATCTGGTCCCCTCGCTTTTATAATAGAAAGGGGATAAGAAAAACCCTACAGAATGACGGCGCTGTCTGTCGTGATAAATGCGCGAGAATCCCGGGATATCCGTGATAATCTCACTAGTCAAAGATGCGGCTAACCCGAGGTGTCGCAAAGACCACGGTCAACAGATGGCACGTGTGGAAATAAAAATGACAAAAATAATTCAGCAAGGGCCGACTTGTTTCAAGGACGAGTCCTTAGCATTGCAAGAAAGAAGTTCCCCTCCTAGCTAACTCATAAAGGGCTACAGCCACAAGGCCAACCAGAGAGTGGGGGTCGAGTGTGGCGGGCTTGAGTAGTGGAAAAGGGGCGACTTGTTTTTTTACCAAGTTTGTTATATCTATGCAGGAATTCATCTTGGAGCTAGCAGCCGGCGACTTCTGATTTGTCTACTTCAATGAAGAAGTTGGAGGAAAGGGACTCGGACGAATACGCCAAGTCTGCGCCCAAGATAAATTCGGGGGCTACTGATGGGGGGATACTTTCTGGGTAGGCCCATGGAGCCAGAAAGTGGACCCGCCAGGACCAAGGAGGCCCAAGCCGAGTTACACTTCAAGCAACATGGGCTGGACAAGGAACAAGTCGGACTAGCTTCTCCGCATCGTGAAGTACTATTGGCCAGTAGAACCCTTGGCGGAAGACCTTCCCCGCCAGTGACCTTGACACGACGTGACTTGAGCATATCCCCTCGTGTGTGTCCTTCAGCAGTTCTCGGCCTTGCTCTTGTGCTGTGCATCGCAGCTTGACTACGTTCTCGCGTCGTCGGTAGAGCTCGCCATTAATTAAGACGTAGAGCTTGGCCTGGCGGGCCACCTTCTCGGCCTCGTGGTCGTCCTCCAGGAGGGCGTGCTCCACCATGTACTTGACGATATCCTGGGCCCAGGGTGGGTGGGTCCATTCCACCAGTAGTACCACCTGGCCAGAAGGAAGCCGAGCTTCTTCCGCCGCGGGCACTGCCGGGTCTTCAGCTTCCGGGCTGGCTACCCGTGTTGTTGGTGTAGAAGGGTTGCCAGCCTCCTGTGTCGATGAAGACCTTGGCTCGAGTGTCTCAGGAGAGACTGAAGGCTGCCTGAGTAGCTCGNTCCAACTTCCTAATTTTGATAAGACTTTTGAGCTTGAATGTGATGCTAGTGGAATTGGGTTGGGAGGTGTGTGTTACAGAGGGAAAACCAGTTGCATACTTTAGTGAAAAATTGAGTGGGCCTAGTCTGAACTATTCTACTTATGATAAGGAATTATATGCTCTTGTTCGGACTTTAGAAACTTGGCAACATTATTTATGGCCCAAAGAATTTGTTATACATTCTGATCATGAATCTTTGAAACATATTCGTTGTCAAGCTGATGAGGACATCCCTAGCTCTTCTACACTTTCTCCAATTGAAGATGTTGCTGTTCAAGAGAAGCCCAATGAAGTGAGGATTGGACCAATGACAAGAGCAAGAGCCAAGTTATTAGAACAATAGGTGAACTCACTCTTATTAGAATATGATGTTTGTGATTATGAGAATTTTAAACTACCTAAGTCTACGCATTTATGTATGATCAGGTTTGTTGATAACACAAGCATTATTAGAGAAGAGGAGCAGCAAGGCATGGAGGACATGGAGGATCACATGAAGAACAAGAAGGGATGCATGGAGGATAAAATTCAGAACATCTACTACAAGTGCTCGAGGGAGGAGAGGGAGGTAGGAGCACAAGGAGAGAGGCATGAAGGTGTCGCACCACATCATGTTGAGGCGCTAAGAGTGGAGTCCTAATCACACAAGGACAAGGACCTGCGAGTCCTATTAGGCCGAACCCATCATGGGTCGGTTTGTATCCCTGTATAGGTTTGAGTCCAACCCGAGTTGGTCTAGTTGGAGGGTTGCATTGGCTGCTGGCCGCACCCCCTCCCCCTTATATACTCTAGTAGCTGCGAGTTATTAGGTTTAGACTACGTTAAACATAAACCCTAGAACCTCTAGATTGGATCGCAAGAAGCATTCATCTTGAAGTATAAACCTTTGCAAATTCTGCGTGTTATATGTTGTTCCATTGGGAATCAGAAGGTACATGATCACTTCCTAGTCGGTGGCTACGTGTGCAAGTGTGTGGAGCTGCGAATATCCAAGGGGTTGAAAGCTGTTACATTGGCAACAGGGATTAGGCGGAGAGTTTACAGCGAGACGCAGGTTATCTATCATCCATCTACCACGAGCTCATTGAGAAGATCGGGCCATCCCTTATCACCTTGGTATCTGTCGGAGAACTGTCCTAGGAACTGGGTGTGTCGCACTAAGTAAGGAATCGAGTAAGGGGCTGAACACGGAATCAAACAACCCTCAACGTGCCTTGGCGACGGAGCTCGTCAGGAATCGCTGCGGGACGGCACTGCAAAGATGAACACACGATGTACCCAGGTTCAGGGCCCTCTTGGAGAGGTAAAACCCCTACGTCCTGCCTTGGTTGTATTGCACTTGCTTGGAGAGGTCTTAGTACAAAGAGAGCTTGGCGAGCTCGAGGTGGCTAACAATGGCTAACCCTAGATCTCAGATTGCCAACTGCAGAAGAACCAACTTTCGAACCCTTTGCCCGAACGTGCTCCCCCTCCTTTTATAGGTGTCTTGGACCTATTCCCCCAAATATCTTGGCGGAAAGGGTTACCACATGGCGACGAAGGAGGAGGACGGGTGCACGATAAAGGGAGAGTCCATGGACTCGGTCCATGGCAGGGAGCGGCGTCACAAAAGCTGGAAAGGCCACCGTCTAGCCAGGACGATGGGCTGGCGTTGCTGAGGACGGGAGGCGACCCACGGTGACATCGCCCTTGGAGCGTAGTGGCAGACGGTCTCCTTATCACCAGAACGGCAACGCTTGTAGCTCCTTTGCTTGGTGCAGCATTGTTGACTGCTTTATACACGAGAATGGCAACTGCGGCGCTGCCGTCAGTGCGCGTAAGCGCGCCCGTGACTCTGCGGAGGACGCATAATCCATGTGCGCTCTGTCGCGGAGACAGAGCTTGCTTCGTGAGGAAGGAATCCCTCGCGAGGCTGGAGGCCTCGCCGAGCCTTTTTTGCTTGGTCCTTGAAGATGCCCTCTCGAGGAGAGGTCCCTCGCGAGGAAAAACCCTCGCGAGGCTCGCCAGGCTTGGAGAGCCTGGTCCTTAGCGAAATCTTCTGAAGAGTGTTGTGGGTCCTGGCAGGCCGGCCCGTGGTACCCTGGTTTTCACTGTGCCGACAGTAGCCCCCGGGCCCGCGATGAGCACGCCAAAGCCCATGGATGCAGGCACAGCGTCGGGGGCCCAACAATGCCTGCCGTGGCCGTGACACGTGGGGCACAGCGGTTGCGCCCGAGGCCACGATCTCCTCGGCTCCAACGGGCGACGTGGTGGGGCCCGCCACGCCCTTGGTAACTGGCCAATAAAGCCTGCGCACGATGATGGCGCCCGTCATTTCTCCCATTACTCCGCCGCACGCTTCTCCCAAATGCCTCCTTCTTCCCAGAGCTCTCCGCCTCCAAAAAATTCCTTCTCTCCCGCGACCATGGCGCCCAAGAGAGCAGACGCTCCCAAGAAGGGCAAGGCTCCGATACAGGCCGGCAAGTCCGCGGCGGCGCCGCGGAGCGCTGAACCCCAGGGGGTGCTGCCGAGGTCCCACATCAACTTGGCGGGGGTCGACAAGGTTCGCCACCTGGCGGCCGCGAGCACCAACGAGCATGGCGCCACCATCATGCAACCAGCCGGCAGCAAGCTTCCCGAGGGGTACTACCCCATCTTCCTCCATACTCTCTCCGCCGGTCTCGTTCCTCCTTTTTCCGACTTCCTCATGGGGATTCTGGAGTCATACCAGATCCAACTCCTCCATCTTCATCCCAACTCCATTCTCATCCTCTCCATCTTCGCCTACGTCTGTGAGGCCTATATCGGTATCCATCCTTCTGTGGACCTCTTCCGCAGTTTCTACGCACTCCGGTCCACCGCGCAGAACGAGCGGTCCGGATGCGTCTCCTTCCGTATCGCCGACGCCAGGAGTAGGAACTACATCCCCATCGCATGGAGAGGCGAGAATGCCGTCACCAAGGTGATGAAGAAAGTGGAGGACTTCCACCAGCGGTGGTTCTTCATCTACACCAAGGTGTCGAACCATGTCCTGGATATACCCGTGGCGCCCCCGAAGAAGTGGGCGCGCTGGGCGAGCGAGGGCTTCGAGGGCCCAAAGCTCGACGCGGTGTACGAGTGTCTGCGAGGGCTCCGCGAAGCCGGGCTCACCGGCAAAATGGTAGTGAAGGATTTCACGAGGCGCCGCATCTCCCCCCTCCAGTGGCCCTCGGAGCCGATGTGGACGTACGTAGGCCTGGAGGACAGGATGTGCCTGTGCACGGACAACTTCACTCCGCAGGTGTTGGACAGGGTCATGGTGGCCCTCTTCACCACGGCGGCCATCCCTACCCCAGCCGTCGACGAGGCCCGGCCGTTCTTCACCTTTGGGGAGGAAGAGGTGCGCGAGCACCGCAGGGCCTTGCCTAGATTCGACGAGTGGGGCATCGTGCCCGAAGGACATCGCGGGCCCCGCAGTAACCCGCGGGCGGCGGAGCCGGAGGAGATGGACGAGTCGCCGGAGCCAGATGAGGCAGAGGACTCTGGTGAGGGCGAGCTCTCGGGGAGCGCTGACCCCTCGGGAGGCCTCGCCGGCTCCTCAAGGAGCGCACCGCCTGTAGAGGACATCTAGGTGATTTCCTCCAGCAGCGATGAGGATCCCTCTCGCGGATCTCCCTCCCGAGGCACCGCGGAGGAGGAGGAAGAGTGCAGCGGCAAGGGAGGGCGCTGCGAGCCCCGCTCCAAGGCTGCCCACGATAGGAACGCCGCGGCCGTGAGGGGCGCTCCTCGCGAGGAGGCAGGAGCGCCTCGGGAGGAAACCAGAGCGAGCAGCCCCTAGCCGCCAAAGGCGAAGAAGAGGGTGTGGAGGATGGCCGACGAGTAAGCCCTGGTCCTTCTTCTTTCCTTTAGCATTTTGCTTTCGAAAACCCTCTTGATGGATCTTTTGTTTGTCTTTTTCCTCAGCAACCTTGCGGTGCCGAAGAGGCGACGGCTCCGCAAGCTTGGAGAGACCGTCGGCGCCACCGCGGCGACGCCTGCGGCTGACGAGCCGCAGCGTGTGGCTACTCCTCCCGCGGATGAGCACCGCGCGGAGGAGGAGGTTGAAGAGCTGGCGCCATCGCCGGCACGGGCTGCCACTCCTCCCGTACCGTAGGAGGACGAGGCGGCGACCGAAGCCGCGCGAGCCTCGAAGATGCCGGACGAGGCGGAGGCCCAAGAGGCCACCGTGGAGCCGCCTCCGGAGGAAGAGGCCTCCACAAGAGGGGCTGATGAGCCCGAGGCCGCGGAAGGCGCGGTCACCACGGAAGGGGCGGAAACTGCCCCTGAAGAACAGGAGGAGGAGACGCCTCTGGAGCCCACGGACGCTGGAGCCGGGGGCGAGAGGATTCCCAGCCCCCAGAGGGCTCCTGATGCGGGCAACGAAGGAGGTGCCCACACGAGCCCCCAGGTCGCATCAGGAGCGGCTGTGAGCCCGAGGCAAGGTGCCTCGGGTGCCTCACCAAGCGTTGAGGCATCTGCACCCCGCAGAGATGCGGGGACCTTGGCGCTGCGGGAGCCACGCCGCCACGCGGTTCGCCGCAGCTCCGTCTTCAGCCAGGCGCGGTGGACGCTCGACGAGATGGAGACGCAATATGCCGAAGAGGAACTCGCCAGGGCGGAGGAGCTGGCGAGGCTAGACGAAGCCTGGGCCCTCCTCCGCGAGAGTGTGGAGAGCTGCCGCCGGCAGGACGCGGCGGCCCGGGCGGCGCGCGAAGAGGCGATGCGCTTCGCCAAGGAGACCCGCGACAGCATGAAGCGGGAGGCGGCGGAGACCATGGAGCAGCTAGACGCCGCACGGGAGGCGCTCGAGGCGGAAACCGCCTCCAAGCAACAGGAGGTCTGGGCCGCAGAGCAAAAGTTTATCATGGACTCCAAGGTTGTCGAGGACAGCTTGAAGGAGCTCCGCGAGAGGCTGGACGCTCGCGAGAAGCAGCTGACGCAGCGTGAGGCAGAGCTGACGCGACGCGAGGGAGAGCTCTCCCCCCGCGAGGAGGAACTACACCGGCGTGAGGAGCAGGCCCAGCAGCTCGAGAAGGATCAGGCCACCCGCGAGGAGGAACTGCTGGCTCGCGAGAGTCGGGTGGCCCAGGACGAGGCCTCCTATGCGGAGCGCCTCGCGAAGGCCAACGCCAGCCTCGAGGCGAAGGAGAAGAAACTGAAGGAGGAGGCCGACGACAGGGTCAAGCTCATTCGTCAAGATCTCTCCAAGGAATTTGGCGAAAAGGTCAAGAAGCAGGAGGAGCGCTTCACGACGAAGCGCAATGAGCTCCAAAACCGCATCAAGGGGCTCGAGAAGGAGGAGAAGCAGATGGCTTCCCGCCTTAAGAGCGCCAGGGATGCTCAGGCTCGCGCGGAAGAGAAGGCCGCCTCCCTGGAGAAGGACCTGAGCGAGCTCCACCAGCAGGTGGGGCCGGTTGCGGACGCTGCGGAGGAGGCACAGCGCAACGCGCAGATCGTGCGAACCATGTCGCGCCAGCGCCAGCGCATGCTTCAAGACTTGGTGTCCCGCGCGCGCACTGTCGGGGATCGCCTGGGGACCGAGGTCCCCTCTCTCGCTGCCGCGGGGAACGACGACGAGGCCGGGTATGCGTTCTTCTTCGAGCAATTCCTCACGAAGCTTGAGGAGACCACAAAGAACCTCGACGAGCGCGTCGTGGAGGAGAGCCGCGATCTCCTCGTCCTCGCCACCTGCCGCATCTTTGCCAACCTCGCGAGGCTTCAGCCTTCCCTCGACCTCGAGGCCGTGACGGCGCCCGTCGACCTCAGCTGCCGCGTCGCGGTGAGCGACAGGATGCGGAAGGCCGCCGAGGCGTATGCCAAGAAATTTGAGCAGGTCGAGGTAGAGGAGGACGAGGACGAGGACGATGGCGAGGAGGACGCTGCAGAGGAGGAGGAAAACGCCGCGGCGGACGACGTGGGCACCTCAGGAGGCCCGACGGCCTGAGCTCTCTCCTGCAGCTAGATGTGCATGGGGCACATATTATCTTAGCATTTTGTTTGCAAACCTTGTAAAGACTTGTTTAAGCTTTATTTGAATGCGCTTGTGAACATCCCTCGGGAGGCTTTTATCTTTCCCTTCATGTCTTTTTCCCTCTACGTCTTAGGACCCTCTCTTAGCGCTACACCACCGCCGCGTCGGTATGTGAGAGTCAGGGCTCCACAAGGCCGGGGGGTGCGTGAGGACTCGAGAAGTAAGATCTCCCGAGGCGCGATGCTCGGGGCTCCCCTTTAACGCGCAAGCAGCCCATGAGGCATAGGAGAGAGAAAAAAGGCTCGAGGGACAAAAACCAGCGAAAGGAAATTTTAACCAAATGTTTGGACTTAGCTTCGCGAGGCGTTTTTGCCTTGGAGAGGGTGTTGATTCCCTGATGGGGCGTTTTCGCCTTGGAGAGGGTGTTGGTTCCCTGATGAGGCGTTTTCCTTCCGAGATTGCCTGAGGCTTGTTTTGAAACTGCTTTCCTGCGTTTGGACAGGTAGGCATACCCACAAGCAATACATAGCTAGATATCTCATGTGTGCTCGTAGGTTCCTTCATGTGTGTCTCGCGAGGAGAACAGGCACCAAGGTCCTTGGTGAGTTGACGTGCACGGGAGCCGGCCCATGAGTTCAGAGCTCCTTGGTAGTTGACGTACATGAGAGCTGACCCGTGAGTTCAGAGCTCGGATCCCTTGGGTTTGAGGCGCTGCTGGGATGCTCCCGAGGCACAGGCACCATGCTCAGCCCCCGCTCGCAAGATACACAGGAGGGATCATACGAGCAAGGATGAAAAGCAATAACATAACTGCTTACCAAAGCAACAACATATGCTGGCGCGAAGCGCAAAGGTTCAAAGTGACCTCAAACAAGGGTTCATTACACTGGCGTGGCCAGAAATACAAAATCCGCCATGTCTGGGCATGGGGTTCCACATGGAGTGGCTGAGACCCTCGCAGCCCGAGGCGACGCATGTAGAGAGAGCTCAGAGAGGGGGCCCCTATGCGGGCGTGGCTTCGAGAGCCTGTGGTCCACCATGGCTGGGCATGGGGATCCACCTCGCCAAGGCATGGTGCTTGAAGAAGTCACCTTGCCGAGGTGTGGTGGCTTGGGAGTCTTCTCGAACGGCCCGCGGCAACGTATAGTAGAGAGGGGAGCCCGAAGTTTTTCCTCGTGGAGGATGATGGCACAAGGCTCTCCCTTGATGCAAAAAATTGCTCGTCGAGGACGATCAGGGGTAGAACTTGCGCAGGTGCTGGATGTTCTAGGGGTTGGCGACAGGGATGCCGTCCTCTGTCTCGAGCCGTGCGGAGCCAGGCCTGGCGATGTGCACGACCCTGTAGGTCCTTCCCACATTGGCGAGAGCTTGTGGAGGCCTGCCCTGGAGAGGATTCTCCTCAGGACAAGGTCTCCTGCTTCGAGAGTGCGCGGGCGGATGTGGCGGCTATGGTAGCGACGGAGGTCTTGCTGGTACCTTGCCGCTCTCAGGGCCGCATTGCGGCGGAGCCCCTCGAGCAGCAGCAGGTCGTTATTGCGGAGTTCGTCCAGCTCAGCCTCCTTGAAGGCCAAGACTCATGGAGAGCCGTGGGTGATCTCGCTGGGGAGAACGGCTTCAGCGCCATAGACGAGGGAGAACGGCGTCTCGCCAGTTGGCTTTGTTGGCGTGGTGCGGATGGACCAGAGCACCGAGGGGATCTCATCGATCGAGTGCTTGCCGCTGGCCTTGAGGCGGTTGAAGCTTCTCGTCTTGAGGCCCTTGAGCACCTCGGCGTTGGCTCGCTCAGCCTGCCCGTTGCTTCGTGGGTGAGCCACCGAGGAGTAGCAGATTTGGGCGCCGAGGCTGCCGCAGTAGGACTTGAAGGCGCCGCTGATGAATTGTGAGCCGTTGTCGGTGATGATGCGGTTGGGCACGCCAAAGCGGCAGACCAAGCTCCTGATGAATTTCACTGCTGATTTCGCCGGGATGGTGCGCACGGGTTCCACCTCAGGCCACTTGGTGAATTTGTCGATGGCGACGTAGAGGTAGCGGTAGCCCCCGAGCGCTCGCGGGAAGGGTCCTAGGAGGTCCAGCCCCCAGACCGCGAACGGCCAGGAGAGCGGGATAGTTTGGAGTCCTTGCGCGGGCTGGTGAATCTGCTTGGCGTGGAATTGGCAGCCATCGCAGGATTGGACGATTGCGGGTGCATCTTGAAGCACTGAAGGCCAGTAGAAGCCACTCCGGAAGACCTTGCCTGCAAGGGTGCGTGAGGATGAATGGTGGCCGCACTCTCCGCTGTGGATGTTGTTGATGAGCTGGCGGCCTTCCTCGGCAGGGACGCACCGCAACGCAACTCCATTGGGGCGCTTACGGTACAGGTCTCCGTCGTGGAGGCAGTAGGACTTGGCCTGGCAAGCAACCCTTTCGGCTTCTGCATCTTCTTCGGGAGGACTCGATTTTGCAAGTAGCTCTTGATCTCGTCGATCCAACCAGTGTCTTGGCGTACCAGGGTCATCAGCAAGCGATCGCCTGAGGGCAGCCCCGCAGTTTGGTGTTCCACTTGATGGGGCTGGTGGGAGCTCCTCGTTGATGCTCACGTTGACCGCTGGTTGCTTGACCGAGGACTTGGCGAGTCTCTCCTCGAACACTCCAGGCTTCTGGGCTTCCCTTCTTGCTGCTCGCCTGGCGAGTTCGTCTGCTTCTTGGTTTTCTCCTCGTGGGATATGCTTGAGCTCCATGCCCCTGAAGTGCTTCTCGAGTTTGCGTACCTCTTGAAGGTAGGCTACCATGTAGGTGTCCTTAGGCGTGTAGCTTTTGTTGGAGAAGTTGACGAGGAGCTGAGAGTCGCCCTTGATGAGGATGCGCTTGATGTCGAGGGCAATGGCAGCTCTGAGCCCGACGAGGAGGCCTTCGTATTCAGCAATGTTGTTGGAGACCTTGTCATTGTCTTTGAAACACAACTGGACGGCATAGTAGAGCTTGTCGCCTGTTGGTGAGGTGAGGACAGCACCAGCCTCTGCACTCTGGGCCGCGAAGGCGCCGTCGAAGTGCATGGTCCAGTAGCTGGGCTCCGTCCCTCCTGAGGCTGCAGCTTCCTCCTCTTGAGGCTCTTCTTCACGCGTGTCCGTCCATTCGGCCATGAAATCAGCCAGCGCCCTGCCCTTGATGACCCTTGCACTTGCTTGGAGAGGTCTTAGTACAAAGAGAGCTTGGCGAGCTCGAGGTGGCTAACAATGGCTAACCCTAGATCTCAGATTGCCAACTACAGAAGAACCAACTTCCGAACCCTTTGCCCGAACATGCTCCCCCTCCTTTTATAGGTGTCTTGGACCTCTTCCCCCAAATATCTTGGCGGGAAGGGTTACCACATGGCGACGAAGGAGGAGGACGGGTGCACGATAAAGGGAGAGTCCATGGACTCGGTCCATGGCAGGGAGCGGCGTCACCAAAGCTGGAAAAGGCCACCGTCCAGCCAGGACGATGGGCTGGCGTTGCTGAGGTCGGGAGGCGCCCCACGGTGACATCGCCCTTGGAGCGTAGCGGCAGACGGTCTCCTTATCACCAGAACGGCAACGCTTGTAGCTCCTTTGCTTGGTGCAGCATTGTTGACTGCTTTATACACGAGAACGGCAACCGCGGCGCTGCCGTCAGCGCGCGTAAGTGCGCCCGTGACTCTGCGGAGGACGCAGAATCCATGTGCGCTCTGTCGCGGAGACAGAGCTTGCTTCGTGAGGAAGGAATCCCTCGCGAGGCTGGAGGCCTCGCCGAGCCTTTTTTGCTTGGTCCTTGAAGATGCCCTCTCGAGGTGAGGTCCCTCGCGACGAAAAACCCTCGCGAGTCTCGCCAGGCTTGGAGAGCCTGGTCCTTAGCGAAATCTTCTGAAGAGTGTTGTGGGCCCTGGCAGGCCGGCCCGTGGTACCCTGGTTTTCACTATGCCGACAATATCAGATTTCCAGGTTGCCTCGATGAGCAATTTCCATCCCCATAATCTTAGTTGAGTGTTTTTCAACCTATCCAAAAAAAGGCACACAAAAAAAATTTGCCATAACCCTAGATATCACCAATTGCATCTCATTTTTGCTGTTCGTGTCGATCGTTTGCGTCCCCGTTTTTCTTCTTGAGTCGTGTTGGTTAGGTTAGGTTTAGGGTTTCTAGTCATGTCATATTTCTGTTTTTATTCCATCCACGAAAACTCCAAAAAAATTAGTTAACCGAGTCCTAGTCTAGGTTGTTTTCCGAGTTTGGCTCGAGTTCTGCCGCGGCACAAAAAATCGTCGATTTCCTACCGCGTCCCTAGCTCTAATCGGACTCGAATCCGTTTCTCTGCCGCGGCACAAAAAACGCGCAGTTTCTCTGCCGCGAGTCCGAATTGCACTAGGTTTCCTGCCGCGACACGGTTTCCGTGAGGTTTTAGACAGTTTTAGTTAAACTGGCATAACTTTTGCATCCGAACTCTTTCGACGTTCGACCACTCAGATCATTCGTCTCAAAAAGTTCTATCCAGCCAAACTGACTTTGTCTGTTTACGCCTTCTCGACGGCCTCGGAATCCCCAAATTCATTCGGGAACATCGAGTTTTTGGACCTTTTAAGTTTCAGTTTCGGCAAAAACCGAACTTTGTGAGATTTAGCCACAACCTTTCTACAGCAACAATTTAGGTACCTTACCCATAAGACTAGCTATTTTCTTGCTCAAACAGGCTGCTCATAATTCTCATACTTTGTGTCATATTTTCTGTTTTCATCGTTATGGCTCCTGTGTGAAGTCTTGGCCATTGGAAAAATACAAAAAAATATATAAAAGTGAGAATACAAAAAAAAAGAGAAAAGAAAAAATCAAAATAGGACGAAAGTGATATATACAATATAGTGAGTGGAGCTTATTTTGAGCATTGCTATATTTTGACACTATATTGAGCAATCTTGTGCCTGTTTTTCTTTGAGCTTGGCTAGTGTCTTTCTAGTGCATTGCAACAAATTCATCCATATAGTTGCTTGCCCCATTTGTTTCCATAATTGTGTGTGTTTCCTTAGGTGAGTTTTTGTATCACACAAACAGCAAATAGGTTTTGTAAATTGGTGTTGTTAGGTATCCAATCCAAGCTCCACCAAATACCCTGTTTTTGTCTTGTGATAACTAAAACCCCCGGTATTCTCTTCTTCACATCAAGTCACAAAAGTTGCTGCTACTTGGTGAGTAAGTATTTCTATTCACTTTGGAACGATAAGATACACCTTTCTTTGTTGTTTTGGAGTGAGTTGTGAGAGAACACCACCTACACTTGTTTTTATTTCACTAACATATTAATCATGGGTTCTTGTAGTGATTCTTTTGATGTGCAGCAAAAGAAGAGACATGATGAGGTCGTGAAGTGGAATGAGTATGAAGCCTTGCGTGATCACTTGAAGAAACAAATTGATAAATCCGATGAGGAGTGGAGAGCTGAGTTGCAACGTGTGGATTTGAAATTAGATGCTGCTGCTACTCAAGAATCTGTAACAAATATGCAAGAGTCTATCACAGCCCTCACAAGGCAAATTGTAGATTTGGCAACTTTCATACAGCGAAGAGACCCCCAAGAGAATGACAATGCAAGTGTCCATGGAGGCAATCCTCATGGCAATGACGGAGCTGATTTTGATGGTGGCCGAGGTGAGAGAGGCCATGTTGCTGCTCATGGCCGTGGGTTTCATGCCTTCGCAAGGAGAGTGCCAATGCCTGAAAATAATAGAGAGGAAGATGGTTTGAGTAAACCAAAATTCTCAAATCCTTCTTTCACTTTTGATACTAATGATGTGGAAGAATATCTCATGTGGGAACTGAAAATTGAGAAGCTGTGGAGATTACATGAATACACTGAAGATAGAAAAATTAAACTTGCTTCTTCGGGTTTTGATGGATATGCTCTTCTTTGGTGGGACAATATTACACTCACAAGAGAAGAAGATGGTGATCCACCAATTGTTACATGGAGAACTATGAAGTTAATCATGAGGGACAAATTTGTGCCAAAGAATTATATTCGTAATCTCTATGATCAATTACAACAATTGAAGCAAGGTACTATGATAGTTGATGCATACTATAAGGAGATGGAGCTGATTCTACAACGTGCCCGTGTGAGAGAACAACCCGAGCAAACTATGCAGCATTTTCTCTCAGGTTTGCAATTTAAAATCAAGAGCATTGTGAGGCATCTCCAATATGCTGATATGCATGAATTATTACATCATGCCCATGAGGCTGAAGCACAATTGGCCGAGGAGGAAAAGTTTGCAGCCCGTAGTGCAGCTAGGAGTCGTTTTTCATCTAGGACAACTCCTACTACACCACCACAATCAGGCCAAAATTCTTCAATTCGTGGTACACCTTCTACTAAACCTGAATCAAGTGTTTCTAATACAAAGAGGTCACCACAACCAACAGCAAGTGCCAATGGTTCTACTATGTCTACAGCAAGAAATAGAGACATGAACTGCCATACATGTGGAGGGAAAGGGCACTTCAAGAGAGAGTGTCCTAACAAGAAAGTTATGCTTATTAATGAGGACAATGAGTATGAGACCGGAGATGATGCTGATCCTGATGATGATAATGATGCGTGTGATGATGATGGAGATGGTCCACTAGATGCATATGCTACACATTACCCATCTATTGTTTGCACACAAAGATCTTTGAGTGTGTCTCCAAGTCCTGAAAATCAAAGGTGCAATTTATTTCAAACCAAGGCTATTGTTGGCCCTCAAATGGCATGCAAGGTTATCATTGATGGGGGGAGTTGCAGAAATTTAGCAAGCAAAGATTTATGTGCAAAGCTGAAACTGAAATATATTCCACACCCTCATCTATATTATATTCGGTGGTTGAGTGACTATGGAGAGATGAAGGTGAGCCACATGGTGCGTGTGGAATTTCAGATTGGAACATACAAGGATACTATTGAATGTGGTGTGGTTCCTATGATTGTTTGCCACATGCTCTTGGGACGACCATGGCAATTTGACAGGAGTGCTATACATAATGGAAGAGCAAATAGATATCAATTGAATTGGCATGGGAAGGACATTATTTTGAAGCCTATGACAGCACAGCAAATTGTAAATGAGTCTCATAAAAAAACAGAAGTAAATCTTGAAAAGGAGAGTGAGAGAGTAGATAGACGAGGAAATAATATTTCTGTGAGTGAACATAGCACAACCAAGCCGAGTGGTAAAAATCAAAGTGAGGGAGTGAACCTACTATGCATGTTAGCCACCAAAGAGGATTTGAGAGAATTTAGTGAGGATCCTAGTTTAGTTCCTATTGTGCTGATGCACAAAGGTGAAATTTTGGTTTCTAACGACATGACCCCTATCTCTATTGGTGTTTCTAATGTGTTGCAGGAATTTGATGATGTGTTTCCGGAGGAGGTACCCGCAGGTTTGCCACCATTGTGTGGGATAGAACATCAAATTGATTTGATCCCGGGAGCTACATTGCCAAACCGATCCCCTTATAGGAAAAATCCCCAAGAGACGAAAGAAATTCAGAAACAAGTACAAGAGCTTCTTGATAAAGGGTATATTCGAATCAGCTTAAGCCCTTGTGTTGTTCCTATTATTTTAGTTCCTAAGAAAGATGGTACTTGGCGCATGTGCGTAGATTGTAGAGCAATTAACAACATCACTATTCGTTATCGTCATCCTATTCCACGATTGGAAGACATGTTAGATGAATTAAGTGGTGTTGCTGTTTTCTCTAAAATTGATTTGCATAGTGGTTATCATCAAATTACGATGAAAGAGGGGGATGAGTGGAAAACAGCCTTTAAAACGAAATTTGGTTTATATGAGTGGTTAGTAATGCCTTTTGGTTTAACTAATGCCCCTAGTACTTTCATGATATTAATGAACCATGTTTTGAGAAATTTTATTGGCAAGTTTGTGGTTGTGTACGTTGATGATATCTTAATTTACAGCCGCAATGATTCTGAACATATTGATCATATTAGACAAGTTTTGCATGTGCTACGTGAAAATAAACTTTATGGTAATCTTGCTAAGTGCACTTTTTGCAAAGATAAGGTCATATTTCTGGGATATGTTGTTTCTAAGCATGGAATTGAAGTACATAAAACTAAATTTGAAGCTATTAAAAATTGGCCGATTCCAAGGACTGTTAGTCAATTATGAAGTTTTCTTGGTCTTACTGGTTTTTATAGACGTTTTGTGAAAGAGTTTAGCACTCTTGCTGCACCTTTGAATGATCTTACTAAGAAGTGTGTTGAATTTGAATGGGAGGTAGCACAAGATATTGCATTTGATGAGATTAAAAACGTTTGATTTCTGCACCATTGTTAATACTTCCTGATTTCAATAAGCAATTCGACATTGAGTGTGATGCTAGTGGTATTGGAATTGGAAGAGTGCTTATGCAAGAGAACAAACTCGTGGCATTTTTTTCTGAGAAATTGAGTGGTGCCCAATTGAATTATTTTGTTTATGATAAAGAATTGTATACGCTTGTTAGAGTTCTTGAGGTTTGGAAACATTATTTGTGGCCAAAAGAATTTATCATACATTCTGATCATGAGGCATTGAAATTTTTAAAGAGCCAATCTAGTCTTAATAAACATCATGCAAAGTGGATTGAATTCATTGAATCTTTCCCATACATATTTAAGTATAAGAAAGGCCAAGATAATGTGGTAGCTGATGCTTTGTCTAGGAAAAATATGCTTTTGACACAATTGGATGTGCAAGTTCCTGGTTTGGAGAGTTTACGTGAATTATATGCTAATGATCCTGATTTTTCTATGCCTTTTGCTAAGTGTTCTTCGGTGAAAGCATGGGATAAATTTCATATTCACGATGGTTTTCTGTTTAGAGCTAACAAATTATGTGTGCCCGAGTCGTCCGTGCGTTTGCTATTGGTGCAGGAATCACATAGTGGTGGATTAATGGGACACTTTGGGCGTGAGAAAACTTTACTAATGTTGGCTGATCACTTCTAATGGCCACGCATGAGGCGAGATGTGGACAGGTTTGTGAGGCGTTGCATCACTTGCAACAAGGCTAAATCAAAATTAAAGCCTCATGGTTTGTATACTCCTCTTCCTGCACCTACTACTCCATGGGAGGATATTAGTATGGATTTTGTGCTAGGATTACCAAGAACACGAAGAGGACATGATTCTATATTTGTGGTAGTGGATAGATTCTCTAAAATGTCACACTTTATTGCATGCCACAAGAGCGACGATGCGTCGCATATTGCTAATCTGTTTTTCAGGGACATAGTGAGATTACATGGCGTACCAAGGACTATTGTTTCTGATCGTGACATGAAGTTTATGAGCTACTTTTGGAAGACGTTGTGGGGGGAAGCTGGGGACAAAGCTGTTGTTTAGTACTACTTTTCACCCCCAAACTGATGGACAAACGGAGGTGGTGAATCGCACACTATCAACACTATTGTGAGCCATGATCAAGAAAAATCTGCGAGAGTGGGAGGATTGTTTACCGCATGTGGAGTTTGCTTATAACAGGGCGGTGCATTCGACTACTCAATTATGTCCATTTGAGGTGGTGTATGGTTTCAAGCCCATCACACCACTTGATTTCCTGCTGCTTCCAATACAAGAGAGAGTAAACATGGAGGCATCGAAGCGTGCAGATTTTGTGAGGAAGATACATGAGAAGACCAAGCAAGTAATTGAGAAGAAAGGAAGATATGTTGCTGATCGTGTTAACAAGAAGCGCAAGGAGGTGATATTTCAGCTAGGAGACATGGTTTGGGTGCATTTTCGCAAAGATAGATTTCCCACGTTGCGCAAGTCCAAGTTGATGCCACGAGGAGCAGGACCATATAAAGTGCTTGCGAGGATCAATGATAATGCCTATTCAATTGATCTTCCTACGGATGAGTTTGTTGTTAGTAATTCATTTAATGTTGCTGATTTGACACCATACTTTGGAGATGACCTTGCTGCATCGAGGACGACGCCTTTTCAAGGGGGGGAGGATGATGAGGACATCCCTAGCTCTTCTACACTTTCTCCAATTGAAGATGTTGCTGTTCAAGAGAAGCCCAATGAAGTGAGGATTGGACCAATGACAAGAGCAAGAGCCAAGTTATTAGAACAACAGGTGAACTCACTCTTATTAGAATATGATGTTTGTGATTATGAGAATTTTATACTACCTAAGTCTATGCATTTATGTATGATCATGTTTGTTGATAACACAAGCACTTTTGGAGAAGAGGAGCAGCAAGGCATGGAGGACATGGAGGATCACATGAAGAACAAGAAGGAATGCATGGAGGATAAAATTTAGAACATCTACTACAAGTGCTCGAGGGAGGAGAGAGGGAGGCAGGAGCACAAGGAGAGAGGCATGAAGGTGGCACACCACATCATGTTGAGGCGCCAAGAGTGGAGTCCTAATCACCCAAGGACAAGGACCTGCGAGTCCTATTAGGCAGAACCCATCATGGGTCGGTTTGTATCCCTTTAGGTTTGAGTCCAACCCGAGTTTGTCTAGTTGGAGGGTTGCATTGGCTGCTGGCCGCACCCCCTCCCCCTTATATACTCTAGTAGCTGCGAGTTATTTTAGATTTAGCCTACGTTAAACATAAACCCTAGAACCTCTAGATTGGATCGTGAGAAGCATTCATCTTGAAGTATAAACCTTTGCAAATTCTGCGTGTTATATGTTGTTCCATTGGGAACCAGAAGGTATAGGACCACTTCGTAGTCGGTGGCTACGTGTGCAATTGTGTGGAGCTGCGAATATCCAAGGGGTTGGAAGTTGTTGCATTGGCAACGGGGATTAACCGAAGAGTTTACAGCGAGACACAAGTTATCTATCATCCATCTACCACGAGCTCATTGAGAAGATCGGGCCATCCCTTATCACAAGCCAAACTGAATCGTCGACATGTTAAGTGGGTTGAATTTATTGAGTCTTTTCCTTATGTTATCGAACACAAGAAGGGTAAAGATAATGTTATTGCTGATGCTTTGTCTCGATGTTACACCATGCTTTCCCAACTTGACTTCAAAAAATTTGGGTTAGAGACCATCAAAGATTTGTACATGCATGATGCTGATTTTAAAGAAGTGGTGCAGAATTGTAAGGATGGGAGAACATGGAACAAATTCGTCCTTAGTGATGGATTTGTGTTTCGTGCTAACAAGCTATGCATTCCAGCTAGCTCTGTTCTTCTTTTGTTGTTACAGGAGGCGCATGGAGGAGGACTTGATAGGGCAAAGGTAGTCCGATCTTGATGTGATATGTCGATTATGGTGGAGTTCGACCTTGGCGATCCAACTTCTATGCACACGTACGCAGCGCCAAATGCAATCGCTAAACCAATCTCCGGGAGTTACCAATCCTGCAGAAGCACGATCGACCTGATCTAAAAGATCTAGTTCTTCCTGCAATCGAGAAACAATTAAGAACCAATAATGCAATCAAGAATTGCGGATGGAAGATGAACTTTATTGATAAAGGTGGGATCTTGCAAGTGCGTAGTACAGGAGGTCTATCCGACACTCGTGCCTATGGCGAAGACTAGCAAAAGCTGAGTTCTTTTTAACTAAACAAAATCCCAGTCTAAACGACGACCTAAGGAGGGTATATAAGGAGGAAAAGTGTGGGATTTCGTCCAGCCATGGGGTGGCGGCCGAATCCTACCCTAGGAAGGCTTTCCTCCTTAGTTACGGACTCTAAAAACAGCCTATTAAAAGGTATCTCGAAAATACATGGGCCTGGCCCAAAAACGAGGTGGTGCAGCACCTAGGAAAAGCTTTGGATGAATTTTATTATGTGTCATCTTGTATAATGCGTCCATGTCTTCAAACTTCGTTATGGCGGCTTCAAAGTACGGTAGTCTCCATTGGCAGTAGCATCGTCTCCATTGTTTGCACTCCTGCTACCATCTCCCTTCACGTACATGCTCCGTAGCTTGTCCCTCTCATCCATGCTTGGTCCTTCATTCCTAAGAGAAACAAATACATCTACTTTAGGCAGCATCATATTCTCATGAATATTTGGAGTAGCTTGTAAGAACGAAAGTACCTGTTGATTAAGTTGATGTGCACGAGCTCTAGTCATAGGTTCTTGTAATGTAGGTGGTGTAGTAGTGGCAGTTGCATCTATAGTCGGGATGTCCTCATCATCCTCCCCTTTTGAATTGAAGTCGTACTCGATGCCATCTCATCATTCTCTCCCAATTATGACTTCAAATCTGCAATGTTAAATGCGGGACTAACCCCAAAATCTGCAGGCAACTCAAGTTTATATGCATCATCATTTATTTTCTCTAACACCTTAAAAGGACCATCAGCCCGTGGCATTAACTTGGACTTGCGCAAATCAGGAAAACGGTCTTTGCGCAAATGTAACCAAACAATATCTCCAGGTTCAAACACAATTTTCTTTCTCCCCTTATCCCCATACATTTTATATTTTGCATTCATGCATTCAATATTTTCTTTAACTGTGGCATGCAACTTTAACACCAAATCAGCACGTTGTGTAGCATCTAGATCATTTGGCACCGAGGATGGAAGAGGCAATAAATCAATAGGTGCACGAGGAACAAAACCATACACAACCTCAAAAGGGCACATTTTAGTAGTAGAATGCATGGAACGATTATAAGCAAATTCGATATGAGGCAAGCATTCTTCCCACTTTTTTAAATTATGTTTTAACACAGCCCTTAGCATAGTAGACAAAGTTCTATTAACCACTTCAGTTTGTCCATCAGTTTGGGGATGACATGTAGTACTAAACAGCAACTTAGTTCCCAACTTTGCCCATAAGCATCTCCACAAATGGCTAAGAAATTTAGTGTCACGATCTGAAACTATAGTATTTGGCACACCATGCAAACGATAAATTTCACGAAAGAACAAATCAGCAATATGTGTAGCATCATCAGTTTTATAACAGGGAATAAAGTGTGCCATTTTCGAAAATCTGTCCACAACAACGAAAATACTATCTCTCCCCTTCTGTGTGCGAGGTAATCCCAAAACAAAGTCCATAGAAATATCCTCCCAGGGCACACTAGGGACAGGAAGAGGCATATATAAACCATGTGGATTAAGACGTGACTTAGCTTTTTGACATGTAGTGCAGCGGCCAACAAATCTCTCAACATCCCGACGCATCCGTGGCCAAAAGAAGTGTGCAGCAAGGACGTCCTCCGTCTTCTTCACACCAAAATGTCCCATCAATCCTCCTCCATGTGCTTCCTGCAACAACAAAAGATGAACGGAACTATCTGGGATGCAAAGTTTGTTAGCGCGGAACACAAATCCATCATTGAGGACGAATTTGTTCCAAGTTTTCCCTTCTTTACAATTCTGCAACAAATCTTTGAAATCAACATCATGTATATATTGTTCTTTAATGGTTTCCAATCCAAAAAAATTTAAGTCAAGTTTCTAAAGTCCGAACAAGAGCATATAATTCCTTATCATAAGTAGAATAGTTCAGACTAGGCCCACTCAATTTTTCACTAAAATATGCAACAGGTTTTCCATCTTGTAATAACACACCTCCCAACCCAATTCCACTAGCATTACATTCAAGCTCAAAAGTCTTATTAAAATCAGGAAGTTGGAGCAAAGGAGCATGTGTTAACTTATATTTCAATAGCATGAAAGCCTCCTGTTGTGCATCACTCGAAACAAAGGGCACGTCCTTCTTTGTAAGCTCATTCAGCGGCGCTGCAATAGACCCAAAGTCTTTGACAAAACGCAGGTAGAACCCAGCGAGGCCAAGGAAACTCCTCACTTGGGAGACCGTTAGCGGAGTCGGCCAACTCGAAATTGCCTCAATCTTTGCGGGGTCCACTTCAATGCCCTGCGAGGTAACAACATAGCCAAGAAACACAACTCGATCGGTGCAAAAGGTGCACTTCTCAAGGTTACCAAATAAACGTGCAGCACGCAAAGCATCAAAAAATAGCACACAAATGAGTCACATGATCCTCTAAAGATTTGCTGTAAATCAATATATCATCAAAGTAGACCACCACAAAATGTCCAATGAAAGCACGCAAAACTTCATGCATTAATCTCATGAAAGTACTAGGAGCATTAGTTAAACCAAATGGCATCACAAACCACTCATAGAGGCCAAATTTTGTTTTGAATGTTGTTTTCCATTCATCTCCCAATTTCATACGAATTTGGTGGTAACCACTACGCAAATCAACTTTAGAGAACATGCTAGAGCCACTCAATTCATCAAGCATATCATCCAAACGTGGTACAGGGTGTCTATATTGAATTGTAATATTATTAATAGCCCTACAATCAGTACACATACGAGAAGAACCATCTTTCTTTGGTACCAAAAGAATAGGAACAGCACATGGACTAAGAGACTCACGAACATAACCTTTGTCGAGTAGTTCTTGAATTTGTCGTTCAATCTCTTTCGTCTCCTCGGGGTTGGTACGGTAGGCTGCACGGTTAGGAAGTGAGGCACCCGGTATGAGATCAATTTGGTGCTCTATTCCTCGAATGGGTGGCAGCCCCGGTGGCATCTCCTTGGGAAAAACGTCCACATACTCCTACAAAATGTTAGTAACAGTGGGTGGCAAAGAGGATGGCATATCCTCAAAAGAAAATAGGACCTCTTTGCATATGATTGCATAACAAACAGAAGTATTCACATCCAAGTCAGAAATATCAGATTTGGTAGCAAGTAAAGTTGGATGCTTCAAACGAATTTCATTAGGTAATTTGGAACCAGATTTAGTATTATTCTTATGTGGCATTACTTCATTAGCAACAATCTGGTTTTCACTCTTTTTTTTCTCCTGATTTTTTGCTCTACTAGCTCTAGCAATATCATCTTTCAAAATATGTTCAGGACTCATAGGTTTGGGACCAATTTTCTTTCCATCATGCATAAGAGTATAATGATTAGTTCTACCATTATGCATAGATTCTTTATCATATTGCCATGGTCTACCAAGTAACAACGAACAAGCTTGCATGGGTACAACATCACAATCAACAAAATCAGAATATGTTCCAATAGAAAAATGCACTCGTGTAGTTCGTGTTACCTTTAGTCTACTTGTGCTGTTGAACCATTGAATGTGGTATGGGTGGGGGTGCTGCCTTGTAGGTAGAGAAAGCTTCTCCACCATCTCAATGCTTGCTAAATTATTGCAGCTTCCACCATCGATGATGATTCGAATAGCACGTTCCTTCACAACTCCGCGCATGTGAAACAAGTTGTGGTGCTGATTTTGTTCTTGGCTTAGCTGCACACTCAAAGCATGATGTCCAACCAAGCTCCTATAATTATCAGCATCCTCAGCGCCCATGACCTCTATGTCCTGCTCAGAATCTTCATTATCCTCGTGTTGTGCAGAAATAAGCATGAGAGTCTCTTCATCATAATCACTTGCAGAATCATACTCTCCATCTTCGCGCACGATCATCACACACTGTGTCTTGCACTCTCTCGATGTGACCATAACCCCAACAACGGCGGCATTGCACATCCCTTGTTCATCCCGTGCACACCGAACTCCGAGCTGGCCCATTAGATGTTGATGGAGGCCGGACTCGGTGCCAGTGTGCGTGATGGTGGCATGCTAGACTTGTTGGTCGAAGGAGGAGGTGCAGAACCACGAGAGCTGGCATCCGGTTGGCGTGGCGTCCATGAAGACGTACGACCTGCAGAAAAATTAGGCCTTGTCCGCGGTTGACGATCCTGTATTCGAGGAATAGAGCACCAAATTGATTGTGGCGTCCATGAAGACGTACGAGATCTGGCATCCGGTTGGCTGGCATCCGGTTGGCGTGGCGTCCATGAAGACGTACGACCTGCAGAAAAATTAGGCCTTGCAAGCAAGATGAAATAAACGGGTGATAGTATTGTACTCCTTATATTCAAGAATTGTTTGAATCTCCCTATTCAACCCACCCAAAAGCGTGCAAACATAGCTTCATTATCCTCAATAATACCACAACGAATTAAACCAGTTTGCAGTTCTTGATAATACTCTTCTACAGATTTTTTGCCTTGTTGTAAACGGGTGAGTTTTTGTAACATTTCACGCTGATAATAAGGAGGTACAAAATGGGTACGCATAGCACGCTTTAAATTATCCCAAGTATTAGGAATATTATTATGATTCAGTCTACAATATTCAGACCACCAAAAGGAAGCAAAACCAGTGAATTCGCAAGTGGTAGCACAAACACATCTATCCTCGGGATACTGTAAACATGCAAAACATTGGTCCACCTCTAATTTCCATGTAAGATGAGCATCAGGACTATATCTACCCTCAAAAGGTGGAATAACTAATTTCAGTTTAGCAACATGGTCGTCTTCGCGTACCTGCGCTTACTGCCGGTGTGCAAGGTTGCGTGGATGTACATGTGGACGACTGTAACAGCCCCAGCTTGATACTGAAAAACACGAAGAATTTTTCCACTTTTTGCATTCTTGTTGCATCATGGCATCCATATGAAATTGCTATTTCTAACTATCCACATATGCAAGCAACTAAAATGGGGAAGCAAAACCTTCCCAAGCTTCCACACCAAATACAATTGCTTAACTTGTCAACCAAATTGTTCTTGGACTTCCAAATTGTTTAGGAAGTTCCAATTTGACATGTTATAGCCAATTCTCAAAACCCAGATATTGCCAAACAAGAAATAAACTTGAGAATTCAAAATTGGTTTAATTCAAATTCTATTTTTGAAACCAAGTTAAACTTTCCAAAAATTCAAAATAAAATTATGTGGTGCTTCATTGGTATATTATGAGCCTCCATGAATAATTTCATTATTTTTGGAAATGTTTAAGTGCTCCAACTAAATACAATTTGAAACTTATTAAAAATGACCCTGTTCAAACCCTATGAACAAATGTTGTGCAAAACTTTTTATTTTGCCACATCAAATTTTGTGGAGCTTCTAAAGGACAAGGGGAGGCCACATGAATTTTTGTGGAATTTAGAAAATGTTTTAGGGCCCCAATTAAAATCAACAAAGTGTGGCTGGACCTTTTTGCAAATAAGATAATTGGTGCCAGGGGGTTTTCTGGGAATTTGTCTTCTTCTCCACAGTGCCGGGAGGCACTGGCGCCATGCCGCCACTTCCTCCAGTGCCCATGCCGCCGCCCCCACCCGTGGACGTCGTGCCCCCGTGGACATGGACACGCCCCACGCGTTCGCCACCTGCTCCCCTGCCCATCCCCCCCACTTGCTCTCCCTCGTCTCGTTCCCTTGCTCCGCTCGAGCTCCACCCCGACCGCCGCCTCGGCCGAGCTCGTCACCGTCGCCTCGGTCCACCACGAATAGATCGACTCCGATAGGAAGCGCCCCCTCGACCTCCTCTTCATCCCCACCGGCGGCATCGAGCCAGAGAGGCTCGAATCGACGCCGACATCCTCTTCTTCCTCCTCATCGGCCGGGTGCCGATGATCTCGATTCCGTCGACGCCGTCCACTCCCCGCCGGCGCCGACCACTGCCTCGTGCTCAGGGTGAGCTTCTCGCCCTCTAAGCCTTCTCTCGCTTCCCCTCTCCCTCTCCTCGCCGCCGATCCCCTTACGCCGTCGCCGACCCGCCGTTTGCCGTGCTCCCGGCCAGGACCCCGGCCTGTCCGACCTGAGGCCGGATGGCTCGAGCAGGTGCCCGGCCTGGTCTCGCCTTGGGCCGGCACGAGGCCGGCAGCCTCGGGCACCCACCCGGCCTGGTTGCCCAGCCTGGGCCGGCCAAAGGCCGGAGACCTTGGGTCACTACCCGGCCTGTGGCCCGACCTGGCCGGCACAAGGCCGGCCTGTCTGTGATTAAAATTTTCCTTTTTGGAAAATAAAACCAATTTAAATAATTAATAACTATTTAAATATTGCTCCAAAATTAGCAAATAAAATATCCAATTGTTCAGAAAAACAATCTCTACATGTTAAAACAATTGTAATGGTCTTTTGAAATTATATTCTTGCTGTTTATCTAAGATTTCCTAAAATGGCATAAATAATACCAAATTGGGAAAATTCATAACTTGTGAAATAATCAACCAAAATTTGTGGATGAAATATCAAAGTGATCAGTAATTCAAATGCTATCAAACCATGCCAATATCTTATCATGATCACAAATTTCCTTTGATGTTTTTCTTTAATTGATTAAAAGAATTGATTTCAAATAATTATTAATTCGCTATTTATTCATCAGTACTTGGAAAATTCCAAATAAGGTACCAAAACGATCAGAAGAACAGAACCTATCCATTCATATCATGTTCATGCATATCTAAGCCATTCCTTTATTAATGTAATAAACTATAAACAATGTGACCAATAAGTTAAATATGAGGTTGCTTCCAAATAATTGCACTAATTATTTGGAACTCCATTTAAATTGTTAGATAAATTTAAGTGATGATATCTTTGCATAAACTTGTCATGTCATCATGTGATTGTGCACTGCACCTTGTCTTCGTGTTATTTATTTGTCCTTTGTTATTATTTTGGGTATCGATAGATTCCGGAGTCGAGGGTTCTTCTACCTACCCCGACGAGTTGTACTACACGCCCCGGCAGCAAGGCAAGAGATAACCTAACCTTCTTGGCATCTAGCATCCTACTGTTTTATAAACTTATTTTATCCACCATAATATTGCATTCGATTCTATGTCAAGTTTGGTCAATACTAGAGTATCCTATGAATGCATGTTTTCCCCGAACCATCACATGCTTCCCCTCCTATGAACCATAGGCTTGTTGTGTTTGCCGGTGACAAAGATATAATAGTTGTTTACATATGCTTAGCTATGGTTAGCCATGCTTAGTCAAATGCTATATTGTCCGGTGTAATTCCATGATATTTGATGTTGATGGAATGTTCGGACCTGGTGGTTACCGTTGGTACTTAATTAATTTGCTAAAAAGGCTTGGATGAATTGCCATCGGGGATGGTGTTTTGCCTCATTCTTGCCCCTAAGTGCGAGTTCTTGTCTTCGGAACCAAGGTCTGAGCGTGCTGCCATTGGTGGGGACATATGGAATCCCCTTTAACTGAATAACTTGTGCGGGTGTATCCAAGGGTCCTCTAGTTTGCTATTTCCATTTGCATGTGGGTGTGTGAGCGGAAAAAAGAAACGATGAGAATGATGGTGTTTAGGACGTGGCGATGGGGGCAGGGGCTGAAATAGGCTAGGTAAACTTGTCCTGTCGCCACAGATGACTCTTGGATATTCTCATACGAGGTAAAGGTTTAACCACGCCCACTCGCCGGCTTTCCCCGGAAGAGGGCCAATCAGGTGAGCCGAACGGTACCGGTTGGTAAATTAGTACACCCCTGCAGGGTAAATCTTTTGGAAAAGCCGTGTCCGCGGTTATGGACGCCTTGGGAATGGATTTACGAGATCATGGACAACCTTAACCTTAACTAAAATTTGGCAGCTAGAGGTTGCATTACAATGTGTGGTAAAAAGTTCATTTCCTCGAGGGGGATTCGAGGGAGTGCCTTGGTGAATATGAGCGATGAGAAATGGTTACTATGGGTTCGATGAGAACCAAAGATGAAATTTCTATCTTATCCCTTTTATGAAAATTTTCTGAGTAGTCGATGCCATGGGCTATGTCTTTTAAAAATGAAACTAGCTTTATGCAAAATAACTACTATACATCTTTAGAACCTCCATCATCATTGGGCCTATATCGCCATACTAAACTTGCGAGTACGTCGTACTCAGTCTCTCTTTGCTGCTTTTATAAATTGTTTCAGAGGAGGAAGACACCGAGCAGACAGGTGGTTTCTTCTTGGACATCGATGAGTAGTACGGGGTTCCCAGGTGGCAGCTTGGGACGTCAGAACAAGCTGGCTGGGTTGTGTTTATGTGTAGGCCTCTTAGGCCATATATTTGGATCTTGTTGTACTAGACAACTACTTCGCTTCCGCATGATGTACTGATGGGTCTGTGACCCCTTTTGTGTAATTTGTATCTTTCTCATATATGAGTTGCTATATGATCTCTTTGTGTTGTAGAGTTTGTGATGTGCCAGTTGTTCTGTAGTCTTGATCTCTCTACTATACATGATAGCTATGTCTGAGCTTATGGCATGATCGAAGTGTTGCGTTGCCGATGATCCATTCCGAGCACGCCTGCCAAAGGTTTTGGCCTATGATTGGTAACCACAGTAACCTTCGATTGTATAGCATGACCGGTTGCACAAAGCTTCATTGTATAGTTCTGGGGTCGGAGCGCTACAAGTTGGTATCAGAGCAGGACTGCCTATAGGAAACCCTTTCTATTGGTCGATGTCGAGTCTAGTTTGAAAATTATTTATAACCTAAAAATGAGTTGTGAAAACCTTCTTCGGATTCTTTTTACTCCTCATCCAACTCGCTCTACTCTGATCTCTTATCTCTATTTGTTTTATGCTTGGTGTCGAAGTTTAGGTTCTCGGGGTTGGGTTCTACCGTCCAGTGTTTGTCTCGAGTCAGTTTTTTCGTTTGCTATCGCCGCGATTATGTGATGTCACCCGTGTTGCCTAAATCTGTTTTGTGCTAGTGTCATCTTATATCTCTATATCTGGAAGGATTCTAATGATCTATCCTAACTGTTCGGAGTTGGTTACTAACTATGTCATTGTTCCAAATCTCCAGAATGGCTCCTACCCATCGTGGTAATCCCGGTGATCCTGATGCACCACCACCACCTTCAATGGCGGAGGTCCTGATGGCCATCGAGAACAACCGCCTGCGCAACGAGCATCTGCTCGAGCAGTTGGTGCAGCAAGGGGCAAGGAGGAACACTGACTGCAACACTCTCACGGAGTTTTTGCGCTCCCAAACTCCTACCTTCACTGAAGCTAGGGAGCCACTGGATGCTGATGATTGGCTCCGTGCTCTCGAGCGCAAGTTCGCGGCCTTGCATGTGCCGATGGCCGAACAAGTCAACTTTGCCACCTATCTGCTGAATGGAGCCGCTGGCTCTTGGTGGGAGAGCCATGTGTCAATATTTGACGCTGGCCATGCTTTCACCTGGGCGGAGTTCCGCACCGCCTTCCGTGCGGCGTACATCCCCAAGCCCATCATGGACCTCAAGAGGAGGGAGTTCCTGGATCTGACCCAGGGACGCATGGACGTCCAAGCTTATGGGCGTGAGTTCAACCACCTCTCCCGTTACGCCCCTCGGGACGTGACAAATGAAGAGGACAAGCAATATCTGTTCCGCAAGGGGCTTGCACCGAGGCTCTGTTATGAGCTCCTGCCCTTCAAGTTCCAGTCCTACCAGGAGCTCTACAACCAGGCTCTCACTATGGAGCGGGGTAGGAAGGAGCTGGAGTCATCTAAGAGGCCAGCCCCAATGGACAATCAGGGCAAGAAGCGCAGGGTCTTCGTGCCCTTCAGCGCTGTACCTCGTGCACCCCTCGCGGCAAGGCCTTCAGGGTACAGGCCACATCCGCCTCACCCAGCTACCTCGACCTTGGGTGCGGTTGGAAGTGGTTTCCGCCCTCAGCTGCCCCCACCACCACCGAGGCCCACTTGCTTCAGCTGTGGCCAGCTGGGGCACTACTCCAGAGAGTGTCCCCAGAAGGCACCGGCTACCGCAGCACCTGCACCGGCTCCCTCTACACCAGCCGCCAAGGCAATGACTGTCAGTCGTGGCCGCATGAACCACGTCTCGGCTGAAGGAGTTGAGGAGGACCCCGGAGTTCTCATGGGTATGCTTCGCATAAATGATTACCCAGCTTCAGTCTTGTTTGATTCTGGAGCATTGCATTCATTCATATCCATAGCTTTTGCACACAACCATCAAATACCGTTTGTGAACATGGACTCCCCCTTAGTGGTCAAGACACCAGGCTCTAGTTGGCACACTAAATGGATTGCTCCGGAGGTCCAGATTACCATAGGCTACTGGTCCTTTCCGTTCCCGTTGATAGCACTGAAGTCAGAGGGCCTAGATGTCATTCTGGGCATGGATTGGCTAGTCAAATATCAGGCCAACCTGAACTGTGCTTCCAAGTCTGTCACAGTGATCCACCCAACCGTCGGGCTGGTGAGTTATTGGTCACCTTCGTCCGCAACTCCATCTGCTGCCACTCCTCTCTCGCCGGAGATCAGCCTATGCTTCCTGGAAGGAACCACCCCGCCTGAAATGCATGAAGTTGTTGTGGTGTGTGATTTCCCCGATGTTTTTTCGGAGGAATTGCCTGGCATGCCACCTGATTGCAGCGTGGAGTTTGTGATTGAGTTGGTTCCGGGAACTGCCCCAATTTCTAAGAGGCCCTACCGCATGCCAGCAGAAGAGCTAACTGAACTGAAGAAGCAACTTGATGAGCTGCTGGAAAAAGAATTCATCCGGCCGAGTAGCTCACCTTGGGGCTGCCCGGTCATCTTTGTCAAGAAGATGGATACAAATGTTCCTCGTCTGGTTGTTGATTACCGGCCTCTGAATGCGGTAACCCTCAAGAACAAGTATCCTATTCCCCGAATAACCGACCTGTTTGATCAGCTAGCTGGTGCAACTGTATTCTTCAAGATGGATCTGAGGTCAGGCTACCATTAGATCAAAATCAGGAAGGAGGATATTCCGAAGACGGCTTTTACTACTCGCTATGGCCTGTATGAGTACACCGTCATGTCTTTTGGCCTCACAAATGCTTCGTCCACATTCATGAGGCTGATGAACTCCATCTTCCACAAGTATCTCGACAAGTTCGTCATAATATACATTGATGACATCCTTGTCTATTCCAAAACCGAAGAAGAGCATGCTGAGCATCTTCGACTAGTCTTGACCAAGCTTCGAGATCACCGCCTCTATGCCAAGTTCTCCAAGTGTGAGTTTTGGCTGAAGGAGCTCATTTTCCTAGGTCGTGTGGTCTCAGCTGCTGGACTAGCTGTGATACCTGACAAGATTCAGGCAATCCTGGACTGGCCTACTCCCAAGTCCGTCAAGGATATCCGTAGCTTCCTTGGGTTGGCAGGTTATTACCGCCGATTCATCGAGGGCTTTTCCAAGATAGCCAAAGCTTTGACTGACCTCCTCAAGAAGAACAAACAGTTCATATGGACCGATAAACCTGAAGAGAGCTTCCAAACTCTCAAGGTCAAGCTCACTACCACCCCGGTGCTTGTCCTTCCTGACACCGGCAAAGACTTTGTCATCTATTGTGATGCATCACTCCAAGGCTTGGGCTGTGTTTTGATGCAAGAAGGCCATGTGGTAGCATACTCTTCCCGACAACTCAAGCCACATGAACAAAACTATCCAACTCATGATCTAGAGCTTGCTGCCGTGATTCATGCTCTGAAGCAATGGAGGCCCTACCTGTTGGGCAACCGTTGCGAGATCTTCTCGGATCATCAAAGTCTGAAGTATCTCTTCACCCAGCCGGATCTGACCCTGAGACAGAGAAGATGGTTGGAATTAATCAAAGACTATGATGTGACCCTCAACTATCAGCCCGGCAAGGCCAACGTCGTGGCCGATGCTCTGAGTCGCAAGGCCTATTACAACACCATGATGGTTGAAAAGGCACAACCTGCTCTCCATGAGGAATTTGCTCGGTTGAATCTGGAGATTGTTCCCTCCGGATATCTAGCTAACCTGGAGATCAAATCCACTCTTGAGGATGAAATCAAGGCCGCCCAGCAACATGATGCTGGCATCCGCAAGATCAAAAGGAATATTTCAAGTGGGAAGGCCAAGTGTTTCTCCGTCGATGACTCCGATGTTGTCTATTTTGGGAACCGTCTTGTGGTGCCCAAGACGGGAAATACCAAGGGGTTGATACTCCAATAAGCACATGAATCTCCCATATCCATCCATCCTGATAGCACCAAAATGTACCAAGACCTCCGCAGCAAATTCTGTTGGACTCGCATGAAGCGGGAAATTGCCAAATATGTTGCTGAATGCGATGTCTGTCACCGAGTGAAGGTTGAACATCAAAGGCCAGCTGGTACCCTTCGCCCCATAGCCATTCCTGAGTGGAAATGGGATGAAGTTGGTATGGATTTCATCACCGGTTTCCCAAGGTCACAAAAGGGCAATAATGCCACCTGGGTCGTCATTGACCGTCTATCCAAGGTCGCCGATTTCCTTCCGGTTCGCGAGGACATAAATGCAAAGCAATTGGCCGAGTTGTATGTTGTCCGCATTGTTCCTCTCCATGGTGTTCCACTGAGGATCATCTCAGACCGAGAAGCCTATTCGTATCCAGATTTTGGCAGAGTTTCCAAAATGCTATGGGAACCCGTCTCAATTTCAGCACAGCCTATCATCCTCAAACTGAAAGGGTGAACCAAGTTCTTGAGGACATGCTTCGGGCATGTGTTATCTCCTTCGGTAAGGGTTGGGAAAAGTATCTCCCCCTCGCCGAGTTCTCCTACAACAACAGTTATCAGGCTAGCCTCCAAATGGCTCCATTTGAGGTTCTCTATGGGAGGAAATGTAGGACTCCTCTAAATTGGTCTGAAACCGGAGAGAGGCCACTCTTCGGTCTTGATGTGATCAATGAGGCTGAAGAGAAAGTCCGTATCATTCGGGAAAATCTCAAGATTGCTCAATCTAGGCAGAAGAGCTATTATGATAAGCACCATCAGGAGGTCCACTATGAAATTGGTGACAAAGCCTATCTTCGAGTCTCTCCCCTCCGAGGCGTTCGTCACTTCGGGATCAAGGGCAAATTGGCACCTCGCTATGTTGGTCCTTTCACCATCCTAGCCAAGCGAGGAGATCTCTCCTATCAACTCGAGCTACCCTCCAACTTCCCGGATGTACATGATGTGTTCCATGTGTCTCAACTCCGGCGTTGCTTCAAAGATCCTATTCGTGGGGTTGATCATGAGGTGTTGGACATCCAGGAAGATTTGACGTACCGCGAGCATCCTATCATGAAGCGGAAAGGAAAACCCGCAACAAGACCATCAAGTTCCTAAAAATTCAATGGTCTAACCATTCCGAAGAAGAAGCCACTTGGGAGCGAGAAACTAGTCTTCGACGGGAATATCCCACCTTCTTCACTCAAGCCTAGAATCTCGGGACGAGATTCCTGTAAGGGGGGTAGAATAGTAACAGCCCCAACTTGATACTGAAAAACACGAAGTATTTTTCCACTTTTTGCATTCTTGTTGCATCATGGCATCCATATGAAATTGCTATTTCTAACTATCCAGATATGCAAGCAACTAAAATGGGGAAGCAAAACCTTCCCAAGCTTCCACACCAAATACAATTGCTTAACTTGTCAACCAAATTGTTCTTGGACTTCTAAATTGTTTAGGAAGTTCCAATTTGACATGTTATAGCCAATTCTCAAAATCCAGATATTGCCAAACAAGAAATAAACTTGAGAATTCAAAATTGGTTTAATTCAAATTGTATTTTTGAAACCAAGTTAAACTTTCCAAAAATTCAAAATAAAATAATGGGGTGTTTCATTAGTATATTATGAGCCTCCATGAATAATTTCATTATTTTTGGAAATGTTTAAGTGCTCCAACTAAATACAATTTGAAACTTATTAAAAATAACCTTGTTCAAACCCTATGAACAAATGTTGTGCAAAACTTTTTATTTTGCCACATCATATTTTGTGGAGCTTCTAAAGGACAAGGGGAGGCCACATGAATTTTTGTGGAATTTTAGAAAATGTTTTAGGGCCCCAATTAAAATCAACAAAGTGTGGCTGGACCTTTTTGCAAATAAGATAATTGGTGCCAGGGGGTTTTCTGGGAATTTGTCTTCTTCTCCACAGTGCCGGGAGGCACTGGAGCCATGCCGCCACCTCCTCCAGTGCCCATGCCACCGCCCCCACCCGTGGACGCCGTGCCCCCGTGGACATGGACGCGCCCCACGCGTTCGCCACCTGCTCCCCTGCCCATTCCCCCCACTTGCTCTCCCTCGTCTCGTTCCCTTGCTCCGCTCGAGCTCCACCCCGACTGCCGCCTCGGCCGAGCTCATCGCCGTCACCTCGGTTCACCACGAACAGATCGACTCTGATAGGAAGCGTCCCCTCAACCTCCTCTTCCTCCCCACCGGCGGAATCGAGCCGGTGAGGCTCGAATCGACACTGGCGTCCTCTTCTTCCTCCGCGTCGGCCGGGTGCCGACGAGCTCGATTCCGTCGACGCCGTCCACTCCCCGCCGGTGCTGACCACTGCCTCGTGCTCAGGGTGAGCTTCTCGCCCTCTAAGCCTTCTTCTGCTTCCCCTCTCCCTCTCCTCGCCGCCGGTCCCCTTACACCATCGCCGACCCGCCGTTTGCCGTGCTCCCGGCCTGGACCCCGGCCTGTCCGACCTGAGGCCGGATGGCTCGGGCAGGTGCCCGGCCTGGTCTTGGCTTGGGCCGGCACGAGGCCGGCAGCCTCGGGCACCCACCTGGCCTGGTTGCCCAGCCTGGGCCGGCCAAAGGCTGGAGGCCTCAGGTCACTACCCGGCCTGTGGCCCGGCCTGGCCGGCACAAGGCCGGCCTGTCTATGATTAAAATTTTCCTTTTTGGAAAATAAAACCAATTTAAATAATTAATAACTATTTAAATATTGCTCCAAAATTACCAAATAAAATATCCAGTTGTTCAGAAAAACAATCTCTACATGTTAAAACAATTGTAATGGCCTTTTGAAATTATATCCTTGCTGTTTATATAAGATTTCCTAAAATGGCATAAATAATACCAAATTGAGAAAATTCATAACTTGTGAAATAATCAACCAAAATTTGTGAATAAAATATCAAAGTGATCAGTAATTCAAATTTTATCAAACCATGCCAATATCTTATCATGATCACAAATTTCCTTTGATGTTTTCATTAATTGATTAAAAGAATTGATTTCAAATAATTATTAATTCGCTATTTATTCATCGGTACTCGGAAAATTCCAAATAAGGTACCAAAACAATCAGAAGAACAAAACCTATCCATTCATATCATGTTCATGCATATTTAATCCATTCCTTTATTAATGTAATAAACTATAAACAATGTGGCTATTAAGTTAAATATTGGGTTGCTTCCAAATAATTGCACTAATTATTTGGAACTCCATTTAAATTGTTAGATAAATTTAAGTGATGATATCTTTGCATAAACTTGTCATGTCATCATGTGATTGTGCACTGCACCTTGTCTTCGTGTTATTTATTTGTTCCTTTGTTATTATTTTGGGTATCGATAGATTCCGGAGTAAAGGGTTCCCCTACCTACCCCGACGAGCCGTACTACACGCCCCGGAAGCAAGGCAAGACATAACCTAACCTTCTTGGCATCTAGCATCCTACTGTTTTATAAACTTATTTTATCCACCATAATATTTCATTCGATTCTATGTCAAGTTTGGTCAATACTAGAGTATCCTATGAATGCATGTTTTCCCCGAACCATCACATGCTTCCCCTCCTATGAACCATAGGCTTGTTGTGTTGGCCGGTGACAAAGATATAATAGTTGTTTACATATGCTTAGCTATGCTTATCCATGCTTAGTCAAATGCTATATTGTCCGGTGTAATTCCATGATATTTGATGTTGATGGAATGTTCGGACATGGTGGTTACCATTGGTACTTAATTAATTTGCTTAAAAGGCTTGGATGAGTTGCCATCGGGGATGGTGTTTTGCCTCATTCTTGCCCCTAAGTGCGATTTCTTGTCTTCGGAACCAAGGTCTGAGCGTGCTGCCATTGGTGGGGACATATGGCATCCCCTTTAACTGAATAACTTGTGCGGGCGTATCCAAGGGTCCTCTAGTTTGCTTGTGGGTGTGTGAGTGGAAAAAAGAAACGATGAGGATGATGGTGTTTAGGACGTGGCGATGGGGGCAGGGGCTGAAATAGGCTGGGTAAACTTGTCCTGTTGCCACAGATGACTCTTGGATATTCTCATACGAGGTAAAGGTTTAACCGTGCCCACTCGTCGGCCTTCCCCGGAAGAGGGCCAATCAGGTGAGCCGGACGGTACCGGTGGGTAAATTAGTACACCCCTGCAGGGTAAATCTTTTCGAAAAGCCGTGTCCGCGGTTATGGACGTCTTGGGAATGGATTTACGAGATCATAGACAACCTTAAACTTAACTAAAATTTGGCAGCTAGAGGTTGCATTACAACGTGTGGTAAAAGGTTCATTTCCTCGAGGGGGATTCGAGGGAGTGCCTTGGTGAAGATGAGCAATGAGAAATGGTTACTATGGGTTCGATGAGAACCAAAGTTGAAATTTCTATCTTATCCCTTTTATGAAAATCTTCTGAGTAGTCGATGCCATGGGCTATGTCTTTTAAAAATGAAACTAGCTTTATGCAAAATAACTACTATACTAGCTTTAGAGCCTCCGTCATCATTGGGCCTATATCGCCCTACTAAACTTGCGAGTACGTCGTACTCAGTCTCTCTTTGCTGCTTTTATAAATTGGTTCAGAGGAGGAAGACACCGACCAGACAGGTGGTTTCTTCTTGGACATCGACGAGTAGTTCGGGGTTCCCAGGTGGCAGCTTGGGACGTCGGAACAAGCTGGCTGGGTTGTGTTTATGTGTAGGCCTCTTAGGCCATATATTTGGATCTTGTTGTACTAGACAACTACTTCGCTTCCGCATGATATACTGATGGGTCTGTGACCCCTTTTGTGTAATTTGTATCTTTCTCATATATGATTTGCTATATGATCTCTTTGTGTCGTAGAGTCTGTGATGTGCCAGTTGTTCTGCAGTCTTGATCTCTCTACTATACATGATAGCTATGTCTGAGCTTATGGCATGATCGAAGTGTTGCGTTGCCGATGATCCATTCCGAGCACGCCTGCCAAAGGTTTTGGCCTAGGATTGGTAACCCCAGTAACCTTCGATTGTGTAGCATGACTGGTTGCATAAAGCTTCATTGTATAGTTCTGTGGTCGGGGCACTACAACGACCCGGTGGATAGTCGGCGTCAGCCGCATATCCGTTGCCATGCTCACCGGGATTGGCGACATGGGCAGCAGCCGATGCGACTAAACCTTGTCGATCCTCCTGAAGTACACGACCTGCCCGTGGAATGGTGTTGCCTTGCAGCACGGGAGGCGGTATGCGTGGTGGCTGTAATTGTCCCAACAAGCGATCAAACTTGCTAGACAGGCCAGCCAAGGTTGTCTCTAAAGTAGATGTTCTTGCTCATGATGTTGAAATTTTGAAAATTAGAACCACTCCAAATCAAGACAAACATACTGAATCTTTAAATGCTATCTCTCTTCAAATTAATGAAACTGAAAGGATGATGGCTCTCTTGAAAGCTAGGTGGGCTAGAGAGGCTGAAGAAGCTAGAATTGCTGAAATGAATAGGAAAACTATTAAAGTTTATACTATCCAAACCACTAAAGAGGATGCTCCTAGTTTATTTAAAGATGATGAAATTGATTTTGATAATTGCAATCTTACTAAAGTCATTAAGTTCCTACAAAAACTTGCTAAGACACCGGATGCTAGTAAAATAAATCTTGCCTTTACCAAACACATTACCGATGCTCTTATCAAGGCTAGGTAAGAAAAACTAAGCTTGAAACCTCTATCCCTAGGAAGTTAGAAGATGGTTGGGAACCCACTATTAAGATGAAAATAAATGACTTTGATTGCAATGCTTTATGTGATCTTGGTGCAAGTGTTTCTGTTATGCCTATAAGTGTCTATAATATGCTTGATTTAAATCCTTTGAAAGAGTGATATTTAAATGTTCATCTTGCTGATTCTTCTAAAAAGAAACCTTTGGGTAGAGTTGATGATGTCCTTATTGTTGTTAATGATAATTATGTTCCCGTTGATTTTATTGTTATGGATATTGAGTGCAATGCTTCTTGTCCTATTATTTGGGAAGACCGTTTTTGAGAACTGTTGGTGCTATTATTGATATGAAAGAGCGAAATATAAGGTTTCAGTTCCCCCTAAAAAAGGGATGGAACACTTCCCTAGAAAGAGAAAGAATTTTCCTTTTGAATCAATTATAAGGTCAAGCTATGCTCTTGATGTTGCAAAGGCCTCCAAAAAAACTTGATATTTGGCATTGCGCCTACCTAAAAGGCGTTAAATAAAAGCGCTTGTTGCGAGGCAACCCATCTTTTATTTTCAGTTTGCTTTTTGATTTTCTTGAGTCATGAAGTTATTACCTCTGTAGAAACTTCATTATATCTTTTTCTTTTGGTTGTTTGTGCCAAGTTTAGCCTCTAATGCATTGAAAGTGCGAGGTATTGTGTTGCTGTCCAAAAACAGATTATGTGCGCCTGTTGCACGAAAATCCTAAAATCGCCAGAATTTTATATTTTTCTGATAATTTTTGACAGCAAGCCTGATGCTTTTATCTATCTTGCGTTAGTTTTAAGTTTTTTGATTTGAGCGGCAGAATTGCCTCAAAAAATTATATCTTTACAGACTGTTCAGATTTTGACAGATTCTGCTTTTATTTTGTACTAGCACAATGCCCGTGCTTTTATTTTGAACAATCACGTCTGATTTCAATTTAATAGTAAAGATTGGGGTCACTTTGATAGATGAAAAAATGGTTATCATGTTCACTGTACATGTCAGGAGCGTAAAGGAACAATACAAATGTCAATATTGATGCGCTCAACTGAGAACGTTGAGCCCAGCATGGCATAGGAGCATGCTCTGACGTGAGCAAAAACTGACTATTTTCTTGAGTTACAAAAAAACTAAATTATTAAACACATTACATTAAAATTCAGGTAATAAGGTAATGCTGCAAGTTATTACACCATCGGTGCAATACTCCTGTCCCTAGTTATCCTCTTCTTTTGAGAAATTGCAAAAACCCACCACAATTCGGAGCATCATCGTAAGAAACCACCGGTTTCCATTTTTTCGCAATTAAACACCGGTTCTGGGAAGAAACATTGCAGATAGCACTGATCGGTCGGATTAGCCACGTTAATACTCTATCTGACCGATTGGGCCCCACTGTCAGGATGACATGGCACATGGTAACAGTAAGGGAAAACAACCGTTAGGCACCCCTCCTTTTTTTCCTACTTCCTTCTTTCCCATTTTTTATTCCGTATTTTACATTCTTTTTCCACCGCACCTTTTGCGTGGACAATCTGGTTGGAGACCTGCACGACTGCACGTCCGTTCAGCTTCAGAGCCGCGGTGGTGCCGGCCACACCGGCGAGTCCTTGGTACGTGAAGGTGATGTCCGCTGTAGTACTGCCGTAGGGAACCGCCTGCCCTCCGCACACCATCACTACCGCCCCCACGCCCCCGTGCATATCGGCCGTCAGCCATGGATGACGGTCGTCTTCTTCGATTCCAGCGAACCTGAGCTCCTTCCCATCTTCCTCGGCTCCGGTACAACGCCACCGCACCTTGTCTCCGACCCGATTCCGTCGGGGCTATCAAGCTGCAAGGGAATTGTATCGGGCTCCGTGACACGACGACAAGGTCCTCATCTTCCTCATCTCCGGCCAGATTCCGCCATAGTTTGTGTCGTCCTCCCAGACGTTCTCCGACCGTGTGGAGTACCAATCAGAGACCTCCTCGTTCTTCCCGGCCATACCCCTCGAGCACCCTTACCCTCTGCCGCCCTCACCGCCATTAGAGCTCCTGCCAGCTTTTCCCCAAGCCACACCCACACTCCGCGCTGCCCAGGATGGAGCGGTGCATCGCTCCTCTCGCTCCCTACGCTCTTCCATGCGGCCGGCGGCGACCTAGCTGACCGCATGTCGCCGGACTTGGAGCCGGCCATGGAGATCGGTTCAACGCTCAATGTGAGAAAAATAAATAAAAGTAGGAAAAAGATGGACGACTTTTTCGCAAAATATACATACAACCATTCATGGCGGGTCGTTAGCCCGCGCCATGTCACGCCTAACAGTGGGCCATACCAGTCAGAACGAGCGTCAACTTGACTAAACCAGGATATCAGTGCTATCTGCAACCTTTGTTCCTAGAACCGGTCGGTATTTGTGAAAAAACTGAAAACCGGTGGTTTTTTACGGTATTGCTCCGAATTGTGGCCTTTTTTTGCAATTTACTCTCTTCTTTTGAATACTTCCCCCATTACAAAAAGAACACAATTTTAAGCACCACGTAAAGATAGTGTAAATTTTTGAATCTGACATACTACAAAAGTTAAAGTAAATTGACATCTATCAAGCAAGCAAAGAAAATTTGATCATACCGGTCTCTATGTCTTCTCTGCTTTAGCCTCAGCTTGTGAGAAAATTTTCTTCAGGTTGCTAGGCGCAGACGCTACCCAAGTTCCCACAAAAAGAAAAATACCATTGACCAAGACATACTAATCTTCTGTTGTATTTCCATTGTCCTGGATGCATAATACTCCATCTTCTACCAAATTATTAATGCATGCTTACTCAGGCAGTTGGTACTAATCGAGTCATGCACTTGAAGAAGCACTTGGCATGTTTAGCAACTCTTTTTTGAGAGTAGATTGGCAAGTCAACTACACTGTTTGGCACTGGATTTTCATTTGCCGTCGCTTGTCCGGCTACAACTTCATTAACTTGTTCTTATGACATTGTGATGCATTTACCTGATGCATCATGGACGTCCACTATTTCCATTCTGCTCGACTACATCATTTACATCTTCACTCAACATTGTTTGCACTGTCTGCCCAACTTAGATGTTTATCTCATTAGCCTTTTGCTCGGTTTGACGTCTTCTCCCTATATAATTATATATATAAAAGGAAGATGTTGCTACCTCTGCCTCCTCGTTACTAATCCGCCTCCGTTAAGCTTCTGATTTTTCTACTATAGAGAAAGAAGAACAGCTGAGTTAAAAATAAAAAATCAAATTAAAAGTAACAAGTATACATGCATCCAATGCTCATGCATCTGCTGATTCGTACATAATCACAAGATCACATACAGTACACATGGTATGAACTATTTGCATGCTAGTGCATGCTTAGTTGATTTGTGTAATTTGAAAGAAACAATTTTGCTAATCTGTCATTTCTGCATTACCTTTTTAATTGATAAACTGGACGACACATTTAGAAGTTTGATTCGAACAAGGAAAAAATCAATGAACATAAGCGGCGGTGAATTAGGCAAATCATCAAATTATCACACATGCTTAATTAGCTCAAGGAGCACAGGAAATACAACCATCCATGGCGTTGAGAAAAGAAGGAAAATAGAAGGGACTGAACGTACTGATGCTGAACTTCAAGAACGATGACGACGGTGAGTGAAGATGGGCAAACAGAGCGGCTGACTATGTCACTAGGATCGCCGAGTAAGACAACCAGCATCGAGCGTGAGCGCCGTGGTCATCGTCTCCTTGCCCGCGTACACAGGCTTCATAGGCTCCTTGCGCACGAACGCCCACATCGATATCCCTGACCACTGCGGGCACTGCCTTCGCCGCCAAGCATAGGGCCCCCCTCGTCGGCGCCGGCGGTAGCAGCGGGACCCCAGCCCCCATGCTCTAGCGTCGACTACAGCGACCGCAGCTCCAGCAACAGCGACGCCATGATTCGACACCATGGTAATCGTGAGGGAGCTTGTTCGATGCACGGGGGAGGCTAGGAGGACGCGAAGGGGCTCTACCGCTCTGGGGCTCGTTGGTCACCAGGGCACCATAGGAGCACGGGGGCGAGGAGTTATACGGGCAGGTAGAAGGAGACCTATGCAAGCAAAAGGGCTCACAGTCGGAAGACCAGGGCGGCAACGGTGAGGGGGCCTGGTCCGGCGCAAGCGGCGCAGCCGGCCCCGCACTCGAGGGTAGGTGGCGGCGTTCGAAGGACAGGGGAGGCCGGGGTGAGGGGTGCCTCCTCGCTCCCTCGCTGGAGCAGAGCTGGTTGGTTTGGCCTGGAGCCTCGGAGGAGACAGGGATGAGGGGAACGCGAGGTTGTCGGGAGGAATAGAGGCAGAAAATAATAATTGAAACGTTTTTTCCACTTATTAGTGGCAGTGGTGGGTAATTATGTAATATGTTAGGGGTAATTTGAATGACGTACCAAACCAAACCGCGGAAACCTTATTGCTTTTATTATTAGGTATAGATTTGTCTCTTTACCATCGTCATATGTGATACTCTAGGGGTAGAGTGCCACATTGAGGCTTAGTAAATAGTAGCTAAATGTTTAATGAAGTTGGTTTGCAATTTGTCATGAGTTGAACACATGTGCATTTTAATTTATGAGCACTAACCCTCTAATCAAATTATGAGAAGTTTTGTGTGAAGGGAGTTTTTAAGTTCCAAAGGAGAGGAATATGAAGAAATCGAGGATGGATCAGAGCTCACGCTTGGGTATGCCCCCATGGCACCCCCTCCGAATATCAAGAACTATCAAGAGTCAAAGCTTGGGGATGCCCATGGCATCCCCTCATCTTCATCGACTATCATAAGGTCGTCTTCGTTGAACTTCATTTTTTATCACTTTACATATTATGTGCTATGCTTGGAGCGTCTTTTTACTTTCAGTTTTGTTTGTTTGTTTGCTAGTCATATCTTTGTTGGATCCTAGCTTTATTTGTGTGGGAGAGAGACACGCTCCGCTTTTTCGTTTCAATACTCCTTTGCTTCGCTTATATCTTTTTGAGTATTCTTAGCTACTGTCTGTTTTCTAATAAGCTCTTGCTTTTAGCTTTTATCTTGTTTAGAGCTGCTAGTTGTTAAGTTAAACTCTCTTGTTCTTCACTTATACTTGTTGGAGAGTTGTTGTTGAAAAATTGCTTGAATTGTCAATGCGACAAAATGTTGTTTGTGTGATGATAGAATAAAATGAAAAGCATGCATAGTTTTGTAGATCATGGTGTGGATACTTGATGCTTCTCAATTGTTTTGAGATGTTAAGTTGAATGCTTAAACTTGCTGGTTATTTGAGTGGAATTGATTAGTAAAGAAATATGGTTGAAAGCTTGAAATTGTGTGGTTTTTCACAGTTGTTAATTCATAGTGCTAATCTTTCCATAAAAAGAATTGTTTGGTCAACAAGGGAGACGGCGTAGAGTTTTTATGGTTATGACCGGTAAATGTCTTATGTTGTTCTGTTACCGGTTATTGTTAGATGTTTGCTTCAAACACCTTTTTTTTGCTAAGCCTAAAAATTGGTACTGAGTGTATGGTTCACTCGTGCATCCAATCCCCAAAGCCAAACTTTCTTGCCAGCTGAGTCCACCATATCTACCTATGCATGGTATTTCCTACCATTCCAAGTAAATTTGTCATGTGCTACCTTTAAAAATTCAAAATACTTCTTCTTTGTGCCTCTGTTTTTAAGCTCATGAGGGAGCAGTAGAGAGCTAGATATAACTTGTGACAAGCGAGGTCATTTCCCCCCTTTCACCCGGTTTTGATGGATTACGTCTTCACTTGAATCAACCCGAGAGCAGCTTAAGCAAAAATATAAATATAACTCACAATTCTCCTCCGCGCAATGCAAATCTAAGAAATCAGCCCAAAGATTGGATAGTGGTGAAACCAAGGAGAAAGAAGAGCGTACTCGCTCTTCTAAGAACCAGCTGCCCTCACAAGTCTAAAAACCTTGCTTGTCATGAGGGACTAGATAGTTTCTCTGTTGTGAAGTCATTTACGAAAGCATGCATACCTCAAAATCATTTTACTTCTGTTTTAAAAACCAAAAAGCTCTAGCACATGACTAATCCCTACTTCCCTCTGCGAAGGGACTTTCTTTTACTTTTAATGTTGAGTCAGTTTTCCCTTTTTCCTTCTATCTCCACAAAATCAAACATCTAGCATTGACCCTGGGTATCGTTGAGCATATTACATTATCAAGATTAAACATGAATCTTTATATTGACTTTATCTATAAGATAAGCCGTTGGAAGTTGAAGCTCTTTGCTAATGCTTAGATCTTCCTTTGTGTTGATTCTCAAACACTTTTGTCATGGAATTATTATCCTTGTGAATTAGTCAAATATGTTGATCACATTGTTTTCATGTCTTTGACATACTATTTATGAAAGGTTTTGCTTGGATGATTCAACTTGTTTATTCATTGCTTTCTTGCTATCAATTATAGACAATTGTTTTGTATCGCTTCATTCACATCCTTTGATTTGCATCACTATCTTGATCAAGAATGTGTTGGTCGCATGTCTCATAAAAAATTATTTGTTATCACTTACCTACTCGAGGACGAGTAGGAGTTAAGCTTGGGGATGCTGATACGTCTCAAACGTATCTATAATTTTTGAGTGATCCCTGCTAGTTTTGTGACATTGTCACATGTTTTTACTGTCATTTTTATGCATTTTGTCGGCCTAACCTATTGACAAGATGCCAAGTGACAGTTCCCTGTTTTTGCTGTCTTTTTGTTTCAGAAATTTACTTCTGGAAATATTCTCGGAATTGGACAAAAATTTACGGGGAATTATTATTTGCCACGACGAAGTACCAGTCTGAAGGAGAGCCGAAGGGGAGGCCCACAGGGCAGAGGCGCCCCCTGCCGCGGCCTGGGGGTCACCCACGGGTGGGGCCCGCCCCTGCCCCTAGGACCTCGCCTCGACGCCCTCCGACGCCTATAAATAGCCTTTTACCCTAAAAACATCGGGGCGGCCATTATTTTCCAGAAACTCGACCCCGACGCACCGTCACCGAAAACCCTAGTTCGGGGTCCAATCTGAAGCTGGTCTCGGCACTCTGCCAGAGGGGAGATCGATCCCGGGGGGCTCTTCATCGTCATGCCTTCCTCCGGGATGATTTGTGAGTAGTCTCACCTTGGACTACGGGCCCATGGCAGTAGCTAGTTGGTAGTCTCTCTCTCTCTCTTGTGCTTCATGTCTTATGATCTTTTGAGCTTCCTAACATCATCAAGATCGATTATTGTAATGCTATGTGATGTGTTTGCTGGGATCCGATGGATTATGAAGTTATGTTCAGATTGTGCATGATTCTCAGTTGTAGCAAGTGAGCCCCGGTGGTGCAGGCAGCTGAGGTCAAAAGCCGCCTCCAGCCGCACCCAAGGTCGAGGTAGCTAGGCGAGGCGGAGGTGGCAAGTACCCGGTGGGCCTTGGCGCGAAAGGAGCGCGTGGCACAGCGCTGAAAGGCACAAAGACCCGGCGCTTCTTGCCCTCGGAGTAAGAGGAGCTCTGGTGGTCAGCTGGAGCTGGCCTCTTGGAAGCCTCCAGCTCCTTCCTACCCTGCTCCATAGTAAGAGCCTGGTTGTAGAGCTCCTGGTAGGACGGAAACTTGAAGGGCAGGAGCTCGTAGCGGAGCCGAGGAGCGAGCCCCTTGCGGAAGAGGTACTGCTTGTCCTCATCGTTGGTCACGTCCTGAGGGGCATAACGGGAGAGGTGGTTGAATTCTCGCCCATAAGCTTGGACGTCCATGCGTCCCTGGGTTAGATCCAGGAACTCCTTCCTCTTGAGGTCCATGATGGGCTTGGGGATGTACGCCGCACGAAAGGCGGCGCGGAACTCCGCCCAGATGAAGGCATGGCCAGCGTCGAACATCGACACGCGGCTCTCACACCAGGAGTCGGCGGCTCCATTCAGCAGGTAGGTGGCGAAGTTGACTTGTTCTGCCACCGGAACGTGCAGAGCGGCAAACTTGCGCTCGAGAGCCCGGAGCCAATCATCAGCATCCAGGGGCTCCTTGGCTTCAGTGAACGTGGGAGGTTGGGACAGCAAGAACTCGGTGAGAGTGTTGCAGTCATTGTTCCTCCTGGCCCCTTGCTGTACCAGCTGCTCGACCAAATGCTCGTTGCGCAGGCGGTTTTGCTCGATGGCCATCAGAACCTCCGCCATTGAGGGTGGCGGCGGTACATCAGGATTGCCTTGTTCCCCACGACGGGTAGGAGCCATTCTGAAGGTTTGGAACAATGACATAGTTAGTAAACATCTTCGACGGTTAGGATGGATCATTAGAGTGCTTCCAGATATAGATATTGAAGATGGCAAAAACACAGAAACAGATTTAGGCAACCACGGATGACATCACGTCATCGTGGCGATAGCAAAAAGGATATAACGGACTCGAGACATAAATGGACGGTAAGAACCCAAACCCCGAGACCCTAAACTTGACACCAAGCTTAAAACAAATAGAGATAAGAATCAGAGTAGAGCGAGTTGGATGAGGAGTAAAAAGAATCCTAAGAAGGTTTTCACAACTCATTTTTAGGTTATAAATAATTTTCAACTAGACTCGACATCGACCAATAGAAAGGGTTTCCTACAGGCAGTCCTGCTCTGATACCAACTTCTAACGCCCCGATCCCAGAACTATACAGTGAAGCTTTGTGCAACCGGTCATGCTACACAATCGAAGGTTACTGGGTTTACCAATCCCAGGCCAAAACCTTTGGCAGTGTGCTCGGAATGGATCATCGGCACACAACACCTCGATCATGCCATAAGCTCAGACATAGCTATCACGTATAGTTAAGAGATCAAGACTTGTGGAACAACTGGCACATCACAGACTCTACGACACAAAGATTCATATAGCAACTCATATATGAGGAAGATACAAAATACACACAAAAGGGATCACAGATCCATCAGTACAACAAGCGGAAGCGAAGTAGCGTTGTCTAATACAACAAGATCCAAATATATGGCCTAAGAGGCCTACAATAAACATAACCCAAGCCAGCTTGTTCCACGGTCCCAAGCTACCACCTGGGAACCCCGGACTACTAGTCGACGTCCACGAAGAAACCACCTAGCTGCTCGGTGTCGTCCTCCTCTGAAACAAAGTTATAAAGGCAGCAAAGAGAGACTGAGTACGACGTACTCGCAAGTTTAGTAGGGCGATATAGGCCCAATGCTGACGGAGGCTCTAAAGCTGTATGTAGCTATTTTGCATAAAGCTAGTTTTCATTTAAAGACATAAAGACACATGGCATCATCTACTCAGAATAATTTTCATAAAAGGGGTAAGAGAGTAAACTTCCAATCGGTTCTCATCGAACCCCTTGTAGCCAGAACCACTCATCTCATCCAAAGGCACTCCCTCGAATCCCCCTCGAGGAAATGAACCTTTTGTCACACGTTGTAATGCAACCTTTAGCTGCCAAATTTTTATTAGGTTAAGATTCTCTATGGTCTCGTATATCCGTTCCCAAGTCGTCCATAACCGCGGACACGGCTTTTCGAAAAGATTAAACCCTGCAGGGGTGTACTATTTTACCCATTGGTACCGTCCGGCTCACCTAGTTGGCCCTTCTCCGGGGAAGGCCGGCGAGTGGGCGCGGTTAGACCTTTACAATGCATGAGGCTTACTCAAGGGCCATCGGTGTGCGGAAAGACAGGTTCATCGCCTCCAACGCCCTGCCCCGCGGCCACATCCTAAACACCACAGTCCTCCTCGTTTCTTTTCCACCCACACACCTCACACGCAAATGGAAATAGCAAACTAGAGGACCCTTGACAAGCCCCTCACAAATTATTCGGTCAAAGGGGATTCCATATGTCCCCACCTTTGGAAGCACGCTCGATCTTGGTTCTAGAGACAAGAACTCGCACCTAGGGGCAAGAGTGAGGCAAAACACCATCCCCGATGGCAACTCACCCAAGCCTTTTAAGCAAATTAATTAAGTACCACACTTCACCACCATGTCCGAAACTTTCCATCAATGTCAACAATTATGGAATTTAACCAACGGACATAAAGCATTTGACTAAGCTTGGCTAAGCATCACTAAGCATATATATACAACAATTATATGTTTGTCTCCGGCCAACACATAAAACCTAGGGTTCATAGGAGGGGGAAACATGTGATGGTTCGGGGAAAAACATGCATTCATAGGATACTCTACATCTTGATCAAAAGTGACATTGGAATCGCATGCAATATTATGGTGGATAAAATAAGTTTATAAAACAATAGGATGCTAGATGTCAAGAAGGTTAGGTTATCTCTTGCCTTGCTGCCGGGGCGTGTAGTACGGCTCGTCGGGGTAGGTAGGGTTACCCTCAACTCCGGAATCTATCGATACCCAAAAATAATACAAAAGAACAAATAAATCACACGAAGACAATTGCAATGCACAGTCACATGATGACATGTCAAGCTTATGCAAAGATATCATCAATTAATTTACCTAAGAAATTAAATGGAGTTCCAAATATTTAGTGCAATTATTTGGAAACAACCCCATATTTATCTTAGTGGCCACATTATTTATAATTATTACATTACAAAAGATGTGGCTCAAATATGCATGAACATGACATAATTAAATAGGTTTTGTTCTTCCGATCATTTTGGTACCTCATTTGTAATTTTCCGAGTTTTGATGAATAAATAGCAAATTAAATAATTATTTGAAATTAATTCATTTAACCAATTTATGAATAACATCAATAAATATTTGTGATCATGAGTTGATATTACCATGATTTGATAGCATTTGGAACACTGATCATTTTGATATTTTATTCATAATTTTTGGTTAAATATTTAACAAATTATGATTTTCCCAAATTAGGTATTATTTATACCATTTTAGGAATTCTTAAATAAACAAAAAGAAAAAGATTCAAAAGAAGGTTACAAAGATTCCAACTGGTAGAGTTTGTTTTCCTGAACATTTTGAAATTTGATTTGTCGAATTTGAAGCATTATTCAAATAGTTATCGATTATTTAAATTTGTTTCAAAACTAAAATGGGAAAGACATTTCCCAGACAGGCCGGGCTGCAGGCCGGGGTGTGACCCGAAGCCACCGGCCTTTGGCCGCCCAGGCTGGGCTAGGAGGCCGGGGGGGGTGGCCGAAGCCACCGTCCTCGTGCCGGCCCAAGCTGAGCCCAGGCCGGGCGTCCAGGCCGGGCACTGGCCCGAGCCAGCCGGCCTTGTGGCCGGTCAGGTCGGAGCCCAGGCCGGGCTACGGGAACGGCGCCCCGGCGGTGTCCGGCGGCGATTTACGGCGAGAGAGGGAAAGGGGGGAGAGGGAAAACGCGAGAAAGGATCCGGAACTCACCCTGAGCACGAGGCCGTGGTCGGCGACGGCGGGTAGGGGCTAACGGTGACGTGCGGTTGCTCGACGTGCAACGGCCGGTGGCGGGGAAAACCGGGACGGTCTCGGCGATTTCGGGCACCCCGGCTCAATTGCTTCATCGTAGAGGAAGAGGGGGACCCGTCAGAGGTTCCTACCGGCGTCGATCTGCGCGGGGCGGCTCAAAGCGACGGCGACGAGCGGAGGCGGGCGGCGGCAACAGGGGGAGCTCGGAGGGGGAAAGGGCCACCGCGATCCGGAATTAACGGGAGGGATGGGGAGAGGAGCTAGAGGGGAGCAGGTGGCGACGGTGATGGCCTCCTTAGTCGCCCGGGGGCCACGGCATGGTGCGGCGCGGCCGGCAGAGCGGCATGGCGCCAGTGCCGCACGCCACAACGATGAAGGGGAGAGAGAGAGACTAGCAGCGGGCCAACTATCAGAAATTGTAACATTTCCCTTTTTATTTAAATCCATCAAGGTTAAGGCAATTAATTAAGGCCCTCCAACATTTTTAGAAATTTTGGGAAAATTCACAGAGGCTCCCCATAACCCTTAGCACCTCCACAAAAATTGGTGCCCTAAAATAAAATGTTTTGCACCACATTTGTCCATAGGGTTTAATTAAGGTCAAATTTGAATATTTCCAAATAGTATTTATTTGGAGCATTTTAACAATTCCAAAAAGAGTGAAAATATTCATGGAGGCTCTCAGAATAATATTGAAGCTCCCCATGATTTTAGTTTGAATTTTTGGAAAGGTTTAGCTTGGTTTCAAAATAGGATTTGAATTGAACAAATTTTGGATTCTCAAATTCATTTCCTATTTGACAATATTTGGGATTTGAGAATTGGTTAGAAAATGCAAACTTGGAACTTCCCTAAACAATTTGGAAGTTCATTTAGTTTGTTGCCAAGTTGGGCATTGCATTTGGGTTGGAGGTTTTGGGAAGGTTAGGCTTCCCCATTTCAATTGCTTGCATAAGTTGGTTTGTTAGGAAAAGCAAATTCATATGGATGCCATGATGCAACAAGAATGCAAAAAGTGGAAAAATTCTTCGTATTTTTCATTACCAAGCTGGGGCTGTTACAGAAGTTGTACAATCATAGATGTAACATATATAGTTCTGTTTGAACTAAAACTAGGCACACATCATGCTAACGGCTATGTTAGGTTTATGTGAGCAAAATACATAGTACTAACCTAGGAAATTACATCCTGTAATACAATTTTACTGGCAATGGATGTAATAAAAAAACTATAGTTGAACTAAAACTACATCCACATGTCAGATTTATGTGAAAAAAATACATACTAACTGGAAAAAGATACATCCTGTACTGCAGTTCTAGAGGCAATGGATGTAATAAGATAAAAATAGTTGAACTAAAACTACATCCACATGTCAGGTTTATGTGAACAAAATACATACTAACTCACACCGTAGGGGCTTCCCTTACGGTAGCAGGTTAAAAAAAACATACTAACTGGAAAAAAATACATCATGTACTGCAGTTCTAGAGGCAATGGATGTAATAAGATAAATATAGTTGAACTAAAACTACATCCACATGTCGGGTTTATGTGAACAAAAGACATACTAACTGGAAAAAATACATCGGCAATGGATGTAATAAGATAACTATAGTTGAACAAAACTACATCCACCTGTCAGGTTTATATGAACAAATACATGGGCATCCATATAGGCAAATCCTTGAGGAGAAGGCATGCCACAGCCATGTAAAACGGTGGCACTCATTTCGCACAATCTCATTAGCACCGTGCTCCTTTTGCCAATTGAGCTTGTACGAGCTGGGGCTCTCCAAGCCGAACAAGTGTGGCGACGCCGTTCAGAATTACTAGCAGTACTACTAGCAGGTCAGATAAGATCAATAACTTGAGAAATGGAATGGCGTCAGAATTACCAGCGGTACTGTCCGACACATGAAGATAGAAATTCTATATGAAAATCAATTTAGTCTGAGCAAATCTAGAGTTACAAATATCAAAATAAGTGACACGCTGGCCATAATTCCTTTCGAGCCAAAGCTACTAGTAGTACAACTACTGGTCAGACAACTGACATGATTCAGCAAAACATATTGGTAGCACTCAATCAGTTGAAACAATTTAACTGTCAAAATGCAGAAGACAAAACGAGGCGGAGGAAGAAGACCAGTAGTACCCAAGCAGGAGTCCGGAGTGGGCTGCCAGTCTTCGTGAAGGTCTCCGGCCGTCCGGCGGCAGCTCGACCTGGACCAACGCCATCTTGGGCTACACCCTCTACGTGCATGCCCTCCCGTTAGCGTTCAGCCGTTCACCACCGGCCAGTGTCGATCCCACTTGAACCCTAAGCAGGAAAGGATGTCGCTGCCGCGTGCGGGAGTCCATGTCCAGGTTAGCTCGGCTTCTTCGCGGGCGTCGGCTGGCTCCGCTGAGAGGCAGATCGATGGTGGAAGGAGGACCACCCGTGGGACCTCTTCCCGGCCGAGGACGCGCGCCGCTCTCCTTGTGTGCGGCCTCCTCATCGGCTGGTCGCCATCCAGCGGCGAGGGTCGTCTTCAGTACTGGCGGTGGACGGCGGAGATATAGCTACGACGATTGGGCGGCGGTGGCCGACGGAGATCTGGCTACGGCGATTGGGGGCGGCGGTGGCCGGCGGAGATCTGGCTATGGCGATTGGGCGCGGCGACGCGGGTCTTCTCTAGGAGCGGCGGTGGCCGGCGGTAGTTGTCTAGAGAGGAGATAGAAGTGGGATACAAGAGCGCGCCGCCGATGAGATTAGAGTGGCAGAGGGAGAGGAATGCGAGCGGAGTGGGGGATTGCCTCGGTCTTCAGCGTGATGGCGGTATTCAGCGACGTCCACAGACAACGACAGGCGTGCGATCACAATCGGACGCGCCAACGTATGAGCACTCTGTAACGCCCGAACGGTGCGCAGGCACGTAATAGATTTTGCGAATAAAAATATATTAAACGGAAGTGTCTGTGCCGGCATGCAGGTCTCAATTCTTTGATAAGCCTTATACCATAGCAGGCCACCGGCCGGTTCAACCCGTTTAATGGCATCCGTGTCTGGGCCGAGCCGGAAATCCATGCTTGCAGGCCGGACCGCGAAGCACGGCTCGTCTGGTCAGCTATAGTTTACGCGTGATCTAAAAAAAAAAAAAAAAAAAAGCTATAGTTTACGCTTTCACCCTTTGGCGTCGTCTTGGTGAACATCACATTCACACCCACCAGATTCAGAAACGAATGGGAGCAAACCCTACCTCATCTCCTCCTCGCCGAAGAATGTCAGACCGCCGCCGCGACAAGGAGAAGCCTCGCGAGCGCGGCCACGACCGGCAGCGGGAGCGTGAGCGTGAAAGGGACCGCGTGGGCGTGGTCGACCGCCATCGCGACCGGGACCGTGGCCGGGACAAGGAAAGGGACGGCGACCGTGCGCACGAGCGCGACCGGAGCCACCGCAGCGACCGAAAGCGCTCCCGCTCCCGCTCGTCCTCAGCTGACCGCTCCCGCCGCCGCCGCTCGCGCTCCTACCCCGACCGATCCCGCTCTCCGGACACCAGCCGCCACAAGCGCCGCTGCGACGTGTCACCCCTCACCGACCAAAAGGATGACAAGAAGCCCGATCCTCCGGCTGCTACCAAGATCACCGAGGAGGTGGCCGTGGCGGGTGACGGGGACATGGGCGCGGAGGAGCTTGAGTTGATGAAGATGATGGGTATCCCCGTCGGGTTCGACTCCACCAAGGGGAAGTATGTTCCTGGCGCCGATGTCAGCGGCGTGCGGGCCGTCACCAAGCGGCAGCCACGGCAGTACATGAACCGTCGTGGTGGGTTCAACCGCCCCCTGCCGCCAGAGGTCAATCGCTGAGAAGGGCAAAGGTTCTGAATTCATTGTTCTTCCCTGTTTCATCTCTAGTTGGTTTTGATTTCGCACTTGCTTGCTTATGAGTTGGGTTTGAAATCCTAGAAAAACACGAAAAACAGCTCTGTAAGAACTGCATTGACTATACATATACTATTCACACATACAGCTATATGAATTCGAATTGTATCGTGCTGAGATATTTAATTTGAAGAAATATAAGCGTGTGTTTGGTTGCAAGTGTTGAGAGGGGTGGGGTGGGTTGGTTCAGATTATGCATGTGTTTGGTTATAAAGTAGGAGGGTGGAACCATCCACATCAGGAGAATATGCCCTGAAGATGCTGACCTAAATGATCCCTCTAAATTGGCCGAACCTTTCCATACACTTTTTGCTAATCATGTGGACCGCTGTCAAATCGTCTTCTTACGCGGCTAATCTCAACACTGAAACACACGGAACGGCCGACGATTTCTTGCTGGTCCGCGCCGGCGTACGCCACGGCCGCAGCTCCTGACCATGGCTGGACCGTCGGACTTCCGGAGCGGGCTTGCCTCGATCTGGGCGGACGAGCTCGCCTCGGCTGGGCGGCGGCGGAGAGCTCGCTTGTAGCTTGCCGGCGGAGACCTCGCCTCGATCTCGGCAGAGGCGGAGAGCATGAGCTGGGCGTGAGCGCCTGAACCTGTCCGACGGCGGCAGATCTCTTCCCTGTACATTGTACATAGCTCGCTCGACGGCCGTGTACAGAGCATGCTCGCCGTCCTCTTCCCCGTAGAGAGTAAGCTCGGTAGTCAGCTTCTCAACCATCACCGTAGAGAGTAAGCTGGTCCGCCTTAGAGAGCATGCTCCCCATCCTCTTAGGGCTCCTTTGATACATAGGAAAGGAAAAGTATAGGAATAGGACATTTGTAGGAATTGGATGGCATGTCCATTTGAATCCTATGGGAAGAGCCACTTCCTTTGATTGTGTAAAGGAATATTTCCATGAGGTTAGACCTCATGTTTTTTACCTATAGGATTTGCACTAGTTCTATAGGAAAATTTCCTATGGGATATGATCCTATGAATCAAACAACCTCTATTGGAAAATTTCCTATAGGATTCAATCCTTCAAAAATCCTATACTATTCCTTTGAATCAAAGGAGCCCTTAATCCATCTATTAATTAAGCTAATTACTCCTAAACCAACTGCTATTACGTACAATAAACTAAACACATTTCATTCCATTCACTCAAATCCTTGCAAGCAAACAGAAAAAGGAATCGACCCTATCTGGACCATTCCATCCTCAAAATATGGGCCATCCCATTCCTTTCTTCTGAATCCATGTACCAAACACACGCTAAAGCATCATGTTAAACTGAATTACAATGTGTGCACAATACTTATTGGCAGTGCTGAGCATATATATATACTCATAAACTTATGTACTACTCTTGAGTAACTTATAGACTACTCTTGAGTCCTGACTCTCGTCTTGTGTGCATGGAGTGCATCATTCGTAGGTTTATGTTTCATAACTCTTGACTCAAGGTTATAAAAAGCGCGCTTAAGCTCGCTTAGGCGCTGAACGGAGCAAAACACCTAGCGCTCAACTGCGCTTATGCGTGCGCTTAATTGCGCTTAGCGCTTTAGTCCTTCAGAAAAGAGAAAAGCGGAGACAAAACGCTCAATTAGCGCCTAGCTTAATTGAACCTTGCTCTTGAGTAACTTATATACTACTCTTCACTGCCTTCTGTTTCGTGTTTCATCTACTTAGAAATGCGATCAGTGAAGTTAAAAGTTGTAGAGCTATAGTCGACAACATATTAGTTCTGTTGTTGTTATCTATTTGATTAAATCCCGAAGTGTCTGGTAGTTCAACCTTATATATGTTTGTAGATCATTTATTGGTATGTTATTGCTTATTGGTTTGACTGACTACTCCAGCTGTCAAACAATAAGAAGCTTGTCTGTTTTCCATAATCCAGCTGCACAACCATTTTGTAGGTTCCCTGTAATTTAAATTTAAATCTTACTAATCAGATATATCCTTAGAAGTCCTTGGGATGTTCTAACTAGTTCCGAATTTCTATGCCAGTGAATTAAGTAATGGCATTGCAGCATGTCGATGTTTGTAATCCTTCACTGGAAGCTTATTGTCATAACTTTGTTCCTGAATACAACTCAGTTTATTGTTAAGCTTGTGTGAGGTTATATTCTTATGATTAGTGCTTTCTTCTAGTGTGTTATTACATGAATTTATTCCTGTATATTTTGATGGGATAGTGCAATATGATTTCATATATAAAATGTGTATTTATACTATGTCAATCAAATGCTAGTGGATCTAAACAATTGTTTGCCTGTTTTGGCAAAGACAAATTTCTTGAACTAAGTGTAACAACTGCCAAAGTAGCCATTGTTGATTGTATATTTATTGTGCTAAATCTGGTTTATGTTGTGAATTGATTTTGCGTAGGTGCTTAGCGTGGGGATAATTTGGTTTCAGATTGTCATGATCTGCCTAGTGCCTACCTTGTAACTTCGTTTCTGGCTTTTTTGAACTCCATAAATAGACTCTAATTATTTTCATCTTGCTGATCTGATGACTATAGTTCTGGTTAGCTAACGAGACCGTATATTGTTTTGCAGGGCCATGGGTAGATACAGTATTTTCTGAAACTGGGTTGCGGGCTTGCAGTGGAGTACTGGGCATGGCAGCCCTGAATAGCTATTGTCATGTATGACCTTGAGATAGCTAGTTAATTTTACTTAGCAGAACTTTGTATAGACTATGATATCAGTTCTCCGTCGTGCAGTTTTCATCATTTGCTCTGTCTAACATTCTAGGAGAAACAGAAAATGGTGGGTTGTTTTGAAACTGCTGTACATGTTTAAATAACGTTTTGGCTTTCTGCACATAAGTTGGTGAGCCGAAGCAATGCTTTTGTGTATTCAATATTTCTGAATTGCATGTGCTACATTTGTGTTTGTTTTTATTCTTTTTCTTCAGAAAATATTGGTATACAGCATTAGGTGATAATTGCAAATGTGGCTGCAGCATTAGTTTTGAAGATTCCTAACCTTGAACATGTTTGTCTGTTATGTCATTATACTTTAGCTATATTCTAAGAATCGTAGGTTGCCTTTTTCTCTCCGATTTTTGTGCGTCCTGGTGATTTCTGTTGAGAGACGCGGGCTGTCATTCGACCGTCTGGGGTGACGTGTTGCCTGTTGGTGCCTTTTTTGATAGCACATTGTGGATTCGTGGCGGCTGGTGGTGTGGGCCTTTCGTGTCGCCTGTTGGAGCTGTTTCATGTTGACGTGTTGCGTTGTTTGCCACTTGTTAGGCTGCAAGGGCTGTTGTGATCGGTTGTGCACGTGTCGAAACAGGGCTGTTGTGTTGTTCGGATGTGAACGTGTGTGAGCTGTGTGTGCGATAGATCATTGATTGTGCGTGTACGTGTGACGTTTGGTACGTGTAGGTCATGCAATTGTGTGGGCTCTGTTTTCGTTTATTTCTCCAGACTCTAGTCTGTATTTGAACACTTGAACATAAGTTTTTTGGTTGTCATCTTTCTAGTTGCTCTATTTTTTTCGTTTTCTTGAGGAGTGGTTCTTTCTGTACTTCTATGTGTCAGGTTTTAATGCAGCAATGATATAAAAGTAGCATAAAGTAATTAAAAATTATAGATATATTTTAAACGTATCAACATTCTCAAATTTAATTACTGTTCTCTCGAGCAGTTAAATGATAAATAGATAATTTTTGAGGTAAATCCAACATAAACTTTATCAAATAATGTAAAGCATTCGAAATGAGAATAAAATAATTTAAAGGCAAATGTTTATAGTTGACACATCAATTAAATAAGAATTAAATGATATTGATCATCAAGTTAATTTTTTTAAATAAATCTTTTGGAGACATCAAGCAATTATTTAATGACAAAGTCAAGATCTAGTCAAGTGATCTAAATTATATCCCTACCATGTCAACCGTTTCGAAGTTAACTCAACTAATGTGTGAGAGACTTGGTTTTGATACCATGAGGTTGATAAAACACAAATAGAGGTTTGGAATAAAAAACAAGAAAAAGGTTCAAATTGTTTAAAGTGATCATTAGATATAATCGATACTGTAAAATGAACAGTGATTGCCATATAATGAATGCACTGAGCTATACGTGTGTAAAATCTCTTCAAATGAACCTAGTGAAGGTGCATCTAATTTGCTTACTCATTAAGACCTAGAGCATTTGAGGAAGCTCATCGTTGGAATGTGCAAGCTAAGTTTTATAATGTAAAAAACAATAAGTGTATGAAAACTCTATAAATAAAAACATGTGTCCATATCAAGCACATCGTGTGGAATGAAGAATAGTAATGTTGCCCCTCTTTTTTTGGCCTTCGTGGCTATTTTAGATGTTCTCTCATTGGTCTTTTCTTTTCTAATTCCTCATAGGTAAAGACAACATCCTAATGAACAACATCACACTTTTAATACTCATAACTCATCTAAACAATAACGTGATGAATGGCATGGCAGTGTACCAGGATGTGCGATGATCTAACGTAACATGGAATAAATGAATCATGACAAAGGTTCAGAAATAGTCCTGTCAGTTGTATATGATCACGCAAAGCAAGACAAACAATAAGAAAAATATCAACTCAATAAGATGGAAGTTGCATGACAAATATATCTCGGAACTACTATGAAAATGCGTTGATAGGTAGGTATAGTGGCTGTTTTTAGTAGGATGTTGAGCTTATGTATAGTAGAACAAGAGAAAGTTCTCCCACAAGGTTTGGATGTACTAGCGAAATATGCACTGACTCCCGATGTGAAAAAGGACAATGCACAACATCGAAGAGTCTAGCAAATATGGAAGGTAGAAATGCCAAAAACCAAGAACTTAATTTAGAACACTAGCCGTTTCAACATTTAGAACATGATAAAACCATCGCAAGAGGGACCGTGGCGGCGACATAAAGTCCCGTTGGCTTCCCCGACCTTAGCAGTAACCATGCCACTAGCAACTACTTTTGAACTTAGCATATTTCAAGAGCTAGAAACAATGTCAACTTAGATTGTTTAGTTAAAAAGGTACTATCCCAAGCTTTAATAACACATCTTCACTAATAAATTATAACTTCATTATCCAACATATCTAACCATTAATTTAGTTAATGTCTCATAACAATTGGGGAAACATTTGGATCTAGATCTTGGAGCTATTTGGTGTTCTCCTCCTTTGTTCTTCCTCTCTTCTCCCCCCATAGCATTAGTTTCTTTGGTGGGATTTGAGAGTGAAGGATTTGAGCACTTCTTGTGTTCTTGCCCATGGCATAGGTTGCATCGGTTTGAGTTCTCCATGGTGATACGTGGAAGTTGAAGTTGAGAAGCTTGTTACTCTTGGGTACTTAGAGTGACCTAGAGCTTGTTCCTCTTGGGTACTAGGAGTTCCCTAGATGGTCATTGTTCATGTCGGAGTTTTGGTGACTCGCAGAATTTGTTGGGAGCCTCCAATTAAATTGTGGAGTGTAACTCAACCTTGTTCATCTCAGAGTTTTGGTGGCTCGCGCGATTTGTTGGTAGCCTCCAATTAAGTTATGGAGATTGACCCAACCTTGTAAGGTTTCGGTGACCACCCTCAAGTGGCCATTGTGGCTCGTGGCACTCTACATTGGTGGGGGCATTAAGGAGATGTGGTGTGCCATTTGACGGCTATTCAGGGATCACTTTGTTACTCCGCACCGCTCCAACGGAGATTAGCTTCCATTGGAAGTGAACTTCGGGTTAAATCATCGTCTCCTCGTGCCTCAGTTATTTCTATACCCGAGCTCTTTACTTATGCAATACTTTGTGATAGCCTTCGAGCTTGAAGTCATATATCTTGCTATCACCTATTTTTTTATATTGCTTAGCATAAGTTAACCTAGCTTGTTTCGATTTTGTGTTTGATAAATTAAACATTAGTTTTATTCCACATTTATTCAAGCCTAAACCATAATTATTTTAATCGCCTATTCATCCCCTATAGGTGACATCTGTCTCCTTTCAATTGCTATCTGAGTGGATTCTGATAAGGGGTTGCCCGATCTTCTCAGTGAGCCGATGGTGGATTGGATGATTTGGTGAAGATAACTTGCGAGATACTCTCGAACTCTCCTGTTGTTCCACCGCTTCCAATGCAACTGCTCTTCAACCAAATGAATATTCGTAACACCACACACTTGCGCGACGTAGCCGCCGACCATGAGCGGTTTGCAATCTACTAATTTCCAATGGAACAACAGATCACACTCAAACTTTGGTAGCAATAATCTCTAGCTCGAAATGAATTGGAGAGGTTGTATTCCTGATCGCAACAAAGAGGGACATGAATAGATGGATGCTTGTAGCAAAACAATCTTGTTTAGTTTAAACATGGTCTAACTCTCTCTATGGCGCCCCTCCCGTACTTACAGGTGTTGGGGCGCCCAACCTTATATGTGGACTCAAAGTACGACTCTGGTTCGACTCGACTTGATACAAACCGACCCAAGTTGGGTTCGGCTTAGTTGGCACGCAGGCCACATGTGGTGCACCTTAGACTTATGTGATCATCCCTCGGATGTCCTGGTGCGTCACATCAACTTGTCACGCTTTAGGAATTTCCTTCTTCAAGTGATGCGCCGGCCTCCCTCTCCTCCCTCGCGCATATGTTGGAAATCATCTCTTCTTCTTGCTGCAACTCTCCTTCTCCATGTGCAATGCTTGCGCCATCCTCATACCTGATCATAGACAAATACAAAGACTTAGGTAGTATAAAATTATCATAATCATGAACATCACTTAAGAACGAATTCACCTGTTGGCCAAGTAGCTTTGCACGTGCTCTCTAGTCACAGGACCAATCCGGACTTCATTAGTTTGAGCTTGAGCAGCAACATCGTATGTAGGAAAAGATGGTAAAGAACTAGGGATGTCCTCATCATCCTCCCCCCTTCAAAAGGCGTCGACCTCGACGCGGCAAGGTCTTCTCCATCATATGGCGTCAAATTAGCAACATTGAACATATTACTCACGCCAAACTTACTTGTAGGAAGATCTGTCTTGTATGCATTGTCATTTATTTTGGCAAGAACCTTGTATGGACCATCACCTCGTGGCACAGCTTAGACTTGCGCTGAACAGGAAATTTGTCTTTGCGAAAGTGCAACCAAACCATGTCGCCGGGCTGAAAAATTACCTCATTTCTTTTCTTGTTGACACGAGCAGCATTGTACTTGCCTTTCTTCTCTATTTCTTCCTTTGTCTTCTCATGTATCTTCCTCGCAAAATCGGCATGCTTCGATACCTCCATATTCACTCTTTCTTGTAGTGGAAGCGGTAGCAAATCTAGTGGCGTGATGGGTTTGAAACCATACACCACCTCAAACCTACACAATTGCGTGGTGGAGTGGACCCCCCTGTTATAAGCAAACTCCACATGCGGTAGACACTCCTCCCATATACGTAGGTTCTCCTTGATTATTGTCCGCAGCAACGTCAAAAGTGTGCGGTTCACCACCTCTGTTTGGCTGTTAGTTTGGGGATGACATGTAGTACCAAACAGCAGCTTTGTTCCTAGCTTTCCCCAAATTGTCTTCCAAAAGTAGCCCATGAACTTCACATCACGGTCAGAAACAATCGTCTTTGGTACTCCATGTAAGTGCACGATGTCCCTGAAAAACAGGTTAGCAACATGCGAAGCATCATCGCTTTTGTGGCAGGCAATAAAATGTGCCATCTTTGAAAATCGATCCACTACCACAAAAATAGAATCATGTCTTCTCCTGGCCCTAGGCCATCCTAACACAAAATCCATGCTTATATCTTCCCATGGTATAGTAGGAGCAGGAAGAGGGGTATACAAACCGTGGGGTTTTAGTTTGGACTTCGTCTTGTTGCACGTCACACAACGCTTCACAAATCTGTCCACATCACGCCTCATCTTAGGCCAATAGAAGTGATCAGCGAGCATGAGAAATGTCTTGTCACGTCCAAAGTGACCCATCAAACCACCGGCATGAGATTCCTGCAACAATAGCAAACGCACGGACGATTCTGTAATGCACAATTTGTTAGCTCTAAACAAATAGCCATCGTGCGTATGAAATTTCTCCCAATCTTTGCCATCTCTACACATGTTAAAAGGAGTTGCAAAATCATGATCATAATGTATGATAAATTCCTTTGGATACAAATAATGTTTCCAAACCTCAAGCACGCGTATAAGAGAATACAATTCTTTATCATAAACAGGATAGTTCAATTGTGCACCATTCTATTTCTCAGAAAAATATGCAATCGTTCTACCCTCTTGCATCAAAACACCACCGATTCCAATACCACTAGCATCACATTCAATCTCAAATTGTGTATTGAAATCAGGAATATAACGATCCTGCCCTTTTAAAAATTAAGCAAGATCCCTGTGTTATATGCTAGTCCCTGGATCGAATAGCTAGCACCACAGTTTAAGATGAAGTATCATACATTGCATCAAAAATTCTATTACAACGTATGATCTAGAAAATTAAAAATTACAAGTTGCATAGCCAAAGGCTAGCATATTACAATGTTCAGCAGCGGAAATAATAAAATAGCATGGAGCCTCATCATCTTCATGTGCCACAGGCAGACATGTTGGTTGCAGACTCGAAACCCGAAAGCATTCCTTACTCGTCGTCGGAACAACCTACAACAGTAAAAGCGTTACAGCCAAAAATTGGTCAGAACCATTGGAATGGATCTGGCAAGTGATACTTGTGGACTGATATTGGCAAACTCCTAGTAACTATATGCATATTTGGCTAGTGGAGTTCAAGTCTATCTTGCGTAAACCCAACTTTATCCTATCTCTTGAAAATATTTCTTCATCATCTAAATATGAGACAAGTATGGCATGAAAACCATTGTCTCTTCTACTTTTGTTCATCCTTCAAAATTTTACTTGAGAAATTGGAATGTTGAGATTCTCCGTTGACATCCTTGTTCAGCTGCTCAAAATTGTCCATGATCGGGGACACGGCTATGATCATAATTTTGACACTCTCGAGAGGTTGTGCACGTTCACCACAAGACTCAATCAACCCGTTCTGTCCTTGACCCTCATGTAGTGAAAAGGAAAGGACAAAATTGAGACGAGACCTTTCGGAAACAGTCCCCTGTTCCTCTGGACAGACCCATACAAGACATTCATCCGCTGAGAACTGCCGGAATCAGGTTCCTAGAACTGGATTCGCCGCTCCGCTGCTCTGGTGGGGGGTGAAAGAACAAGCTATGCCCGGATGTCGCCTAGAGGGGGGGGGGGGTGAATAGGCGATTAACACCTTTTCTAATTAGGGGCTTGATAATTGCGGAATAAAACTATGTGTTTAAATTAACAAGACAACAACCTAAAATACTAGGTTTACCTAATGTGCACCAACAACTTATGCTAAGTAAGGCAAGCAACAAGGTGAAAGCAAGATATGAACTTCAAGCACGAAGGCTATCACAAAGTAAAGTGCATAAGTAAAAGCTCGGGTATAGAAATAACCGAGGCACGCGGAGACGAGGATTTATTCCCGAGTTCCTCCTTGTTAAGGGAGTACGTCTCGTTGGAGGGGTGTGAGCTCGCCACAAGAGGCCTACTCAAGATGCCACAAAGGCCTCACCCTATTCTCCGATGAACCGCACCCAAAGGTTTGGTTCACCTTCCACTATCGGAATCCTTCGAGGCGGAATCCGGAGCCTTTACACCACTAAGCTTGGGGCACGCATCCACAACCGAATTGGAGGCTCCCAAGAATCACAACAACACCGTCTAGGGTCCAATGACCCAAGAGTAACAATCTCCCAACCTTCAATCCCACGAATCACCGTGGGGAGCACATCCCAATGCACCTAATGCAAAAGGCAAGAACACACCAAGTGGTCAAATACTTCTCCCCAAAATCCAACCAAAGCAACTAATGCTATGGAGGGATTTAGGAGGAAGAACAAAGGAGAAACACTAAGAACTCCAAAATCTAGATCCAACGAGTTCCCCTCACTTAGAGGAGATTTTGTTTGGTGGAAATGTAGATCTAGATCTCCTCTCACTTTTCCCTCAAAGATATGCAAGAATCATGGGAGGGATTGAGAGGGGGCAAGGTTTTCCAAGGTCAACAATGGTGTGAGAGAGAGGGGAAAACATGCTGGAAGAACCCTTGGTCACTTTGGGGAAGAAGGGGGCCTTTTATAGGTCTCTACAAAAAAGAGCCGTTGTAGGAAACTTACCCCGGAGACTCCGGTCTGCCCAGGCCGGAGACTCCGGGGTCATTCCGGGGTTTCTCCGGCAGGGCAACAGAGCCGCGCCACCCGTTCGACGAAAATCCAAAGTTTCAGACCGGAGACTCCGGTCTAGGGCCGGAGACTCCGGCCTAGAGAAAACCTGCAAAAACAGCAAAACGAAAACTGCAATAACTTTTTCACCCGGACTCCGATTTCGATGATCTTGGTCTCGTTGGAACCGCAACGAAGAGCACTACAAGATCATGCAGAGAAACATCATAGTCCTACAAAGGAGAATAAAACAAAATGTAGAAAGGTAAACCTTCTCTAAAAAGGAATAACCGGTAAATTCTCCAACATCAAAAACCAACAAGTTTTTCATCAAGACTCCGTTTTCTATGATATTGGGCTTGTTTCAAAGATAATCACAAGCCCTACAAGATCATGCATATACACATCATAGTCCATCATGTGAGGAGGAAATCATAAGGAGAGAGTTTGACCTCTCTTAGAAGAGACAAACCGGTAAAACCTCCAATATCAAAAACGCAAGAAGATATTCATGAAATCCGTTTTTGATGAACTAGAGCTTGGTATGGAGATGAACACAAGCTCTAAATTCTCACATGGATAAAACCCAAATAACAACCAAGAAAGATGATTGCAAAGATGCAAAGGTTTGTGCTCTCTACTACGATACGATCAAGATATTCGGTCGAGAGCCCCTCTTGATAGTACGGTTAACTATCCTATAATCCGGTCTCTCACTAACATCATGAGACCGGTAAAATAGAAACCCTATCAAGATCATACCTTTGCCTTGCGCATAAATCCACTTGAGGTCGAAGAAGATGATCTTCATCTCCTCAAGACGCACCACCTTTCTTGAGTGCGCTTCGCTTGGTGAAGATGCACATGACACTCCCCCATACACCAAGATGGGGAAAGCACTCTTCGGCATAACTTCACTTGAACCTGGGTGTTGATCAATCCGCACATAGCCTTGATCAACACAAACTTCTTCTTCTTTTTCTTCCCTTAGCCTTGATTCCAACAAATGGAGATCAAGCAACGCAAATGGACACATCCTACAATTAGCTCAATGCAAACATTAGTCCATAGAGATTGTCATTAATTACCAAAACCATGCATGGGATCAACCATGCACTTTCAATCTCCCCCATTTTGGTAATTGATGACAATCCCTTATTAAGAGGGTTTATATAAAGAATAAAGCAACCTTGCACGACAAACAAGCAAGGGAGCAAAGCGCATTAAAGGCAAATGCAACAAAAGCATAAGACCCAAATTCCCTTAAACCCTCTAAACTTCTCCCCCATTGGCATCGATTGCCGAAATGGGAAGAAAAATTTAGAGAGCCAATATAATAAGAGTTCCTCCATAAAGGTGTGCATTTCTCAAGATATGAGTGAAATCAAATGCACTTATTCATTGACGAATAATTAGAGGAAATCAAACTATATTGAGGATCAAAAGATTGCAAAAAGATGAAATCATTTTAAACATCTCCACAAAGGAGAAAAGCAATAAAAAAAATCCAAAGCGAGAGTTCTAAATAAAACCGGAGAAGCTCCCCAATTTTCATGCACAATTGAGGAGTGCATAAAAATGGCATCCTTGCTCCCCCAAAATAATCTAGAACACGCAACTAGTGCAAGAGTGCATAATGCAAAAAGCAAATCATAGCACTTGCACCAAAGATGTGGTTGAGCCATAAGAAGATACCAATTTTCAAAAATTCATCGTAAGATAGACCCAACCGAGAAAAGAGATCTTTTTAAAGAAATATGTTCACACGCTTAGGGATACCAATTGGAAACTAAAACCAATTGAAAATGCCAAAAGCTAGTGAGAGCATTTAGCCAATAAAATTCAACATGCTCACCATGGTAGGCATGAAGTCAAAGATCTTCAAAAATACATGAGTGTGCAAAGATACCAATAAACAATAAGACAAGCACTCATGAGACAAATTTGGAACCACCAAAGAATTATAGAAGAAAAACGAGGTGGCTCAAAAGAAACAGGATACCAACTAAAAGATGACCTCTCTCATATGTATAGGTTTCTTATTAGGCAAACCATTGAAGATATACATCCGCAAAGAAACATATACATACGAAATGGTCCGGGAAAAAGATAACAAGGTATCCAAAAGGAAGTCATAAATATACAAATGAGATTGTTGCTTAAAAGCATAGCACATAGCTCAAATTTATCTCATTGTATATAAATGAACTCCAAATATATCAAATGCATCACACATATCACTAAGGGAACAAGAGATAGTGGAGATGCTTTGAAATAGGCAACAAGTATCACAAGGAAATAATATCAATTGAAGAAAGGTTTTTGCAAATTCAACACACATATCACAAAGATATATTAAGTGAAGGAAAAGGCCAAAACCACAACAATTGCATATAAGAGCTTTCATGCCAAGAGGCAACCTACACAAGGTTGAATACTAGAAAGGTATGTATGGGATAGATACTTGTTACCGAGATGCATTGAAGATGAAGATGATAAGAGTTGGTTTGTCATCAAAGCTTGACTCCGACAATCACACGGTGAGAACACCTTCCTTATGAATGAGGCAAGCATCCAATGCATCTCCATTGTACCTAAAACACAATTAGAGTACAAAATGGTTCCCAAACTCATTGGGTCCCATAGTAGTTAGATAAACTACAATATATAGGAAACACTCCACATAAATATGTGCATATAGATATGAAATTGAATTTCATGCACATCTTAGCCGATTTAGGATTCGGTGGAGTATCCCCTATATATTGGAACTAAAAGGACTAGCATGCCAAATAATATAAATGTTAAAGGATATCCATACAAAGTCTTTCAAGATCCAAACGAGATACAATTTGGACAAAAACACCAAGTAAACCAAGAAGAGAGCACAGGAGAGTGTGACACTAAAGGTTGTCCAAATTATATCAAACTCCAAATCAACACATGATTGAGGAGAAATCAAATCAACAAATGATTGATTCCAAAACACATCAACACATGAAGTGTGATATCAATAGGAATCAAATCAAACAACACATGATTGAAAAGCCACCAATTGAAAATAAGATACCAATTAAAACAAAAAATATCAACTAGGAGAAAAGATACCAAAAAGAGGGTGATACTTGACCGAAATCAAGTAAAGGAAAATAAGGCAAAAAGGTATCAAGACTCCCACAAAAAAAATATTAATTGGAACAAATATCTATGGGAAGATATTAAATTCCAATTAATAACAATTGAAGGTACCAACACAAGATAAAGAAACAAATGCCAATTGAAAGGATCAACAATTGATAGATAGGTTAGTGTTCTAAATAAAAAGGAATGCTCCCCCAATATTTATGCATTATCTTATATATTTGCATTTGAATACAAAATGCACGCACATGGGATCATTACTCTCCATATTTTATTTACAACACTAAACACTACCAATTGAAAAATAGGATCCATTCAAAAGGCAAGGAGGGCAATAGATAAAGCAAATCAACGCAAGAGCCAATGTGAAGATGGTCTACAAAATCCACCACAATTACTAGTATCACTTGTCATGGACAAGGAGTATATAGAGATATTTCTCGGTGGTATAAAGGAATGATGTACAAGACCAACTTCACCACAAACTAGCAAATGGCAAAAGATAGGAATTAAAACACCGTTTTTTTAAAGAGGTTTGTTGGTAGTTTCAATTATTCGAACCAACCGGCAAAGCCATGGTTAGAATAAAAGGAAACAAATGGTTTCTCACATAATATATGGGAATGCATATTAGAGAGAAACCACACCAAGCAAACTAACACAAACAAGAACCAAAGGGTAACCACAAAGGAAAATTGGAACTTGTTTGAGTAAACATGCCACATAGGAAATGGATAATGTACAATATCAACTCTAAGTGGCAAACCTCAAATGTTCACATTTTTATGGGATTGTAATATGCACATAGCTTATTACTCCCCCATAATGTGATAATTCATTTTATTTTTAAACAAGAGGCAAATAAAACCAACTAGAGAAATTAATGGACATTGTAGAAATTGAATTTCTCATGAAAATGACATACCACATAGTAGCTAGATAATATGAAATATCAAAACTAGGTGGTGTGCCTCATGTACACACATTTTTAGGTTTGTGAGGTGCACAAAGCACATCACTCCCCCAAAATGGGATAATCCATTAATATCTCAAAGAGCCAAATGAAATCCACCCAAGATTCAATAAAGCTCAACACACAAATTACACATACATGATATACAACTATCATACACAACCTTGAATAACAAGACAAGTAGGAAAGTAGCATATCATATACAAGCACATGCTAGGAACAAAACTAACACATGCAAGGGAGAAAGCAACTTTCAATGTATATATGAGTTAAATACATGTTACCGCAAGGAGGAAGCATTGGATATGAGATAGATATGTGATCCTCCAATTGACTTGGCTTGAGAAATAAAACCATGAAGATCCCTTAATTCTTCAAAAATAGCCAAGTCACCAATGTCCTCCACAAACACCTATTGATCAAGTTGAAGCTTGTTGGTCCCCAACCAAGTTGGGTCCTAAGAGGTTAGTCACAATAGGTTTGGGAACCCAAATGGTGCTTTTCTTGACACCACTTTGAGCTCCCACATATTTGGCAAACACATTGCCAACTCTATCCTTCCCAAGAGAGTAAACATCATCAATCATGATAGGGTTGGATGAGGTACCAGTTAGTGCATGAAGAAGCAAAATGACCTTTGCAACGGCAAAGGTAGCAACACCGACTCTTCTCTTTCTTCTTCCTAGGCTCCTTAACTTGAGGAGCATTGGCTTGAGTCTTCTTAGGAGGTGGCCGTTGTTCAACTCGTGGTTGAGCACGAGATTGGACAAGAGGCCGCTTCCCTAGTTGCTTCTCACTAAGAGACATCTTCTTCTTCATTGGGCAATCCCGAACGTGGTGCCCTTCAACCTTGCACTTGAAGCAAGTGATCTTGGTCGGATTCTTGACTTGAACTTGGCCCTTCTTCTTCTTCTCAACCTTGGACTTGTTCTTGTTGTTGGAGTTGAATCCAAGTCCACTCTTGTCATTAGGGGATTGTTGCACACTCAACATGTTGTCAAGTGCACGCTTCCCTTCATGACGCTTTTCCAAGCCCTTCTTCAAAGAAGCGACTTGGGCCTTGAGGTCTTTTATTTCCTCTACATGGTTAGTGGCAACAAAAACACTAGAGGAAGTAGAAGCTTCATTGTTAGAGCAACAAGGCAAAGCAAGTAATTCATCACATGATGTACCAATATTTTTAGTGGATGAACTACTAGGACTAGCACATGGCATTTTAGCATTTTTAGTTATGGTTGTGCTATTATCCACATGAGGCTCACAAGATGTTACCTTTGTAGTGACGGCCTCATGAGCCAACTTGAGACAAGCATAGGATGCTAGAAGTTCATCATTAGAGCTAGATAGCTTTTCATGATTTTCTTCCAACTTCCCATAGGATGCTAGAAGATTATCATTAGAGCTAGATAGCTTTTCATGACTTGCTTCCAACTTCTCATACTTGCTAGTTAGCAACTCAAGTTGAGCCCTTAGCTCAACATTCTCCTTCATAATAGATGCTTCACAAGAAGTGGAGTTAGTAGCACAACCATCATTAACTTTAGGAATAGAAGAAGATAACTTGGCAAGCTCATCATTTAATCTAGCATTTTCATTTTTCGTGACTTTATATTTAGCATGAGCATGGTCACGTTCTTTAATGATTTTAGCAATTATATCATTATGAGACTCCTCGATTGATTCAAGTTTCTCCTCAAGAGAAGCACGAGTCTCTTGCTCTTCCACAAGAGCATCTTCTAACGATGCTTTCTCCATAGCATCATCTCTTTCTATCTTACCTTTTTCTTCAAGGCTTACTTCCAAGGCCTCAATAGTTTCCCCACGCTCAATAAGAGTGCTCATAATTTCAAAGAGGTTAGCTTGGGCACTTTTATTGGTAGGAAGGGCTTTAAGGATCATTAGACCTTTATTTTGAAGAAGGGCATTAATTTTTTCCATATCATCTTCTTCATTATTATTATCATTATCATTATTATCACCATTGTCATTACTAGAAGAAGATTTAGCCATGAGACAATGAGAGGTGGATGAAGAAGAATAATTAATTTTTGAACTACTCAAGTTCACATCTTGTTGCATAGCAAATTGGGTTTCCTCTACATTATTATTAATGCAAGAGTTAGAGGGAACACAAGCATTTTCATCATGGCAACAAGATAAAGCAAGCATATCATAAAGAGATTCATCCAAGCAAATTTTTGATGATATGCAAGGACTATCAACGCTAGCATGTAAATCATTTATAGTGCTACGAGTGTTTAGGTCCAAAGATGAAGCATTGCAACAAGATAGAGATAAATGATCATCAACAATGAGCTCACTATCGAAATTGCAAAGCCTATCACTACTCACCATTACATTGGATTGTGGCTTACCACATTTTGGTGAAGTAGACGAAGACGAGCACTCGTCACGGCCGGAGGTGGAGGGAGAGCAATCATCCTCAATAGAGTTGTACACGCCATATTTATCTTGAAGCTTGGTCCATAGCTCATGAGCATCCCGGAGAGGCATGATTGACTCAAACACAACTACACTCACAAACTTGCAAAACTCGTTAGATGATAGAGCATCTAGATATAAGTTTTTCTCATCCTCTAAAGTCGTACTTTCGTAGTCTTTTGGAAAAGAAAAACCTATATCTAAGATACACTCAATATTGGGGTCCAAGACCCGTAAGTGATTAAGCATATGAGTTTTCCAAACATTAAAATTTGTGCCATTAAATCTAAACATGGAATCGTGCACTAAATCCCTAGACGACATCTTTACTCTCTAGGCGGTAAAGCCAAACAAGAGAGACGAGGCTCTGATACCAACTGAAAGAACAAGCTATGCCCGGATGTCTCCTAGAGGGGGGGGGGTGAATAGGCGATTAACACTTTTTCTAATTAGGGGCTTGATAATTGCGGAATAAAACTATGTGTTTAAATTAACAAGCCAACAACCTAAAATACTAGGTTTACCTAATGTGCAACAACAACTTATGCTAAGTAAGGCAAGAAACAAGGTGAAAGCAAGATATGAACTTCAAGCACGAAGGCTATCACAAAGTAAAGTGCATAAGTAAAAGCTCGGGTATAGAAATAACCGAGGCACGCGGAGACGAGGATTTATTCCCGAGTTCCTTCTTGTTAAGGGAGTACGTCTCGTTGGAGGGGTGTGAGCTCGCCACAAGAGGCCTACTCAAGATGACACAAAGGCCTCACCCTATTCTCCGATGAACCGCACCCAAAGGTTTGGTTCACCTTCCACTATCGGAATCCTTCGAGGCGGAATCCGGAGCCTTTACACCACTAAGCTTGGGGCACGCATCCACAACCGAATTAGAGGCTCCCAAGAATCACAACAACACCGTCTAGGGTCCAATGACCCAAGAGTAATAATCTCCCAACCTTCAATCCCACGAATCACCGTGGGGAGCACATCCCAATGCACCTAATGCAAAAGGCAAGAACACACCAAGTGGTCAAATCCTTCTCCCCAAAATCCAACCAAAGCAACTAATGCTATGGAGGGATTTAGGAGGAAGAACAAAGGAGAAACACTAAGAACTCCAAAATCTAGATCCAACGAGTTCCCCTCACTTAGAGGAGATTTTGTTTGGTGGAAATGTAGATCTAGATCTCCTCTCACTTTTCCCTCAAAGATATGCAAGAATCATGGGAGGGATTGAGAGGGGGCAAGGTTTTCCAAGGTCAACAATGGTGTGAGAGAGAGGGGAAAACGTGCTGGAAGAACCCTTGGTTACTTTGGGGAAGAAGGGGGCCTTTTATAGGTCTCTACAAAAAAGAGCCGTTGCAGGAAACTTACCCCGGAGACTCCGGTCTGCCCAGGCCGGAGACTCCGGCCCAAACCGGAGACTCCGGGGTCATTCCGGGGTGTCTCCGGCAGGGCAACAGAGCCGCGCCACCCGTTCGACGAAAATCCAAAGTTTCAGACCGGAGACTCCGGTCTAGGGCCGGAGACTCCGGCCTAGAGAAAACCTGCAAAAACAGCAAAACGAAAACTGCAATAACTTTTTCACCCGGACTCCGATTTCGATGATCTTGGTCTCGTTGGAACCGCAACGAAGAGCACTGCAAGATCATGCAGAGAAACATCATAGTCCTACAAAGGAGAATAAAACAAAATGTAGAAAGGTAAACCTTCTCTAAAAAGGAATAACCGGTAAATTCTCCAACATCAAAAACCAACAAGTTTTTCATCAAGACTCCGTTTTCTATGATATTGGGCTTGTTTCAAAGATAATCACAAGCCCTACAAGATCATGCATATACACATCATAGTCCATCATGTGAGGAGGAAATCATAAGGAGAGAGTTTGACCTCTCTTAGAAGAGACAAACCGGTAAAACCTCCAATATCAAAAACGCAAGAAGATATTCATGAAATCCGTTTTTGATGAACTAGAGCTTGGTATGGAGATGAACACAAGCTCTAAATTCTCACATGGATAAAACCCAAATAACAACCAAGAAAGATGATTGCAAAGATGCAAAGGTTTGTGCTCTCTACTACGATACGATCAAGATATTCGGTCGAGAGCCCCTCTTGATAGTACGGTTAACTATCCTATAATCCGGTCTCTCACTAACATCATGAGACCGGTAAAATAGAAACCCTATCAAGATCATACCTTTGCCTTGCGCATAAATCCACTTGAGGTCGAAGAAGATGATCTTCATCTCCTCAAGACGCACCACCTTTCTTGAGTGTGCTTCGCTTGGTGAAGATTCACATGACACTCCCCCATACACCAAGATGGGGAAAACACTCTTCGGCATAACTTCACTTGAACCTGGGTGTTGATCAATCCGCACATAGCCTTGATCAACACAAACTTCTTCTTCTTTTTCTTCCCTTAGCCTTGATTCCAACAAATGGAGATCAAGCAACGCAAATGGACACATCCTACAATTAGCTCAATGCAAACATTAGTCCATAGAGATTGTCATTAATTACCAAAACCATGCATGGGATCAACCATGCACTTTCAGGGGGCTCTGGTTGTGGAGGCGGTGGCCTCGGGCGGAGATGTGGCGCCGACTACGGCGTCTAGTGGCGAACGCGGGTTGCGCCGTCGCCTTCGGCCGTGCGGGCGGCAAGGTGGTGGCGGGTGGTGGTCATGGCGTGGTGGATGTTTCGGCGCTCCTGCGTCAGATCTGAAGGTCAGCTCCTCCCACCTCACTGCCCTCTCCTTCCCCACCAGATCCGGTCGTTGGCTCCTTGGATGCTGGTTCGGTGGATGGTGGGGTGCTGGTGATGCGAGATCGAGCCCGGGAGAAATCCCTGGTCGGCTTGCCCGACCACTGCGGTGGCGGCGCCCTCAGGTGCCGTGCTTCCTCTTGAGGCACTGTCGAGGTCTCGATCTACCCACCCCGGCCCCTTTTCCTGGGTGAAAACCTAACATCCTCTTCGGATTTGGCAACGGCGGCGCCATGGGCATCGCTTCCTCCTTGGAGGCGATGTCACGGGAACGATGGGTGCCGGTGGAGAGATGCCTTGGCGGGTAGGTGGCTGGTGGTGGTCCTCTGCTTGGTATCGGCTGCGGCAGGTCCTGATCGGTTCGTGACCTTTTTCAGGTGTGCTCTCTGCTCCTCCCTCTCCTGCTGCCGCCGGCGGGTCGGCGCCCTCGATCCAGGGCGGGAGGATCTCCTCCCCTGCGACAATGTTGCTAGGGGCTGCGGAGAGCCGGGGCTCCTTTGTTGTCAGCGAGCTCCTACTCATCTTCGTCGCCTTCTGCTCGGGATCTGCCCCTTCTTCATCGTCTATCATAGCCCCTGCTTATCCTCTTCGGCTTCGTCATCTCCAGCCTTGTCAGCACAGCCACCTTTGTATGTCTGTTTCGGTGAAGTGTCTCTGATCCTGCCCATGTTGGCCTTGTGGGCAGTGACCGCCATAGCTCAGGGGAGAGCCTCCGGTGTCCGACGGTGCGGCGTCCTCGAGCTACGACAAGAGGGAAGGGTCCCTCTTTGGCGTCAGAAATGGATGGTACGACGCCACCCCAACCTATGTGTAGATGATGGTCTTCTTCAAGCAGCCGATAGGTCCTTCGGTTCTGTTCCGCCTCACCCTGGTGGCGACGCGAGGAGGGCATCGATCTCCTCAAGCTGTGCTCTCATGTTCCCTTTTCTTTTTTGCTTGAGTTTCGATGTTTGTAAGCTGGTTAAGCATCCTATAACAAAACCCGACCGTTTGGGGCTTTATTAATTTAAAGCCGGGCACTTTGTGCCTTTTATCCAAAAAAGCATTTCTCGGGCGGGATCAATGTAAAAAATAGCGTGATACAAGAAATAGCGGTAGCCTCCTCGAGATGCTATGTACGCTATAACGTGCTAATAGCGTGCTATATTAAAATAGCGTTTTGAAAAAAATAACAGTTATAGTTTAAAAATAATTGAATTCAACAAAAATAAAGGAACAATATATGCATAACCAAATATAAAATTGTTCTCCAATGTTTAGAAGCCTAAAATCAACATCCTAAGAAGCAACAATATATATAGTATAAATTATTTATTTGGAAACTCAACAATAGCGATGTTAATTTCTGATTCAGAAGATGAACCAACATGGAGCGAGGAGGCAGTGGGGGAGGCCACGGCGACGCGGCGACCATGGCGCCAGTGTTAACACTGTGGCGCCAGGAGGAAGAAGGAGAGAGAGAGACTGACAGGGGGACCCACCTGTCAGGATTTTAATCTTTTCCCCTTTTATTTAAATCCAGTAGGGTTTAGGCAATTAATTAAGGCCCTTAAACATTTTTAAAAATTTTGGAAAAATTCACAGAGCATTTATATTATATTAGGAAGCTGTCATAAAATTTCAGCCCATTTGGAAAACATTTCATGTGTTAATTATTTTAGAATTGCTCACTTGCATTTTGGGCTTTATTTAATTATTTGAATTGGCAATTGCTTTAATTTTTGCAACAAACATATTTGAATTTATTAGAACTTCCTGGACAAATATGAAAGCTCAATTTGAATTTGGTTTGTCCAATAATATTCCCCATCATTGATTTATCAATTGTTGCTTTAACATTATTCCATGTTAAGCAATTTAATTATGGATGCCATGATGCAATATGAAAAGAAAAGGTGAAAAATTTATTCACATTTTCAGGTTCCAAACTGGGGCTGTTACAAACCTACCCCCCTTACAGGAATCTCGTTCCGAGATTCTAGGCTTGAGTGAAGAAGGCGGGATATTCCTGACGAAGACTAGTTTCTCGCTCCCAAGTCGCTTCTTCTTCGGAATGGTTAGACCATTGAATTTTTAGGAACTTGATGGTCTTGTTGCGGGTCTTCCTTTCCGCTGCATCCAAGATGCGGATAGGATGCTCACGGTAAGTCAAATCCTCCTGGATGTCCAACACCTCATGATCAACCCCACGAATAGGATCTTTGAAGCAACAACGGAGTTGGGAGACATGGAACACATCATGCACATCCGGAAAGTTTGAGGGTAGCTCGAGTTGATAGGAGAGATCTCCTCGCTTGGCTATGACGGTGAAAGGACCAACATAGCGAGGTGCCAATTTTCCATTGATTCCGAAACGACGAACGCCACGGAGGGGAGAGACTCGAAGATAGGCTTTGTCACCAATTTCATAATGAACCTCCTGATGATGCTTATCATAATAGCTCTTCTGCCGGGACTGGGCAATCTTCAGATTCTCTTGAATGATTCGAACCTTTTCCTCAGCCTCATTGATCACATCAGGACCGAAGAGTGGCCTCTCCCCGGTTTCAGACCAATTTAGAGGAGTCCGACATTTTCTCCCATAGAGAACCTCAAATGGAGCCATTTACAGACTAGCCTGATAACTGTTGTTGTAAGAAAACTCGGCGAGGGGGAGATACTTCTCCCAACCTTTACCGAAGGAGATAACACATGCCCGAAGCATGTCCTCAAGAACTTGGTTCACCCTTTCAGTCTGACCATCAGTCTGAGGATGGTAAGCTGTGCTGAATTGAGACGGGTTCCCATAGCGGTTTGGAAACTCTGCCAGAATTTGGACACAAACAGGCTTCCCCGGTCTGAGATAATCCTCAAGGGAACCCCATTCAAAGGAACAATCCGGGCAAGGTACAAATCAGCAAGTTGGCTCGCTCGAATGTCATCACGAACCGGAAGGAAGTGGGCGACCTTAGACAAACGGTCGATGACCACCCAGATGGCATTATTCCTCTTTTGAGACTTGGGAAATCCAGTGATGAAGTCCATACCAACTTCATCCCATTTCCACTCTAGGATAGCGATGGGACGAAGAGTACCCGCTGGCCTTTGATGCTCAGCCTTCACACTGCGACAGATGTCGCATTCAGCAACATACTTGGCAACTTCTCGCTTCATGCGAGTCCACCAGAATTGGCGGCGGAGTTCCTGGTACATCTTGGTACTACCAGGGTGAATGGATATGGGGGACTCATGTGCTTCTTGGAGTATCAACCCTTTGGTATTTCCGCTCTTGGGCACCACAAGGCGGTCACCGAAATAGACAACACCAGAGTCATCAAGGGAGAAACACTTAGCCTTTCCGCTTGCGATATTCTTTTTAATCTTTCAGATGCCAGCATCATGTTGCTGGGCTGCCTTGATTTCATCCTCAAGAGTGGATTTGATCTCAAGGTTAGCTAAATATCCGGAGGGAACAATCTCCAGATTCAACCGAGCAAATTCTTCATGGAGAGCGGGTTGAGCTTTTTCAACCATCAGAGTGTTCCAATAAGCCTTGCGACTCAGAGCATCTGCCATGACGTTGGCCTTGCCGGGCTGATAGTTGAGGGTCACATCATAGTCCTTGATTAATTCCAACCATCTTCTCTGTCTCAGATTCAGATCCGGCTGGGTGAAGAGATATTTCAGACTTTAATGATCAGAAAAGATCTCGCAACGGTTGCCCAACAGGTAGGGCCTCCATTGCTTCAGAGCACGAACCACGGCAGCAAGCTCTAGGTCATGAGTTGGATAGTTTTGCTCATGTGGTTTGAGTTGTCGAGAAGCATAGGCTACCACATGGCCTTCTTGCTTTAACACACAACCCAAGCCTTGGAGTGATGCGTCACAGTAGACAACAAAGTCTTTGTCTGTGTCAGGAAGGACAAGCACAGGAGTGGTCGTGAGTTTGACCTTGAGGGTTTCGAAACTCTCTTCAGCTTTGTCTGTCCATACAAACTGCTTATTTTTCTTGAGGAGGTCAGTCAAAGCTTTGGCTATCTTGAAAAAGCCCTCGATGAATCGGCGGTAATAACCCGCCAACCCAAGAAAGCTACGGATGTCCTTGACGGACTTAGGAGTTGGCCAATCCAGGATTGCTTGAATCTTGTCAGGTATCACCACTACTCCAGCAGCTGACACCACATGACCGAGAAAGATGAGCTCCTTTAGCAAAAACTTGCACTTAGAGAACTTGGCATGGAGGCGATGGTCACGAAGCTTGGTCAGAACTAGCCGAAGATGCTCAGCATGTTCTTCTTCGATCTTGGAGTAGACAAGGATGTCATCAATGTAAATTATGATGAACTTGTCGAGGTACTCGTGGAAGATGGAGTTCATAAGCCTCATGAATGTAGCCGGGGCATTGGTGAGGCCAAAAGACATGACGGTATAATCATATAGGCCATAACGAGTAGTGAAAGCCGTCTTCGGAATATCCTCCTTTCTGATTTTGATCTGATGGTATCCTGACCTCAGAGCCATCTTGCAGAATAACGTTGCACCAGCTAGTTGATCGAACAGGTCAGTTATTCAGGGAATAGGATACTTGTTCTTGATGGTTACCGCATTCAGAGGGCGGTAATCAACAACCAGACGAGGAACATTTGAATCCCTCTTCTTGACAAAGATGACCGGGCAGCTCCATCGGTAGAGGCGAAAGGAGACCTGGGGGAAGCATCCCGGACTGGACGTACGGCTCCAAGGTCATCAGAGTGTTCCGGTGGCTCTCACGAGCAGCCACCGTGTAGAGGTACCACTGTCGGGCACGAATGTCCAACGCCCTAACCAACTCAATAAGTGCGCGGTGACTGCGATCTGGCTCAGTCGCCAGGTCTGAGTACACAGCAATGTAACAGCCCTCCAGACCGTCGTCATCCACCGGGAAGTGGTAGAAATCCGAGCTCGCATTAGCCAGGTAGTCGCAGTTTCCGCGGTACACGGAGAGGCCATTAAACACAGCCTCCTGGACAGCCTGCTCCTCGGTCAAACCCACACCTACAGACTGGTGCAGAATGCTGTCTCCATACGGGCTCAGGACACGGGCCTCGCAGATTAACTGCCCCGGTCCGTAAGGGAAGTGCTCCTCATACACCACGTACTCGAGGTACCACGGGCAACCCTGGCTGGCCAAGGCAGCTGCAAACAGTGCGGGGAACCCGCGGACGCCCTCACAACGAGTCAGGCGGACAACCAGTCCCGAACGCGTCATCTGTAGCAACAACAAAAATAGTTCAAAAGTTAGGAACGGAATTAAGACTCGAGACCTAATCTGGACGGTAAGAACCCAACCCCGAGAACCTAAAACTCTGAAACAACTGTTAAAACAAATAGAGGTAAGACAAACTCAGATATGGAGCGAGTTGGGTAAGGAGTAAAAAGAATTCCTAAGATGGTTTTCACAACTCATTTTTAGGTTCTAAATAGTTTTCACAACACTAGACTCAACATCGACAAATAGAAGGGTTTCCTACAGGCAGTCCTGCTCTGATACCAATTTGTAGCGCCCCGACCCAGAACTATGCAATGAAGCTTTGTGCAACCGGTCATACTACACAATCGAAGGTTACTGGGGTTACCAATCCCAGGCCAAAACCTTTGGCAGGCGTGCTCGGAATGGATCATCGGCAACGCAACACTTCGATCATGCCATAAGCTCAGACATAGCTATCATGCATAATAGAGAGATCAAGACTGCGGAACAACTGGCACATCACAGACTCTACGACAAAGAGATCATAGTTCAACTCATATAATGAGAAAAATAGCAAATAACACATCAGAGGTGACAGACCCAACATTACATCATACGGAAGCAAATATAGTTGTCTAACAACGAGATCCAAATTATGGCCTAAGATGCCTTCAGATAATCATCCCGTGCTAGCCTGTTCCAGGACGTCCCAAGCTGCTACCTGGGAACCCCAGACTACTCGTCGATGTCCAAGAAGAAACCATCTGTCTGCTCGGTGTCGTCCTCCTCTGAAACAAATGATAAAGCAGCAAAGAGAGACTGAGTACGACGCACTCGCAAGTTTAGTAGGGCGATATAGGCCCAATGATGATGGAGGCTCTGAAGCAGTATAGTAGTCGTTTTGCATAAAGCTAGTTTTCATTTAAAAAGATATAAGCGACCCATGGCATCGACTACTCAGAGTGTTTTTCATAAGAGGGATAAGAGAGTAAACTTTCATCTTCGGTTCTCGTCGAACCAACTTGTAACCAGAACCTCTCTTCTCCACCAAGGCACTCCCTCGAATCACCCTCGAGGAAATGAACCTTTTATCACACGTTGAAATGCAACATCTAGCTGCCAGATTAATTAATTATGTTCAGATTCTCTATGGTCTTATCGTCTATTCCCAAGTCGTCCATAACCACGAACACGGCTTTTCGAAAAGATTAACCCTGCAGGGGTGTACTAATTTACCCACCGGTACCGTCCGGCTCGCCTGATTAGCTCTCTTCCGGGGAAAGCTGACAAGTGGGCGCGGTTAAACCTTTACCTCGCATGAGACTATCCAAGGATCATCTGTGGCGACATGACAAGTTTACCCAGCCTATTTCAGCCCCTGCCCCCATCGCCACTTCCTAAACACCACCATCCTCATCATTCTTTTTCCACCCACACACTCATCCGCAAATGGAAATAGCAAACTAGAGGACCCTTGGATACGCCCGCACAAGTTATTTAGTTAAAGGGGATTACATATGTCCCCACTGTTGGAAGCACACTCGTCTTTGTTCAAGAGGTAAAGAACTCGCACCTAGGGGCAAGAATAAGGCAAAACACCATAACCCCGATGGCAACTCATCCAAGCCTTTTTAAGCAATTTAATTAAATACCACCGGTTACCACCATGTCCGAACATTCCATCAACATCATCATTATGGAATTTAAATCACCGGACAATATAGCATTCGACTAAGCATGGCTAACCATAGCTAAGCATATATATACAACAATTATATCGGTAAACCAGGCCAACACATCAAACCTATGGTTCATAGGAGGGGAAACATGTGATGGTTCAGGGGACCATGCATATCATAGGATACTCCATGTCTCGATCAAAAGTTGATATTGGAATCGAATGCAATATTTTGGTGGATAAAATAATTGTATAAAACAATAGGATGCTAGATGCCAAGAAGGTTAGGTTATCTCTTGCCTTGTTGATAGTACTGGTCGCGCTGCTCGTCGAGGTATTGTGGTGGAACCTCGACTCCTGAATCTACCAAAACACAAACAATAACGGAAAACAAAATAAATAACACGAATACAAGGTGCAATGCACACTCATGATGATATGGTCATATTATGCACTGGAATGATATTGGGCATGTCCCACAAGTTAAATGGAACCCCTAAAATAATTATCGCAATTAACGGGTTATAACTCCATATTTAACTTAGTGAATTAAGCATTTACCCAAAATGTCCAGTACTAAAATATGAGTTCTACATGCATGAAAATGACATTATTAGATAGGTATTGTTCTCCTGATCATTTTGGTACTTCGTTTGCAATTTTTTGATTAACGATGAAGAAATGGCGATTTAAACGGTTATTCAATTTAAATCATTTTAACCAATTCCAAAAGGACATCAAAGGAGAAATTGGTTTCATGCTGTGAAATTAACATATCTAAACAGCCCTTTGTCGGAGAACTGTCCCAGGTGTTGGGTGTGTCTCACAAGGATCGAGTAAGGGGCTGAACACGGAATCAAACAACCCTCAACGTGCCTTGGCGACGATGCTCGTCGAGCTCGCTGTAGGACAGCACTGCAGAGATGAATGCACGGTATTACCCAGGTTCAGGGCCCTCTAGGAGAGGTAAAACCCCTACGTCCTGCTTCGGATGTATTGCACTTGCTTGGAGAGGTTTGAGTACAGAGGGAGCTTGGCGAGCTCAAGGTGGCTACAATGGCTAACCCTAGATCTCAGAACTTCCAACCAGGAATCGAACCCTTTGCCCGAGCGTGCTCCCCCTCCTTTTATAGGTGTCTCGGTCCTCTTCCCCCAAATATTTTGGCGGGAAGGGTTACCACATGGCGACGAAGGAGGAGGACAGGTGCACAATGAAGGTGGAGTCCATGGACGCGGTCCATGGCAGGGAGCGGTGTCACCAAAGCTGGAAAAGCCACCGTCCAACCAGGACGGTGGGCTGGCGCCGCTGAGGTGCGATGTGTCCCACGGTAACGTCGCTCTTGGAGGGTAGCTGCAGATGGTTCCCTTATCACCAAAGTGGCAATTCTCGGGGCTCCTTTGCTTGGTGCAGCTTTGTTGACTGCTTTATACATAAGAACGGCAACTGTGGCGCTGCTGTCACCGCGCGCCGGCGCGGTCATCACTCTGCGGAGGGTGCAGAGCCCATGTGCGCTCTGCCGTGGAGGCAGAGCTGGCTTGGCGAGGAAGGAACCCCGCGAGGCAGGAGGCTTCGCCGAGCCCTTCGGCTTGGTCCTTAGCAGAATTTACAGGTGGCATCCGAGATGCCCTCTCGAGGAGAGGTCCCTCGCCAAGGGGAAAAACCCTCGGCGAGGAGGAGAGGTCCCTCGCGAGGCTCGCCAGGCTTGGAGAGCCTGGTCCTTAGCGAAATCTTCTGAAGAATGCTGTGGGCCCTGGCAGGCCGGCCCGTGGTACCCTGGTTTCCACAGTGCCGACAGTAGCCCCCGGGCCCGCGACGGGCACGCCGAAGCCCATGGATGGAGGCGAAGCGTCGGGGGCCCAAAGATGCCTGCCCGGGCCGTGACACGTGGGGCGCAGCGGTTGCGCCCGAGGCCACGATCTCCTCGTCTTCAACGGGCGACCCGGTGGGACCCGCGACGTCCTTGGTTTTTGGCCAATAAAGCCTGCGCGCGCAGACTGCGCCCATCACTTCTCCCATAACTCCGCCGCTCGCTTCCCCCAAACATCTTCCTCTTCCTAGAGCACATCGCCTCCAAGGTCTCCTTCTCCTGCGACCATGGCGCCTAAGAAAGAAACCACCATGCAGAAGGGCAAGGCCACGATGCAGGCCGGCAAGTCCGCGGCGGCGTCGGGGAGCGCTAGACGCGAGGGGGCGCTGCTGAAGTCCCGCCTGCACTCGGCGGCGATTGAAAAGGTGCGCCACCTGGCGGCCTCGAGCACCAACGAGCACGGCGCCACCGGCATGAGACCGGCCGGCAGCTGGCTTTCCGAGGGGTACTACCCCATCTTCCTTCAAACTCTCTACGCCGGTCTTGTTCCTCCCTTCTCTGACTTCCTCCTGGGGATTTTGGAGGTGTACCAGATCCAACTCCTCCATCTTCATCCCAACTCCATCCTCATTCTCTCCATCTTCGCCTACCTCTGCGAGGCCTACATTGGCATCCGTCCCTCGGTGGCGCTCTTCCGCAGCTTCTACTCCCTCCGGTCCACCGCGCCGAACGAGCGGTTCGGATGCGTCTCCTTCCGCATCGCCGCCGCCAGAAGCGAGAACTACATTCCCATCGCATGGTGCGGTGAGAACGCCATCACCAAGGTGACGAAGAAGGTGGAGGACTTCCGCAAGCGATGGTTCTTCGTCGACACCAAGGGGACCAACCCTCTCCTGGAGGTGCCCGTGGTGCCCCCGAGAAAGTGGGCGAGCGCAGGCTTCGAGGGCCCGAAGCTTGAAGCGGTGTACGAGTGCATATGGAGGCTTCGCGAGGCCGGAGTCACCGGCCAGATGGTGGCGAAGGACTTCACGCGGTGCCGAATCGCCCCCCTCCAGCGGCATTCAGAGCCGGTGTGGCCGTACGCAGGCAGGGAGGACAGGATGCGCCTGTGCGCGGACAGCTTCACACCGGAGGTGCTATACCAGGTCATGGGGATCCTCTTCGCCACGACGGACATCCCATCTCCCACCCGCGACGAGGCCCGGACGCTCTTTAGCTTTGTTGAAGAGAGTGTGCACGAGCACCGCAAGCGCCTGCCTGTGTTCGACGAATGGGGGATCGTGCCCGCAAGACACCGCGGGCCCCGCACCAACCCGTGGGCGGTGGAGCCGGAGCATATGGACGATTCACCGGAGCCGGACGAGGTCGAAGACTCTGGCGAGGACGAGGCCTCGAGAGGCGCTGACCCCTCTGGCAAGGAAGGGGCCTCGAGAGGCGCTGACCCCTCGGGAGGCTCCGTCGGCTCCCCAAGGAGCGTACCGCCTGAAGAGGACCTCCAAGTGATTTCCTCCAGCGGCGACGAGGACGCCTTTCCCTTGGCTCCTTCCCGACGCACCGCAGAGGAGGAGGAAGAGAGCGGCAGCAGGGGAGGACGCTGCGAGCCCCGCTCCAAGGCCGTCCACGACAGGAAAGCCGCGGCCGCAAGGGGCGCTCCTCGCGAGGAGGCAAGAGCGCCTCAAGAGGAGGCCAGAGCGAGAAGCCCCCAGCCGCCCAAGGTGAAGAAAAGGGTGTGGAGGATGGCTGACGAGTAAGCTTTGGTCCTTCCTCCTTCATTTAGCATTTTGCTTTCGAAAACCCTCTTGACGGATCTTCCGTTTGTCTTTCTTTCAGCAATCTTGCGGCGCCGAAGAGGCGACGGCTCCGCAAGCTTGGAGAGACCGCCAGCGTCGCCGTGGAGACGCCTGCGGCTGACGAGCCGCAGCAGGTGGCTATTCCTCCCGCGGGTGAGTACCGCGCGGAGGAGGTGGTTGAAGAGGCGGTGCCGTCGCCAGCTCGGGCTGCTACTCCTCCCGCAGGTGAGCACCGCGCAGAGGAGGTGATCGAAGAGGTGGCGCCGTCGCCAACTCGGGCCGCCACTCCTCCCGTACAGCAGGAGGCGACGGAGGAGGAGAGGGTGGATGAAGAGATCATCATGGAGCCGCCTTCGGAGGAGGAGGAGGCTCCCACAAGAGGGGCTGACGCGCCCGAGGCCATGGCGGGCGCGACCACCACGGAAGGGGCGGGAAGCGCCCCTGAGGAGCAGGAGGTGGAGGCGCCTCCGGAGCTAACAGATGCTGGAGCTGGGGGTGAGAGGACGCCCAGCCCCCAGAGGGCACCTGACGCGGGCGGTGAAGGAGGCGCCCACACGAGCCCCCAGGCCGCACTAGAAACAGCTGTGAGCCCGAGGTAGGGTGCCTCGGGCGCCTCGCCAAGGATAGAGGTCTCTGCACCCCGCAGCGGTGCGGGAACCTTGGCGCTGCGGGAGCCGCGGCGCCAAGCGGTTCGTCGCCACGCCGTCCTCAGCCAGGCGCGGCAGACGCTCGACGAGCTGGAGGCGCAGCTCGCCGAAGAGGAACTCGCCAGGGCGGAGGAGCGGGCAAGACTCGACGAGGGCTGGGCCCTCCTCCGCGAGAGCGTGGAGAACTGCCGCCGGCAGGACGCGGCGGCCCTGGCGGTACGCCAAGAGGCCATGCGCTTCACCGAAGAGACCCACAATAGCATGAAGCGGGAGGCGGCAGAGACCATGGAGCAGCTGGACGCCGCACGGGAGGCGCTCGAGGCGGACACTGCCTCCAAGCAACAGGAGGTTGCAGCCTTGGAGCAAAACTTCATCATGCACTCCAAAACCGTGGAGAGCAGCTTGAAGGAGCTCCGCGAGAGGCTGGACGCTCGCGAGGTGCAGCTGACCCAGCGCGAGGCAGAGCTCACGCGACGCGAGGGAGAGCTCTCCCCCCGCGAGGTGGAACTGCGCCGGCGCGAGGAGCAAGTCCAGCAACTCGAGAAGGACCAGGCCATCCGCGAGGAGCAGCTGCGGGCCCGCGAGGGGCAGGTGGCCAAGGACGAGGCCTGTCGTGGGGTTGTCACGGCAAGTTCTTCCTCCGGGAAGATGAGTTCTGGGGCCATCGGTGATTGAAGTACGTGGGAACGGTTAATCTCGTCAAGGAACAAGGATTTACCCAGGTTCGGCCCCTCTGATTCGAGGTAAAGACCTACTTCCTGCTTCTATGTTATTGCTCTTGATATGTCTCGATTACAAGGACCCGGCTCCCACAACTTAGGAGCCGGCGACTTCTCTCTGGTGGCTAGGGTTTCTCTCTACTGGTTGGACTTAGCGCTTTCCCGATCTAAGGTCCAGGACCCCGCTTATAAAGGCTGCCGGGTCTCTGGACTTACGATTTACACCGAGTCACACTAGAACACGGAGTCCTACTCTACGTCTTGGTCTTCCAAGTTTAGACTCCGGGTTGTACTTGGACTCCTTCCGGACGGGTCCTTTCTTCATTATGGGCCTTGGCCGGCTTGTCTCCAGCCCAGCCCATGCGACTTGATACGTGACCCGGCTTTGGCCTTCTTGGTCTTGGCTGGTCTACTTTCCGGGTCCATGGGCCTACCTGTAAAGTATCCCCCCATCAGTAGCCCCCGAATTTATCTTGGGCGCAGCTTGGCGACTTCCTCTGACTTGCTGGTTCGGCTCTCTGGGTCGACTCCTTCCACTTGAGCCAATGGCTTCAAAGTCGCCTGCTGCTGGCTCCAAGATGAATTCCTGCATAAAAACATATTACACATATAAAATGAGTCCACTCTTATCCCTTGTTCAAGCCACCATTCCTGCCCTCGTACTATCAGGCCGGGTTCTGGTGTGACTCTTGCAAACAAGGGCTAGACAAACTAATTTCACTGTCACAGGACTCGTCATTCTGAGACAAGCCGGCTCCTTCCACATCTGTGACTTCGACCTTTTACTATTATAATTCCTTATCTGTCTGTTAGCCACTGGAACGTTTTTACTGAAACGTTATCCATAGTCACTGTGGACCCACTCTATAACATTCTAGGGTTTTACCCCCCTTTATAAATCGCGAAGGGTTAGGTCTTAAACCTCACTTGCCCCCTCAGCTCAAAACTTCTCCTTCCTCTCTTCGCGCCCGCCTTTTCCCGCGCCCAGCACGCACCGCCCGCACGCCATGGCTCCCAAGCGCTCAAAGACCACATCGAAGGCCAAGGCAACCTCGTCGAGCAGGACGGTGAACATTGCCGCCGCGGCCGCCGCCGCCGCCAAACCCTCTTCCAAGCGGTCGATCTCCGCCGATTGGGGTGGATCTGTCATCTCGGCGGAGCAATTGAAGACCCACAGGCTATCAGGTTTGATCCCCTCTAGTGCTCAAGCTCGGGCCCCTAGGGATGAGATTGTTCCCTCTCCCGCTAAGGGTGAAGTAGTTGTCTTCGTGGAGCACCTATTCCGCGGCTTTTCTCCCCCCGGCGATCTTTTCTTCCGCCAGCTCCTCGAGCTTTACGAGCTGCGAATTCACGATCTTGCTCCTAACTCCATTCTCACACTTTCTAATTTCGTCGTTCTCTGCGAGGATTACCTCCAGATTAAGCCTGACATCAACCTTTGGCTCGAGCTATTCTATTGCAATCCTCAACCTGAGACCTCTGGGGGCCCTCTTCTCCAATGTGGCGCCGTCGCCCTTCAACGGCGCCTCAACTCTGTCTTCCCTAAGCCAGTTTTCCCAAACCGCATCAAAGACTGGCAAAAAACCTTCTTTTATTGCAAGGACACCTCCCCTGCGAATGAGCCAAAACTTCCCTTGTTCTCTAAGGAACGCCTCCGGGCGACTCCTCTGATGAAAGCCAGGTGCCCAGAGGCCGACCGGCCAAGGGTCGAGTCTCTTATCACTCGCATCCGGGCTCTCTTGTCCCATAACTTGGAGAATATGGATTTGGTCCGTTGCTGGACAACTTGGAGAATTCAGCCGCTGAGTCCTAGGACTCGACTGATCTGCTCATATACCAGATGCGCTGGTGATGACCTCCGAGTTACAGAGCAGCTGTCTGATGGACCCGAACTTGGTCGACTCATCAAGAAGTTGACTGGGAAACCGGTGAAGGATCAAGCTCATTTCGGGCTCCAACCCTTCTGCTCGACCCACCCGGCTCCTGATGTAAGTATCACTCTCTACTTTATTTCAACCTTGACTTCACTTGTATTGCTTGCTGACTCATGTTTACTAACTCTATTGCAGCTCACCGACTCCTTCTGGAAGCCGGCCTCTGGAGCTGGTTCTAAGAATAAAGCTGAAGCTGAGGCTGAAGCTGAAGAAGAAATCCCTGCTACAGATCAGACCTCTGTGGCAGAAGACACTGATGACGCGGATGAGGGGTCCTCCCAGGGGGCTCCTGCTGATGACGGTGCTGCTGATGAGGAGTCCTCGCCAGAGGCTCCAACCAAGAATGCTGATGAAGAGGAGTCCTCTCAAGAGGCTCCCATTGTGGAAGAAACCGACGATGACGAGTCCTCTCCAGAGGCTCCCACCACTAGGCAAACTGATACTGCCTCTGCTGCTGCTCAATCATCTCCATCTGCAGAGTCCTCTGCTAGGAGTAATTCCTCGTCCTCTCCAGCCTCGAACAATAATGGTTCTCGAGAGGCTGTTCCCAAGGTACCACTCTCACGAGTCCTTGGGTCCTCTCGCTCTCCTACTAAGCCTGAAGAACACATGCAGAGTGTCATTGCCACCAGAAAGAGGAAGCTGCGTTCCGATGGGCCTGCAAACGCTCCTGGGCCTCTGCCAGTCTCACACCAACGGAAATCGACCTCTCCTCCCCAAAAGGACGACTCCTACAACTCTGGTTGGTCAATGCCTTCTTCAGACTCTCAGGCCCCCTTTGACCTGGAGACCAATGCTGGGTAAGACTCCTTTGTCTCTGTACTTGCGATTATATGACTTCTGATCTTTCTTTTCACTAGGTTTATTGATTTCTGTCTCTAATTATTTCAGGGCTCGGCCTTGTGCCAAGGTGACAAAGCTCCCAGGCATGGCTGATGTCTCCTCTGGACGTGGACCTGCCCCTCCTTCGACTTCTCAGACAACCAGTACGAGGACAGGTCCCTCCATCACAGCATCGGCTGGCGCAGCCACGACTCCTACCGTTCCCGAGTCCTCTTCAAAGGCTCGAGCGGCGACTCCAACAACAATCCAGCCCAGCTCTGGTGCTGCGACTCCTGATTCTGCACCTCAAGTTCAACCGGCTCCTGTCAAGCCGACTCCTACAGACTCTCCATCCATCAAGATCAAGTCATCTACTGACTACAGCCGACTTCGGGTGGCAGATAACATGTCATTTTCGGAAGCCTATGCTGAAGCAGTCGACTTGAACGATCAAGCTGCTAGGCTGAAGGATGACGAGCAAGCGGCTCTTAGATCTCTTCATATAGTTCATGAAGTAAGCTTTTCTGACTTCTATTTTCATGCTTTCTGGCATCATCCTATCTCAGTAGCCCCCAAGCACCTGTTTGTGGTGACTTGTGACTAGGATAGGTGCTTTGATTTGATACTGAACTCAGTCGCTACATAGAAAAATTTGCACACCGTAGCCCCCAAGCTCTGAGTCCTTAACTCTATGAGGACTCGGGGCTGCTAACTTACTGTCTGTCGGGTCCTTAGACCAAAAATTTCTGCACGAGTAGCCCCCAAGCGCCGAGTTGTCAGCCTGCGACGACTTGGAGCTACCAATATGTCCACACTATTCATAATTAACTTGAGGAAAAATTCTGATCTGCCAGTAGCCCCCAAGCGCCAAGTTGCTAACTTGTGGCGACTTGGAGCTTATGACTTGTCGATTAGGACTCATGCCTGCTTTTCTGATAGAAAGAATTGACTCCTGAGTAGCCCCCAAGCGCCAAGTTGTTAACTTGTGACGACTTGGAGCTCATGAGTTCTGTATTTGACTTGTGGATCTCACTTGTGCTTGATGACTTGTAATTGCAGTGCATCGTCTCCAAGATGAAGAGAGATATGAAAGAACTTGAGGACCAGGCAGCTGCCAGTGCCAGATCTGCCATGGCCGAAAAAGAACATTCCCTTCAACTTGAGAAGGATATGAGGACTTTGGCTGCTCAACTGGAGCAGGTGAAAAAAGAGTCGGCTGAGGCCAAAAAGATTGCTCAAAAAGCACACAATGACCTACAAGCTGTGTTCAACACTTGCAAGAAGGGCATTGGTGCAATGTGTCAGCATATATTTGGTGAGTTTATGACTTTTGCTTGTTTCCTTTTGTACCTTTCTGAATTGCTTTTCAACTGTCAATGACTTCTTAAATTCCTTTCTGCAGGGGCTGACTCCCCAAAGCTTAAATTGCCCACAAGCAAACAACTATCTGAGATGCTTGATTACTGTCATGGGCTACAAGAGGGAGCCCGTTCTGTGGTCAAGTATTTGAATCATAAAGGCAAGTGCCCAAAAGAGCCTGAACGTCTGGTGGACGAGTTGTCCAGAGCACCAGGTTATGTGCGTCTGTGGAAACAATCTTCCATGAGGAGATCTGCTATCAGGATCTTGGCCTTAGCCCACAGCTACTATCCCAATGTTATTGAGCCAGCAATGCTTACAATGGGAAGCCTGAGCAGCATGAAGATGGCAAACCTTTTACTCAGAATGATTTCATAGCCGAAGAAAAGCTGGCGCGGCCATATGCTTGTGAGATTGCCAATAAGATGGACCCTGAGGTATGGGTTCATCATTATGATTTGGAGAACAAGCGAGTCGCTCCAGTAACTCCTGAGATAGTAAACTTTGGCCGCCCATCACAGGACCCATCTGGTGTATTCGCTGCCTCTGCCGGTCCGAGTTCATCGTCACCGGCGGCTCCTATTCCAAGTGCTGAGCCTACCCTGAAGACTCCTGCTGCGCCCACTCCTTCCAGAGCTGTCCCTGGAGACGCTCAGAAACAAGCAGAGCTTGCTAAGCATATGAAGAGTCCCAAGGGTACTGGATTTCAAACGAAGAGAGTCGCCACCAAGCCTCCATTGAAGCCGGCTCCTTCCTCCGCTGCTCAAGCACAAGGCAAATCTCCTGCTAAGAAGAACTCATCGACTCCTGCTGTTCAGGCAAAGGACAAGTCGTCTGCTAAGAAGGACTCCTCGAATCTGGCGAAGGAGTCAGCTCCTCTAGAAGACAGCCCTTTGAATGACTTTTGAGTGCTATGTAATGCTGTGTTACTATTGAGACTTTGTAATTATGCACTATGGGTGCTTTTAACAGTTGAGCTTGTTTAGCTATTTTTAAAATTTGTGCCAATCGGCTTGGTTCTTATAACCCGTCTAGTTTTTCACTGATGAATAAGTAGGCCCTGCATGACTTCTCTTACAGCTTATGCTGACAGGTTCTTAACTCATATGTTCCTTAGGATCCATAAGAGAGAGAAACAAGTCATGCCTGTAGATAGATCATATTGTGCAGGATGCATCTGACTTACCAGCGAGAAAACTAGGAAATTTCGGCTACTGTGCCGGGTCCAAGAGTTTAAGCTTAACTTTTTTCACTGAAAAGCAAGCCCCCAAGAACCTGATGATCAAAATTTAAAGAACAAAGCGCACTCACTGGGTGACTCGACTAAAGGACTCATGTTCACAAAAGCCGGCTTTATTTCATTTGATCATAATAATTCGATTACATCTAGGCGTGGCTCACTGGGCTCATTGCCTTTCAACTCATGAATTTATTACAACTTAGGTATAATATGGACGTAGCTGAGCTATGTTCCAAGGCCTCTTTGCCTCTGCATAAGGATCTAGAGTATGAGCTGTATCAGCTCCTTTGCCTTCACTTGCCGGCTCTCGCACATCCATTAGATAGTACGATCCGTTATTCAGATTCTTACTTATGATGAACGGTCCTTCCCATGGTGGAGATAACTTGTGCATCCCTTCCTTATTCTGGACAAGGCGAAGCACTAAGTCTCCTTCCTGGAAAGTCCGGGTTTTGACTCTGCGTGCATGATATCGCCGCAGGTCCTGCTGATAAACTGCTGATCTCTCAAGGGCTAACTCCCTTGCTTCCTCAAGTGCATCGACCGAGTCCTGGCGGGCGAGTTCGTTTTCTGTCTCAACGTAATTGGCGACTCGTGGCGAGTCATGCAACAAGTCGCTTGGCAAGACAGCTTCTGCTCCATACACCATGAAGAAAGGTGTGAAGCCAGTAGATCTGTTAGGAGTCGTCCTGATGCTCCAAAGCACTGCTGTTAACTCCTCAACCCAAGACCCGGCGGCTCTTAGCAAAGGGACTCGGAGCCGAGGCTTAATTCCCTTCAACAACTCCTGATTTGCCCTCTCTGCTTGTCCATTGGACTGTGGATGTGCCACTGAGGCTAGGTCGAGTCTGATGTTGTTCTCACCGCAAAATTTTGCCATCTCCCCAACTGATAAGTTGGTACCATTGTCTGTAATGATGCTATGAGGGTATCCAAATCGTGTTGCTATTTTCTTGAAGAATCTCACAGCTGATGCACCGTCGACTCTGCTGACGGGTTCCACCTCCACCCACTTGGTGAACTTGTCAACTGCTACTAGCAGATGGGTCTTCTGACAAGGCGACTTTGAGAAAGGGCCCACCATGTCGAGTCCCCAAACTGCAAATGGCCAAGTGATAGGGATGGTTCTGAGTTCTTGAGCTGGCACGTGGTCTTGCCTTGCGTACCTTTGACATCCATCACAGACTCGAACTATCCTCTCTGCATCTAAATGTGCTGTCAACCAAAAGAACCCGTGTCTGAAAGCTTTTGACACCAAGGATCTAGTGGATGCATGATGACCACAATCTCCTGCGTGAATCTCTTGCAGTATTTGCTTGCCCTCTTCTGGAGACACACATCTCTGGTAGACTCCAGTAACGCTTCTTCTATATAATTCGCCATCAATGACTGTGTAGGACTTGCATCGTCTGATGAGTTGTTTTCGCTTGACTTCATCCTTTGGGAGTTCACCCCGCAGGAGATATGCTAGGTAGGGCTCTGTCCATGTTGGGATTGCTCGTACTGCCGCAACAAGTGCCGACTCTGGGTCTGGAAAAGCTAACTCCTCCTCTGTGGGCAGCTTGACTGAAGGATGATGAAGCTCGTCCAAAAACACATTTGGTGGTACTTTCTCTCGACGAGAGCCGAGTCGTGATAACGCATCAGTGGCCTCGTTCTTGCGCCTGTCAATATGCTCCACTTGATAACCAGAAAAGAACTCGGTTATCTGTTCGACTGCTCTTCTATAAGCCGCCATGTTTGCATCCTTCGAGTCCCAAGTTCCAGACACTTGCTGAGCTACGAGATCCGAGTCTCCAAAGCACCTAATACGCTTGATGTTCATCTCCTTGGCCAAACGCAGGCCATGTAGCAAAGCCTCATACTCTGCCATGTTGTTGATGCAATCAAAGTGTAACTGAAGGACATATGCTAACTTATCTCCTTTAGGTGAGGTTAACACCACGCCGGCTCCTGAGCCTTCTAACTGTCTGGACCCGTCAAAGTGCATTGTCCAGTACTTGCTGCAAGGGGTGCTTGGTGAAGATGTAAAATCTGTCCAATCATTGACAAAATCAACCAAAGCTTGAGACTTGATTGCTGTCCTTGGCTCATATGTGATATGATAAGGACCCAACTCAATTGCCCACTTGGCGACTCGCCCTGTTGCCTCTCTGTTGCGTATAATATCTGCCAGCGGTGCTGAACTCACCACCTTAATTGGATGCTCTTGGAAATAATGCTTGAGCTTTCTACTTGCAAGAAAAACTCCATAAACTAGTTTCTGCCACTGAGGGTACCTTTGCTTTGACTCTGTGAGGACTTCACTGATGTAGTAGATAGGTCTCTGCACTGGGTACTCCTTTCCTTCCTCTGCACGTTCCACAACTACTACTGCACTGACAACTCTCTCGTTGGCAGCTACATATAATAGCATGGGCTCCTTATCTGTAGGAGCTGCAAGCACTGGTGCTGTTGATAAAGTTTTCTTCAACTCCTCAAAAGCACGGTCAGCCTCTTCATCCCATAGGAATTTATCTGACTTCTTCAGGAGTCGGTAGAGAGGACCCGCCTTCTCCCCGAGTCTTGAAATAAACCTGCTTAGAGCTGCCACACATCCAGTGAGCTTTTGAACGTCCTTCAGACAAGTCGGCTTCTGCAAGTTATGGATAGCCTTGATTTTCTCTGGATTTGCCTCAATGCCTCTTTCTGAAACGATGAAGCCTAGGAGTTTGCCAGCAGGGACTCCAAAAACACACTTGGTCGGGTTGAGCTTCATCTTATACTTGCGTAGGTTCTCAAATGTTTCTGTCAGGTCTGCTATCAGAGAGTCGGCTTTCTGAGACTTGACAACTACATCATCCACATAAGCATGAATATTCCTTCCAATCTGTTTCTTGAAACAATTCTGAATACATCTCTGATATGTAGCTCCTGCATTCTTGAGTCCAAAGGGCATGTTGTGTAACAAAATGCTCCAAAGGGCGTGATGAAGGACGTCTTCAGCTCATCCTCTATGTTGAGTCTGATCTGATGGTACCCTGAATATGCATCCAAGAAACAAAGCAACTCTGACCCCACTGTGGAGTCGATGATCTGGTCTATGCGAGGTAGTGCAAACGGGTCCTTAGGGCAATGCTTGTTCAGGCCCGTGAAGTCGATGCACATCCGCAACTCTCCTGTCTTCTTTGGTACCAACACTGGATTGGCCACCCACTCTGGGTGAAAGACCTCCTTGATGAACTCGGCTGCGAGTAGCCGAGCCACCTCTTCTCCTATGGCTTTCCTCCTGTCATCATGAAACTTGCGCAGACCCTGCTTAACTGGTCTTGCATTAGGATTAACGTGTAAGCTGTGCTCGGCGAGTTCTCTCGGGACTCCTGGCATGTCAGATGGCTTCCATGCAAAAACGTCCCGGTTCTCACGGATGAACTCGACGAGCGCGCTTTCCTATTTATCAGAGAGGTGTGCCCCAATGGTGAACTGCTTGGAAGAGTCACCAGGGGTGAAGTCGACTTGCTTTGTGTCCTGAGCTGACTTGAATTTCATCTTCTCCTCTGTGGCCGGCTTCTTAAGGACCGAGTTGTCCTCCGGATCCACGTTTGCCTTGTAAAACTTCAGCTCCTCTTGAGCACAAGCTGTCTCAGCCATGGCTGCATCACCTAACTCGCACTCCAATGCCATCTGTCTGCTGCCATTAACTGTGATGATTCCTGCTGGACCTGGCATCTTGAGCTTCAAGTACACATAACATGGCCTGGCCATAAACTTAAAATATGCAGGTCGACCAAAAAGAGCATGATATGGGCTCTTAAGGTCCACTACCTCAAAGGGCATAATCTCTGAACGAAAATTCTCCACTGTGCCAAAAGCAACCTCGAGATAAATCTTACCAATGGGCTTAGCCGACTNTCGTCTGATGAGTTGTTTTCGCTTGACTTCATCCTTTGGAGTTCACCCCGCAGGAGATATGCTAGGTAGGGCTCTGTCCACGTTGGGATTGCTCGTACTGCTGCAACAAGTGCCGACTCTGGGTCTGGAAAAGCTAACTCCTCCTCTGTGGGCAGCTTGACTGAAGGATGATGAAGCTCGTCCAAAAACACATTTGGTGGTACTTTCTCTCGACGAGAGCCGAGTCGTGATAACGCATCAGCGGCCTCATTCTTGCGCCTGTCAATATGCTCCACTTGATAACCAGAAAAGAACCCGGCTATCTGTTCGACTGCTCTTCTATAAGCCGCCATGTTTGCATCCTTCGAGTCCCAAGTTCCAGACACTTGCTGAGCTACGAGATCCGAGTCTCCAAAGCACCTAATACGCTTGATGTTCATCTCCTTGGCCAAACGCAGGCCATGTAGCAAAGCCTCATACTCTGCCATGTTGTTGGTGCAATCAAAGTGTAACTGAAGGACATATGCTAACTTATCTCCTTTAGGTGAGGTTAACACCACGCCGGCTCCTGAGCCTTCTAACTGTCTGGACCCGTCAAAGTGCATTGTCCAATACTTGCTGCAAGGGGTGCTTGGTGAAGATGTAAAATCTGTCCAATCATTGACAAAATCAACCAAAGCTTGAGACTTGATCGCTGTCCTTGGCTCATATGTGATATGATAAGGACCCAACTCAATTGCCCACTTGGCGACTCGCCCTGTTGCCTCTCTGTTGCGTATAATATCTGCCAGCGGTGCTGAACTCACCACCTTAATTGGATGCTCTTGGAAATAATGCTTGAGCTTTCTACTTGCAAGAAAAACTCCATAAACTAGTTTCTGCCACTGAGGGTACCTTTGCTTTGACTCTGTGAGGACTTCACTGATGTAGTAGACAGGTCTCTGCACTGGGTACTCCTTTCCTTCCTCTGCACGTTCCACAACTACTACTGCACTGACAACTCTCTCGTTGGCAGCTACATATAATAGCATGGGCTCCTTATCTGTAGGAGCTGCAAGCACTGGTGCTGTTGATAAAGTTTTCTTCAACTCCTCAAAAGCACGGTCAGCCTCTTCATCCCATAGGAATTTATCTGACTTCTTCAGGAGTCGGTAGAGAGGACCCGCCTTCTGCCCGAGTCTTGAAATAAACCTGCTTAGACCTGCCACACATCCAGTGAGCTTTTGAACGTCCTTCAGACAAGTCGGCTTCTGCAAGTTATGGATAGCCTTGATTTTCTCTGGATTTGCCTCAATGCCTCTTTCTGAAACGATGAAGCCTAGGAGTTTGCCAGCAGGGACTCCAAAAACACACTTGGTCGGGTTGAGCTTCATCTTATACTTGCGTAGGTTCTCAAATGTTTCTGTTAGGTCTGCTATCAGAGAGTCGGCTTTCTGAGACTTGACAACTACATCATCCACATAAGCATGAATATTCCTTCCAATCTGTTTCTTGAAACAATTCTGAATACATCTCTGATATGTAGCTCCTGCATTCTTGAGTCCAAAGGGCATTGTTGTGTAACAAAATGCTCCAAAGGGCGTGATGAAGGACGTCTTCAGCTCATCCTCTATGTTGAGTCTGATCTGATGGTACCCTGAATATGCATCCAAGAAACAAAGCAACTCTGACCCCGCTGTGGAGTCGATGATCTGGTCTATGCGAGGTAGTGCAAACGGGTCCTTAGGGCAATGCTTGTTCAGGCCCGTGAAGTCGATGCACATCCGCAACTCTCCTGTCTTCTTTGGTACCAACACTGGATTGGCCACCCACTCTGGGTGAAAGACCTCCTTGATGAACTCGGCTGCGAGGAGCCGAGCCACCTCTTCTCCTATGGCTTTCCTCCTGTCATCATGAAACTTGCGCAGACCCTGCTTAACTGGTCTTGCATTAGGATTAACGTGTAAGCTGTGCTCGGCGAGTTCTCTCGGGACTCCTGGCATGTCAGATGGCTTCCATGCAAAGACGTCCCGGTTCTCACGGATGAACTCGACGAGCGCGCTTTCCTATTTATCAGAGAGGTGTGCCCCAATGGTGAACTGCTTGGAAGAGTCACCAGGGGTGAAGTCGACTTGCTTTGTGTCCTGAGCTGACTTGAATTTCATCTTCTCCTCTGTGGCCGGCTTCTTAAGGACCGAGTTGTCCTCCGGATCCACGTTTGCCTTGTAAAACTTCAGCTCCTCTTGAGCACAAGCTGTCTCAGCCATGGCTGCATCACCTAACTCGCACTCCAATGCCATCTGTCTGCTGCCATTAACTGTGATGATTCCTGCTGGACCTGGCATCTTGAGCTTCAAGTACACATAACATGGCCTGGCCATAAACTTAAAATATGCAGGTCGACCAAAAAGAGCATGATATGGGCTCTTAAGGTCCACTACCTCAAAGGGCATAATCTCTGAACGAAAATTCTCCACTGTGCCAAAAGCAACCTCAAGATAAATCTTACCAATGGGCTTAGCCGACTTCCCTGGTACTATCCCGTGGAACACTGTCTCTGTTGGAATTAGCTGTCTATCTTGCAGCTGCATCCTCTTGAATGTGTCGTAATATAAGATGTTGATACTGCTTCCACCATCCATAAGCACTTTGTTCAATGTATAGCCCCCAACTTGAGGTGCCACTACCAAGGCTAGCTGCCCTGGCTCGTCGACTCTTGGTGGATGATCTGCCCGACTCCATGTGATGGTTTGCTCTGACCACCTGAGCCACTGTGGAAGGGCCGGCTCTACTGCATTAACTGCTCTGACTTTCAACTTCTTGGAACGCTTGGACGTACTAGTTGTGAATACATGGTAGCTGCCACGACTCGGGTTGTGCTGCCGAGTTGTGACATAATACTGACCATTGCCATCATTGAGCTGCTTCGGGTTCTGCTGGAACCCGTCCTGCTGGTGACCTCCTCCTTGAGGTTGGTTTGAGTTATTGCCGGCTCCTCCACCGTTATTGCCGGGTCCTCCGGCTCCGTTGTTCCCTCTATATCCACCATTGTTGTTACCTCCTCCTGGCCCTTGGAACCTGGCGCGCTGCAAATCTACGCACTGTCCCAGGGTATGACCGCATCTACCGTTCTTAGCATGTTTAGGGCAGGGAATCCTCAAGACCTCCTCCGTGCTTGGAGTGCGGCCTTGGTATCCACCAGAATTGTTGTCCTTACGTCTGACTCCAGTGTTTGTGTTGGCCACTAGGTCAGAGTTGTCTCCATATGGCCTCTTGCTACCACCTTGATTCTGGTTCTGATTCTGGTTCTGATTCTGACCATTGCCACCTTGTCCTTTAGTTCCTTCCTCCTGATCCTTTGTTTTGTCTGTGGCAGCGTGCTTATTAGCACCTGCCATGATCTCACCAATCGTAAGGGGAATACCTTGATTCAGGCTCTCCTTCATACGACCTAGCTTCCAACTCAATGGATTGTAACTGCAATTTCTCTCCATCGCCATTAACACTGAAACTGGTGGGAGTCCTTGTGAGGAGTTAATGATCTCTGAGACTCGCTTCATCCAGTGCCTTGCTGACTCGCCCTTCCTCTGGACACACCGCTCCAGGTCCTCAATGGTGCTGAGTTTCTTGCATGTGCCTTGGAAATTCTGAATAAAAGCCGCCTTCAATTGCTCCCAAGAGTTGATTGACCTAGGAGGCAAGTTACGCATCCACACCTTGGCTGCTCCCTCCATCATAAGATACATGAACTTGGCACACAGATTACCTGTGGCGTTGCGAATGCTCATCGCCATCTCGTATGTACCCAACCAAGAGGTCGGGTCCATGTTTGGTTCATAGTTTGGAACCTTGCGCGGCTCCTTGAAACTGCTAGGGAAGGACTCGGATCTGATGGCATCGGACAAACACTCTGGTCCTGTTAATGCTGGGGAAGCACCAGGAGAAGTCACCTCCTCGTGGACCCGGGTCGGCTGAGGCGGGTTGGCTGCACCCACTAACGCTCTGTCCCTCTCTGCCTCCCGAGCTCTTGCTGCTTCTCTCTCTCGTCGTTGCCTTGCTTCATCAACCACTAGCTGAGCTTGTGAAGCAGTTGGTATGTTTGCACGATTCCTCGCTAGTTCACGACGCCTTGCACTCGTAGAGTTTTCCGGGTTGGACTCGCCGTGCCGACTCCTCGTACCTGAGTTAAAGGGTGTTGAATGTAGCCTACTTGCATCTGGAAAAGTTGGATACAAAGCTTGCTGAGTCAAAGCTGTTTTCAGTAACTCGATAGCCTCGCGAGTCTCCTGTCCTGCTGGTCCCTCTGGTACCACAATATTCTCCAATCTCAGAGTCGCCGCATGCACGTTGTCCATAGGATTAGAGTAATGTCCTTCTGGAGTATGAAATCTGTTAGGCTGTGACCCTAAGCCACCAGATGCTCCTCCTCCGACTCCTCCTTCAGGCGGTGGTCCGTTGGCACGGCTGCCTCCCGATCCTTCTGGGGGTGGTGGTGGTGGTGGTGCTCCTCCGGCTCCTCCTGCGGCGCCTCCCGCTGCCGCTGAGCCTCCTAATCCGGCTCCTCTGCCTGGACCATTGGGTGTGGTGAATAAATTGGTTGGATTGATGTGGACTCCATCATGCAAGCGACTCCTGGCTCGGCGATGCTGAATTGAAGTAAGCTCCTCGCGGCGCCTCCGCACGACTTGAGCTTCATCTTGGACTCGGGCCTGCTCTGCAGCTAGTCTACGGTTTGCCTCTGTGATATCAGCTAGTTGCTTCTCCAACGCAGCACGAGCGTTGGTTAACTCGGCCGCCCTCTCTGCGGCATTACTTGCATTAATCTCCTTTGTCAATAGAGTTGGATCAAACTGATTCCCAGTGTTTCCAGACATGTAGACCCCCACAACACGAGCGCGTACTGGCGACTCCTCATAATCCTCTTCCTCTATCCCGTACCCAAGCCGATCTTCAAACAAGGGTAGGATGGACTCTGAATCTGCATCATAATCTGAATCTGACTCTTGCATCACATCTGGTTCCTCAGCTAGGGGTCCCTCAGACTCGGCGACGATGCCGACTTCTGAAGTTCCGACCGACTCCTCGCCGTCGGACTCGACAATAACAGTTAGCTCTGGCACCGACTCCGCCGAGTTCGCGCGAAGACCCGACGCGCACACCATCCCGACGAACACGTTGATTCCTCCAAAGACAAGCTGATAGCCCTCGTCGACTTCGTTCATCTCCGAGGTCCAGCCTGAGTCATTGATCTCTGTCTCTCCATGCTCATCAGTGTAGACCCGCCCGATGGCGAGTTTCTCCATAGCTCGACGAGCAGCTCCAACGATCTCAACTCCTTTCGTCACCGTAGGCCCCACGGTGGGCGCCAACTGTCGTGGGGTTGTCACGGCAAGTTCTTCCTCCGGGAAGATGAGTTCTGGGGCCATTGGTGATTGAAGTACGTGGGAACGGTTAATCTCGTCAAGGAACAAGGATTTACCCAGGTTCGGCCCCTCTGATTCGAGGTAAAGACCTACTTCCTGCTTCTATGTTATTGCTCTTGATATATCTCGATTACAAGGACCCGGCTCCCACAACTTAGGAGCCGGCGACTTCTCTCTGGTCGCTAGGGTTTCTCTATTGGTCGAAGCTTATCTCTACTGGTTGGACTTCTCGTTCTAAGGTCCAGGACCCCGCTTATAAAGGCTGCCGGGTCTCTGGACTTACAATTTACACCGAGTCACACTAGAACACGGAGTCCTACTCTACGTCTTGGTCTTCCAAGTTTAGACTCCGGGTTGTACTTGGACTCCTTCCGGACGGGTCCTTTCTTCATCATGGGCCTTGGCCGGCTTGTCTCCAGCCCAGCCCATGCGACTTGATACGTGACTCGGCTTTGGCCTTCTTGGTCTTGGCGGGTCTACTTTCCGGGTCCATGGGCCTACCTGTAAAGTATCCCCCCATCAGACTCCTCAAACGAAGTCGGTTGGGATGCTGCAGGACTTGATTCTGCGTGTTCTTGCTCAGTAGTGGGAGCCTCTGGAGAGGACTCCTCCTCGACAACATCCTCAACAGGAGCCTCTGGAGAGGACTCCTCATCTTCATCTTCATCACCAGCAGCAGTAGCCTCTTTGGAGGACTCTTCGCTGGACTCGTCATCATCAACGATTTCTGCCGCAGCAGAAGCCTCTCCCTTGTCCTTCGCAGTTTCAGCCCTACTCTCAGTTTCAGTCTCGATAGATGGCTTCCAAAAGGAGTCAGTTAGCTGCAAAGAAATAGAAAGGATGAGTTAGCAAGTGATATAATGAAAGCAAGTGAAAGGAAAAGCAAGTAAAATACTTACATCAGGAGCTGGGTGAGTGGAGCAGAAGGGCTGGAGCCCAAAGTGTGCCTGGTCCTTCACCGGCTTCCCAGTCAATTTCTTGATCAGTCGACCAAGTTCAGGACCATCAGATAGTTTGTCAGTTATCCTGAGATCATCAGTGACACACCGAGTGTATGAGCAGATGAGCCGAGTCCTAGGACTCAGTGGCTGAATTCTCCAGGTTGTCCATCAGCGGACAAGATCCATATTCTCCAGGTTGTGGGAGAGAAGGGCTTGGACTCGGATGATCAAGGACTCAACCTTTGGCCGGGCGGTCTCAGAGCACCTAGCCTTCATGAGAGGAGTCGCCTCCAAGCGATCCTCAGAGAACAGAGGAAGTTTGGGTTCACCTTCAGGAGAGGTGTCCTTGCAGTAAAAGAATGACTTTTGCCAGTCCTTGATGCGATTTGGGAACACTGGCTTGGGAAAAACAGGGTGGAGGCGGCGCTGAAGAGCAACAGCACCGCATTGCAGAAGAGGACCCCCAGAGGTCTCGGGCTGGGGGTTGCAATAGAAGAGTTCGAGCCAGAGATCTAGGTCTGGCTCGATTTGGAGGTAATCCTCACAGAGAGTGACGAAATTTGACAAAGTGAGAACGGAATTGGGAGCTAGGTCATGGATCCGCAGCTTATAGAAGTCAAGGAGCTGGCGGAAGAACAGATTACCCGGGGGCGTGAATCCGCGGAAGAGGTGCTCGGTGAAGATGACGACCTCGTCCTTCGCAGGAGAGGGCACCAATTCGTCCCCTGGGGCTCGAGCTTTAACGCTGGACGGAAGAAGACCGGCCAGCCGGTGCGCCTTCAGTTGCTCCGCCGTGATCGTGGATCCTCCCCAATCGGCGGAGATCGATCTCTTGGACGATGAAGATTTGGCGGCGGCGGCGGCCGCGGCGGCGATGTCGACGGTCCTGCTGGACGAGGAGGCCTTGGCCTTGGAGGCAGTCCTGGTGCGCTTGGGGGGGCCATGGCTTACGTGCGGAGTGAGCGGGGAGTGCTGCGTGCGGGAAAGAAACGGGCGCGAGAGAGAAGGAGAATTTTGGGGCGAAAGGGACAAGTGAGGTTCTGGTCCCTACCCTTTGCCATTTATAAGGGGGTTAAAACCCTAGAGATTTACAGTGATGGCCCGTAGTAAACTGTGGGTAACGGTTCAGCAGCTGAAAGTCAAAACAGGAAATGCCTGAGAGAATAAAGTTATAGATGTGGAAGTAGAGCCGGCTTGTCTCAGAAGGACGAGTCCTATGACTTAAAGAATTGAAAATCCTCAGAGCCAGCTTACAAGAGTAGCCACAGACTCGGCCAGTATTGCAAAAGGCAAGAGCGGTGGACTTGTGCAAAAGGCGAGGATGGACTCATTTTATGTGTGTGTTATGTTTTAATGCAGGAATTCATCTTGGAGCTAGCAGCAAGCGACTTCTGAGCTTGTGACTCAAATAGAAGGAGTCGATTCAAGGAGTCAAAGGAAGCCGACAAAGCTGCGCCCAAGATAAATTCGGGGGCTACTGATGGGGGGATACTTTATAGGTAGGCCCATGGACCCGGAAAGTAGACCCGCCAAGACCAAGAAGGCCAAAGCCGAGTCACGAGTCAAGTCACATGGGCTGGGCTGGAGACAAGCCGACCAAGGCCCGTGTGGAGAAGGGACCCGCTAGGGAGGAGTCCTAGTACAACCCGGAGTTGTAACTTGGAAGTACAAGACCTAGAGTAGGACTCCGTGTCTAAGTATGACTCGGTACAAGTTGTAAGTCCAGGGACCCGACCACCTTTATAAGGAGGGCCCTGGACCTTAGTTCGATAAGCTTAATCAGAGAAACCCTAGTCCACCAGAGAGAAGTCGCCGACTTCTGAATCAGAGGAGTCGGAACCTTGTAATCGAGATCTAGTAAAGAGAAATAACACAGAAGCAGGAAGTAGGTCTTTACCTCTACTCAGAGGAGCCGAACCTGGGTAAATCCTTGTTCCTTGGCGAGAGTAACAACTCCAACGTACTTCAATCATCAATGGCCCCAGAACTCATCTTCCCTAAGGAAGAACTCGCCGTGACAACCCCACGACAACAGTCCTTCTGATATTTTTGCCATAATGTTTTCTTCCACTGTCGGAATAGTTCGGCCATCTTCTTAAGAGTAAACTCCTTGACTTTCTCCCTCAATGCAGCTGTGTCATCCTCTTCCTCACATTCTGGGAGGGTGAAATGTGCCATGAGGTCATTCCAAAGACCATCTTTGTACCTTTCGGTGACATACTCATTATCTTTCACTCCTTTGGGCTTATGCCACTATCGAACAGTGATCGGGACGCGATCCCTAACCATAACTCCGCATTGTTTTACAAATTTATTTGCAACCTTTATGGGTTCCAACGGTTAGCCCAGTGGTGATATCTTTGCAATTGTATAATGCGCAGATGCGGCCAACTTTTTGGCCGGGCCTCGTTTGGAACATTTTCTCGATGTGGAGGCCTAAGAGAAGAAAAATTCGTCAATTCATATATATACAACTCAATTAATGCACCTACTGATCACCGGACTTCATATATACCTCGTCGGACTTTGTTAAGGGTCCATCATCGGAGCTGTCGCCTTCTCCATCATTAGAGCCATCGGCTTCCCCCTCATTTTAGTCGACCTCCTCACCCTCACCGGATGGGTTCAGATACATCCAGGGAGATTCGGGTGGATCACCACCGGGGTCGTTGTTGATTATATCCTCCAGAATTTCTTCTTGTGTTAGGTCTCTGCGGATTGTACTAGCTGGAACCATAGTTTCTGCAAAATGCACACAATATCATTATCACATACAATATTTCTACTAATACATAAAAATACACCTAAAATAATTCGACATAAAATACTACTAAAATAATACTACATAAAAATAGTACATAAAAATACACCACGAATAATATCACAAATACACCTAGAATAATCCATTAACATAGCTCGGGTCCATTTTTATTTGACCCTAATACATCATGAATAATATCACTAATACATATCCCATGCATGAACCTCTCAAACTAACTTCTTCCGGTTCCTGAGACGCAGGGTGCTAAGCCGCCGGCGCTGCGCATCCAAAGAGAAGGAACCCTCACAGGGTCATAGCTCACATGATAAGGAACCCTCTGAAGAAACGATCAGCTATTGCTATAAAGCCTATCGAATAGATACATGTAGCTACGGACGTGCTCGTCTTCCTCCCTGATACGGCGACGGACCACCTCCTCAGAGGCCGGCTCCCTCTGCACCGAGCGTGGCCCACGCGACTGCCACCAAAGAAGATCCGGGTCAACGACATCACCCGGATTCCTCACCAAGATGCGCGTCCCGGAAGGTAGCACCTCCTAGTGCCAGCCCGGCGGAGCCTAGTCCCGTACATCGCCCCTCTGGTCCATCAGGGACATCGTCGCCGAGAACAATAAACTAAAAACACCTAAGTCAAAATATCTATTTCTACACTAAAAAAATAATACTTAAAAAGTAATACTAAAAAATTAGGGTTAGTAAAAATTAGGTTAGATAATTAGGGTTAGCATATTGATACTTCTAACTAGTAATCTAACTAATTTCAAACCTAAATCTAAATTCAAACCTAATTTCAAACCTAAATCTAAATTCAAACCTAATTTCAAACCTAAATCATCTATTTAAAACCTAAATCATCTATTAAATCTAACTAATTAACCACCTAAATCTAACTAATTAACCACCTAAATAATCTATTAACATCTAACTAATTAACGACCTAAATCTAACTAATTAACCACCCAAATCATCTATTAACATCTATTTCAAACCTAATTTTAAAACACCTAAACCTAAATAAATAAAAACCTAAATAAAACTAGCTAATAAATAAATTAAACCTAAACAAACTAGCTAAAAAACCTAAATAAATTAAAACCTAAATTAAACGGAGAGGGGTGCCGGGGGCAGCCGGAGTCTTACCTAGGGGACGGCGGCGTCCAAAGCCGGCTGGGGGCGGCCGGAGTTGAGGGGCGAGGCGGCGGCGGCGGGCGCGCGGGGGCGGAGGCGACGGGCGCGCGGGGGCGGAGGCGACGGGTGCGCGGCGGCGCAAGGCGACGGAAGGCAACGGCGAGCGACGGCAAAAATCGGGCAGCCTGGCGGTGCTCGATCCTCCTATGACCCTCCGGTGTCGCGGTCTGTGTCGTGGTGGTGTCACGGCAGATGCCATAGGATGGCTTGAGTTGTGGGGCCGATGGACGCTGGAGGCACCCGGGGAGGGCTTGTGCGCACGAACACGCACACAAAGAACACAACACACACGGTTTTACCCAGGTTCGGGGCTCTCGTGAGGAGATAACACCCCTACTCCTGCCTATCTGATCGATATATATGGACTACCAATGATTTACAAGCTTGCTCCTTGAGCTGTGATGGAAGAACAACACGATCTAGACTTCTACCGAGTCTCGGGGCAGCTTTCTGTTTCTCTACTGGCTACGAAATAAACGCTTAAACGTGTATGTGTGAGGCAGGTATCCGTCCATGTAAGAGGAGCCCCTGGTGCTCCTTATAAAGGGAAGCCCAGGGCACATGTTAGGGCTGGCGTCAGTGCTGGCGTAGCCCACACTGTAGTCACGTCCGGTCTTCTGACTGCTTTCGTCACCGCGGCGTGGCGCGTCCCGTCTATCTCCTCCAGCGCACTGCTCCCTGGTACCGCTTCGGTCAGCGGCATGGAGGTCTATCACTCTGGTCAAGTGGCCTCGTCCCATCGTGCAAGTGGCTCGGCGCCCTGCCCCGTGATTGTAGGGACAAGACGCGAGCCTTGACCATGGCCCGAGTAAGCCTCCTTATCCGGCGTAGGCATGCCGAATACCCTGTAACTCGGTTTTGCCTTCCCTGCACACAAGAAGAACAAAGGAAGATCCGACATATAACATGCATGGACCGACATACCAATATGTCGGTTAGTCTTGACCCGGTCAACCCTGAGTATGCCGGTACAGTTATGTCGGTTTCAGTGATCCGGTCAACTCCGAGTCAACCCTTATATCGGCATCTCGCCCATATCCGGGGGTTGCCCCCCGACATTAGTCCCCGAAGCTGGCGCGGTCCTGCAGCCTCGGATGAAGGGCCACGGCAGGTTTACCCGAAAACCAGCATCCTTAGTTGATCACCGACATAACACATGCCGGCGAAATTCGTATGTCGGAAAGCAATTTGCATCCCAACATGGTATCTCATCTTATGTCGGATCATTCCGACTTACGGGGAAAACCCCTTAGCTCCTCCGAGTCATCGGTTCACTACGTGGCAGAGCATCTCTGCTTGACGCCTCGGTCTCTGTGCACGGATGGACGTGCCACAGGCATGCGTGCCACCTGTGTGACGTCGGTCGCCTTGACCACTGTGCCCACGCAGGTACTCAAGTGCTTTTTTACCGCGCTGCTGCGCGCCGCCTCGGGTCTCGCCCCGATCGCGTGTACCACCCTGTAACGCCCCAAGATCGTTATTATGCAGACTTGAGCGTTCCAGCCAAATCCGTATAATAACGATCCTAAAGGACGCCCACCAGGCATAACGTGCAGGTCGCAACACACACGTTATGCGGGTGGAATTGTGATAACATTACAACAGTTCTCGATGGAACCCACAAAAGAACATATATACAACAGCGACTCACCGAGTCAAGAACAAAGATACAATACAAAGATCCAATTAACAACAGAAGCGGGTAGCGTCCGGCTACGGACAAGAAACAAATTGGACTAAGAGTCCTGAAGATAAACGAAGGCACCATATCCCTGCCCAGGCCAAGCCGGAGGGATTCCCAAGCTAACGTCGTCAGACTTCAAACCTGTTGGCTGCATGTGGAATAGCAGACCCGAAGGGGTCAGTACTATAAACAGTACTGGCAAGTAATACTCACAAGATATCAAAGCTGGAATTCTGGGGAAAGAGGGTTAGCGATTGAGGCGGCGGCAAGCAGCACTAACAACTTATAGAGACACGCTACAACTTTCGTCTAATAGAGAGGAGGTAAGAGAGCGCATAGATAACCAACTATACTAACACCAAACATAACCCAGCCGATTTCTTACCAGCTCGTTTATCCTACGAGCAGCAAGCCCAAAGGCACTCACACAGTTGGCAATTTTATAATTTATTATTGAAGTAGCTCTATCTTACTAATCAATTTATTAACATCAGGTGTATGTTGTCTATGATCTTGTTAGCCAGCACATTTCACCAAGTCGTCCATAACCGCGGACACGGCTTTTCGAAAAGATTTAACCCTGCAGGGGTGCACAAATGTAACCACACGCACTTCAACCCTTGTTGCCAGCTATTAGCACACTTCCTAAGGTGTGCCGGCAGGGTATCCGACGCTACACTTTCCTTCACTACCGCACAAGTCCAGGGAACCACCTAGCTAAGTCTGACCCACCTTGAAAGTCCGGCCGAAGCTCCGAGGTGGACTTAACCGTTTGCGCCTATGGCTAGGTGACACAGACTACCATGAGCTGGTCACTTCGCATCATACCGCAAGCCCTACCGTAAGTAAGCATCATCGTATCGGAGGCGTCCCATCCGTACCTGCATCAAAATAAAGCGTCGCGCAAATGGAAACACCCGAACTACTTGTGGCGCCCTGGACGAGGCTGCAGATCCGGTACTAGGTCGAGGGGAGTCCCATTTCCTCCCACATGTGGGTAGTGCGCTCATTCTTGGATCAGAGGACAAGAACTCGGGTCCTAGGCGACACTAGCAGAACAAATCACCACGATTGGCCTTCCGCCGGTGCCTTATCTTTATTAATTATTCCCATCGCCAAACATTAAGATTATCATGTGAATTAACCCAACTATCATATTAAGGCATGACTAGATAAAGATAACAAGACTCGAGCAAAACAACCTAAGCATGCACTACGACTCGCAAGGCCAACAAGATAAACAAGCAACAGGCTAATAGGATGTGGGGGTGGGGCATATCATGGCTGCAAGGTAAACATGCATATAGGATCGGGACACAAGCATCGATACATAAGGCTAGCAAGGAACAAAAGATAGGACGAGTAAGAGACAGAAAACAAGCAAAGATAGCAAGGGAGTATCACTTGCCTGCAATCCGGTAGAGGTAGCAGAACCTGTCGTTGCTCACATCAACTCAACGTCCTATTCCCGAAGAAGCAAGAAACACTGGACATCGGAAAAGTTGCATTTTACTTTGACGGCAAAAGAACCGGCATGTTGATGCAAAGCATGCATGACATGGCAATTATGAGAGGATGCAACTTAAGCAAAATTAAACGGAACCGAGATTCCGACATTTAATTATAAGGTTCGAGTTATTTTTCTAACCATCAAAATTAAATGTTGTTAGCATGTTAAAGCAAGACATGGGTGATCTATGCAAAATTAAATGGAATAGGGCACTATTATAATTAATTACCCACACATTCCATATTCATTTATTTAGGTGTTTATGCAAAACCCCACTAAACCTCAAGTTACATGATGCAAACATGGACATGGATGGCATATTTGAATTCTACACATTTTTCTGATAAATACAGACATTTCATTTGTATTATTTGCTTTTGTAAAACAAAAGATATGGTAGATACAAATTGGCATATTTTCTGCAAAAGAATAAAAGAGGGAAAAGAATGGCTTTGCAGCCGAGGGGAATCGAACTTGGGCCGAGACGGTGACAGACAAGGAACGCAGCCACTGGGCCAAGCTCGGGTGGGTGATAGGAATTGGAGCTGAGCCAAGATGAATCTACATATCGCTGTTAACTGAATCTGTAACACACAAGTTCAGAGTTCGGAGCTGCAGAGGGAAAACGGCAGCGACGTGATCGATCTGCAGGGTCGCTGCTTGCTGGGTACGGGTGCAAGGGGGTGGAGTGCGTGCTGGGTGCGTGCGATGGGTGCTGGGGTGCTGCACGAGGCGTGCTGCGTCCGGGAGGCGGGGCGAGGAGCTGCAGCTCGAGGTCGAGCTTGCTGCCATGGAGGCCGAAGGTCCTCCCCGGAATTCGACAGGTACACGACGAAATCGAGATGGGGAAGGGCGGGGATTTGTGAGGCGGCTCACCGCGAGGGTGCTGGTGTGGTCGAACGGCTCGGGGACGACGGCGGCGTGCTGTAGCCGAGGAAGACGAACGGCGACCTTGCGTGCTCCGGGCGGACGACGTCGGGGAAGACGAGCTCGATGGCGACGCTTCGCTGGATCCTAGCATGCTCCGGTGGTCGAGGAAGTGGAGGAGGAAGAGGCGCAGCTCATAGACATGGACTTTTGGCTCAAGGATGCTTGTACTGGCGTGGACGACGACGGCGGCCGGCCTCGGCGCTCCAGGGCACGCACGGGACGAGCTGGTTTCCGAGACTCCGAGGTCGGAGAAGAGGGATCCGAGGTGGGGATTCGCAAGAGTGAAACTCGGGCTAGCTCTTGGACATGGTTTCGTGGATCAGAGATGCTCGAGGCAGTGACGAGCTTGAGACTTTGGTCTCAGCCATGGTGAGCTCGTGAAAGAGAGAACAAGGCAAGGTGAGGGAGAGGGGAAAAGGCTGGTGGCGGCGGGAGAAGGGAGAGGAGAGGCTAGGGTTTTCTAGAGGGGAGAGGGGAGGATTTAAAGGGGAGGAGAGGAGGGAGGCGTGGTGGTGGTGGATGGTGACGTCGGCCAAGCGAGAGAAGGGAGCACGCCTCCTGCGTGAGAGGGAGGAAGACGACAACGTACGTGGTGGCGATGAACTTGGGCTGCTTCTTGGGCTGCAGGGTCAAGGTGGGCTGCAGGAGACAGAAAGAAAAGGAGAGGGAGAGAAGAGGGAGATGGGCTGAAGTGCCCAACTGGGTTGCTAGGATTTTCAGGATTTTCCAATATAAGAATTGGAAAAAAAAAGTAGAAAGGAAAGGGAGAGAAAAGAAAAGAGGAAAAAGAAAGGATAAGAGGGAAAATAAAAGGGGGAAGATTTGCAAACTAAAAAAAATAGGGTTGTAAAATAATATTTTGATTTTTTTTTTTTTTTGCAAAACATGCAAGTTGATTGATGCATGATGTCATGATGCAAAAATAAAATAACAAGTAAATCTAAATTGGGGAAAAACCCCGGGGCATTACACACCCTTAGACCGTTGGCCTCCTGCGGCACATCGTGGGGCAGATCGTGCGGTAGTTAAGCCGCTGCGGGAATCGTGGCAAAGATCGTGGGGCCGTTAATCCCCGTCCGTTACGGGGATCATGCGCAGAAAATCACGTGCCCACGATCTCCTCCGCCGTTAATAAATAGGGGGAGCGGGGTAGTTCTTTCTTCCCCTCCGCATTCGCTTTCCATCTCCTTGACTCCTTCTCCAGCGCACAGAGCATCGCGCCGCCGCACGCTCCGACGCCGCCGACGCGCAGCAAGCAGACTCTCGCCGCCGTACGCTGCAGCACCACGGTAAGCTCCTCTTCTCCTCTCCGTCCTTCTTCTTCCTCCGTCCCTGTTTCTTCCTAGTTCATCATGTTTCCTCACTGCCGCGCCGCACCGCGCACCGCCGGTGACCTCGCGGCCGTGGTTGCGGTGTGCCGCCGGTGGATTAGCCGCCGTAGCATTTCTTTTCTTCCTCTTCGCTTCTCTTCTGGATCTAGAACTTGTTCACATCTTCGCGTATTTTTCTTCCCTTTTTCTTTCTGTTTTCACTATGGCATACCTTGCTCACCGCCGGTGAACCTTTCTTTGCAGATCTCGGTAACCTTTCACCAATATGTCGGACGACGCCGCTCTCGAGGTGGTTGACTCGGTTGAAGAAAGCACAGTGGAGGGATCCACTCGGGCCTCCTGGGAAGGTTCCGATGTCGGAAGAGCCGAGATAGACTAGCTAGTCCGGACACGACGGATCCCGCCCGGAGTAGAGTGCCGAGTGCCAGGCACCGAGACAGCGCCGAGTCTCAAGGAAGGCGAATATGTCGTCTTCGTCGCGCATTTCGAGCGGGGATTCGGATTACCCGCCAGCGTGTTCTTCCGGAACTTCCTCGACAGTTTCGGTCTCCAACCTCATCACTTACCAGCAAATTCCATCACCACCTTATCCTCCTTCGTCTCCTTCACCGAGGGCTATCTCGGCCTCAAGGCCACCGTCCGCGCGTGGTCCAAGTATTTCTCCTTCCGGAAGCAGGTTATTCCGAATCCTGCTGACCCGGCCGCCCCCAAGATGATGACCCAGTGTGGGGCCGCCACGGTCACACCTCGGCGCGGCTCAATCTTCCCCCGGATCTACGGCTTGGAGTCATGCCGGAAATGGCAGCGCTCCTTCTTCTATGTGAAGAATTCGACCGACGTCGATCTGATTAATTGCCAAATTTCGTCATCGGCCCCCCTACGGCGCAACTCAATTGGGGGTACAATCCAACCGACAAAGAGGTTGAGGTCAACCAGATCCACCAAATCGTGGAGCAACTCAGAGGAGAAGGGTTGACTGCTGACGACCTGTTGGCGACATTCATTAGCCGCCGGGTCTCGCCCCTTCAGCGCCGAGTCCACAAGATTTGCCACATGAGTGGCCCTCTCGATCCGACCCGGATAAGCACGGTCGAGCTGAACAAGGCCCAGATCCGGCAGCGGGTCAAGGCCATAGCCCGGACGAAGATGACGGAGGAGTGGGAGTGGGGCAAAGAACCTCACAGCTGGAACAACCGTCCGCCCCAGGTAAGTAACTTGAATTGACATACGCCTTCCGCTGACGTAAACTCTTATGTCGGTTCCCCTTTTACATTTGGCCTTAAACTTTCTCTGTTTCCACCATTCAGAGATTTGGGCGGCAAAATAAGGAGGACGGACCGGATCCCGCCTCCAAATGGGGCGCAGACCGGGTCGAAGCTGACTCGGAGGATCCGGACAATGACGACAACATGCCGATCCCTGATGTCGGCTCAGTTCCTGTCACGGGTAAGGCTCGCGTCCGAGACTGGTCGGATGATGATGATGATGACAACTGTCGAATTCTAGAGGTACATGATCCTCTCCCGGTTTCGTTCTCTTACCCGATGTCCTCGCCCCCAGCTGACGCGGATGACACGGTGCTCGAGGTGGAGCCCCTCGCCGTGGGACCCAAGGGCGCAGTTCGGAAGCGCCCAGCAGCTGCGTCTGCCGGTGCTGGAACATCCGGCGCTTCTGGTCCCGTGAAGAAGAAACAATGAGTAAAGACCATAGTGAAGCACCGCGAGCGCCCCGTCACTAAGGGGTAAGATTCCCCTTTTACCGACATAAACTTTATATGCTTGACCACACTTTTCTCCTTCTGACGATACACTTTGCTTCTTTGCTTTGCCGCTCCGCTCCTCTGGAGGTTCCAACCGAGCCCACTGACTCGGTTCCCCTCAGGACTCCGACGCCACCTCGGCCGGACAACACAAGACTGCCGAGTCCGCCACGGACCAGCCCGACAGTGCCTCCAATGGTTCCGGGATCCGGAACTAGAGACGCCGAGTCGGAGGCGACCGACATGTCCATGAATCTCGGGGCCAGCTCGTCGGCCCCCGAAATAGAGAGGACTGCGGCTCCAGAAGGCTCGGAACATCCGAGTGAGCCGCAGCAAGAACCACCACAGCCACAACAGCAAGAAATACCACCGCAGCAGCAAGAGATACCGCAGCCGCCGCAAGCAACACCTCAACCGCAGCCCGCTCCGACACAGCCGCCACGGCCATCTCCTCCGAAGTAGCAGCAGCAGCAGCAGAAACAGGCAACGCCCACGCCTGCTACGGCCGGGAAACCATCACCGAGGAACACTGTGCCCGACACGGCCGGAACGGCAGCAGACAAAGCAGCACCCGCCGCGGCCGGGAAAGCGCCGGATAAAACTGCGTCCACCGCCGCCGGGAAAGCATCCACTACGACCGGGAAAGCTCCGAAGAAATTCACAGCCACCAAGGACCTGCCGCCTAACTCGGAGCGCCAAATCGTCCTCCAAGGGCCATCCGGAACGGCCACAGCAGTGACCAGCGCCCAGACCTCTGCAGTTAATTGGGGGTTTGGCCCCTTAAAAACCTCGAGCGGGCAAAGTCTGGGCTCCCTTGAGCATTACCACACGGACTGGAACGCTGCCGACCTGAGCGAGGTGAGCTCGAGGTCACCAGCAGGCCAAATCGTCTCGGAACATCCGGCGGGGCCGAGTCTGGTGGCCCAAAAGATGGCCGCAGCCAAAACTGCCCTTCTTGCAGCCGACCAAGCAACTGCGGTAAGTTGTGCCGAGTAAAGATAACTCGGTTTCTTTCTTTAATGTAGATATCGTTTATCCCCAGTCCCCGAGATTCGGGTTGAGTGACTGTGGCTCGGCCGAGTAAAGATGACTCGGTTGAGTGCGGGTAACTCGGCCTGAATCTTCATCAACAATACTGACATTTCTTCTTTTCAGGCTTGCATGACCAAGCGCACACAAATACACCGCAAGCTGCTGCTGGAGCACAAGGTGCTTTCCAACAAGTTCAAGCTGCTCCGGGCCAAGCTGGATCAAGTGTCTGATTCGGCACTCAAGGCCGAAGGATTGGAGAAGCGGATCTCGGAAATCGAGAGTAAGCCTTATTTTGCCCTTCCACCTGTACTTGCATCAATTCGCTCATTCTGACACTTGCTACCTCGGTACAGCCGCACATAAGGAGCGCGAGCTTGCACATCAAGCCGAGCTGAAGAGAGAGCAGGAGGAGGTGTCCCGGCTGAAAGCCGAATTAGAGCTATCTCGGAGCCGAGCTGCCGAGTCGGACAAGACCGCCGCCGCAGAGAAGCAGCTCTGAGAAGAGGAGACTCGGAAGCTCAAGGAATCTCTTGAGGAGTCCAAGTCACGGGCAATCTTGGCTGAGAGCGAGCTCCAAGCTCTGAAGCCCAAGATTGCGAAGTGGCTGGTGGACATCTCCAGCATCAACTCCGAGATGGACAGTAAGCCCCTTCCCCTTCTGCCTTTATTCACTCTATTACTTTTATTCTCCTGTAACTTATTTCGGCGTTAGCCATTCCCTACTCAGAGTGCTTCTCCCACACCAAGCTGCTGCGGACAAAAGCGCAAAGGAGCTCCAGTTCAAGGAAATCCAAGATGGCCCCATCTCGGTCGAGTGGGATATGGATGCTCACTTGGTGGCTCTGAAGGCACGCTTGGTACCGATGAGGGCCATCGGGATGAATCTCCTTACTTCGGCAATCCGAGCTTACAACGTTCTCTGGCCCGGATGCGAGGCTCCTGCTATCGTCGATGAGTTGGCCAAGTGCCTGACGAACTCCGAGGAAAGGCTCGATGATTGGCGGTCATCCGCCGCCCGAGTCGGCGCAGACGAGGCGTTGATGTACGTGCTGTCCTGGTACGAGGGGCTCGACCTCGACAGGCTCAAGACTCTGCGCGACGGGTCAAAATGGCTCACTGATCCGGATCACATTCGGCGTCGCCAAGAATTTGCTCATTCCCTTATCCAGTATGCCCCGGTGCACTCCTTTGTCGCTGGCGAGCGGGTTCCCCAACCCGAGGAGATCCCGGTTGAAGGAGAGAGCGAAGAAGAAGACGAAGAAGAGGCCGTCGACGAAGAAATCGAAGCCGACACTCCGCCCGAGTCAGCCGCCGGCATTGCTACCGAGCCTACAACCGAGGAAACCGCAACTGAGACTCCAGCCTCTCCTTCTGCACAAAAAACTTCGGATGCTGCTGCCTAGACTTTTAAGAAGAAACTCAATTCGTTAAATCCCTGGAATGCCGGGTGGAGATGTAATATATACCTTACACTTTTTATGGTTGGTACTTGACTTTTTACTTTGCATATTTTAGCAAATTTAGCCGTATGTCGGATCACTTTGAACCGAGTTCCCGAGTTCAATTTCTTGTTTACTATACTCTTGCCATCTCTGCTCTTGCCTACCATATCGGTGTTTTGGCAGTCGAGTCACAAAACGACCGTTGTACAGCATATAGTACTTTGAAACTTGGAAAAATAGCCAAGGCCATCCGCCATAAGCTTATTATTTAGAAAAGGAAACCGAATCGCTCCTGGACCGAGTCCCCGAGTCGGTTTTCTTGTTTACTGCACCTGATAACCCTTGCTCTTGGCTACCTTTTTCGGTGTTTTGGCAGTCGAGTCACAAGATCACGAGAACACAGCATACAATACTTGCCCACATGGTGACACAGTTTTTAGAGCCATCCTACACAAGCGCATTACTTAGAAAAGGAAACCGAATCGCTCCTGGACCGAGTCCCCGAGTCGGTTTTCTTGTGTACTGCACCTGGTAATCTTTGCTCTTGCCTACCTTTTTCGGTGTTTTGGCAGTCGAGTCACAAAATCACGAGAACACAGCATACAATACTTACAGACATGGTGACATAGTTTTTAGAGCCATCCAACATAAGGAAATAAATACAAAGATAAACACAGATTTTTTCAACAAGGCAGTCCCCGAGTCTCTTCTCGGGGTGCCGACATTTCATTTCTGGATTTCGAGATACATACAGTAGGGTCCTTAAGAGTAGAAAGGGAGAAGAAGAGCTACATTCCAAGGGCGTTTGGTCTCCTCTCCGGATCGGTCCATCCTGTTCTTCACCTGTTTCTGAGCATCTATAAGATAATAGGCATCATTGTTCAAAGCTTTGCTCACGATAAATGGTCCCTCCCATGGAGGTGACAATTTGTGCATCCCGGCTGTGCGCTGCACAAGCCTAAGCACGAGGTCTCCTTCTCGGAACTTGCGAGGATTCACCTTCCGACTGTGATAGCGTCGGAGATTTTGCTGATATATTGCTGACTTAGACAATGCCAACTCTCGTGCTTCTTCAAGCAAATCGACATCGTTTTCTCGGGCTTCTTTTTCCTCTGACTCGGTATATAAAGCAACTCTCGGCAAGTCATGCTCTATGTCGGTTGGCAGAACTGCCTCTGCTCCGTAGACCAGAAAAAATGGCGTATAGCCGGTAGAGCGATTCGGTGTAGTCCGTAGACTCCACAGTACTGCCGGGATCTCGTCCAGCCAACACCCCGGAGCACGTAACAGTGGCTCAATTAACTGGGGTTTTATGCCGGATAAGACCAGAGCATTTGATCTTTCCACTTGCCCATTCGACTGCGGATGCGCGACCGATGCCAGGTCTAGTCGGATTCTCTTTTCTTGGCAAAACCGAGCAAAGGCTCCCTCGGCGAAATTTGTGCCGTTATCAGTGATGATGCTATGTGGGTGCCCATATCTCAGGATAATATCCTTTAAGAATGACACAGCTGTGCGGCCGTCACACTTTCTTATTGGTTTCACCTCGATCCATTTGGTAAACTTGTCCACCATCACCAATATGTGAGTCATGTTACCTCGGGCCGGTTTAAACGGTCCCACCATATCCAGACACCAAACCGCAAAGGGCCAAGTGATGGGGATAGTCTTGAGTGCTGAGGCCGGCATATGAATCTTGTTTGCGAATCTCTGAACACTTACGGACTATGTCCTCTGCTTGCTGCAGAGCACTCGGCCAGTAGAACCCATATCGGAATGCTTTAGCCACTATAGCTCAAGAAGAGGCATGATGACCGCACTCTCCCTGATGGATATCTCGGAGAATCCTTTCTCCCTCTTCTGGTTCGACACAGCGCTGAAGCACGGTGGTCACGCTTCTCTTGTATAGCTCTTGGTTGATTATGGTGAATGACCTGGATCGTCTCTGTATCTGCCTGGCCGAGACCTCATTACTCGGTAAACTGCCATCCAACATAATGTCATGATGGGTTGGGCCCATGTCGGTACCGGACGAGTTCCGAGTTCAGCCTCATCGACTTCCATGGCTTCAACTGACATAACGACACCCTACATAGGCTGACGAGTCCCCGAGTCTTCCCAAAGGATTCCCGAGTTTCGCCAAGCGGCCTTCCAATTTTCCAATTCTGTTTTTGAGTCCGACAGAACACACGCGACATCCATGGAAGTCCCCGGGTCCTGCAGAGCAGTCCCCGGGTCCTGCGGAGCAGTCCCCGGGTTCAGCGGCTTGCTCCTGATGTCAACGTCCATTGGGACAACATTGGATTCCGGATTACCCGGGATGAATATTGAGTCTGACTCGGGTGAAGGCTTAATTGATGGCTTGTGAAGATGCTCCAGAGACACTCCGGGCGGAATGGCCTGTCGGTATGATCCACTTTTGGACATCATGTCTGCACTTTCATTTTCGGTCTACCGGATGTGATTGAACTCGCAGCCATCAAAGAACCCCGAGATCTTTTGGACATGGAACCGGTATGCCGCCATGTTGGCATCCAGGGCATCTCAGTTGCCCGAGGTTTGCTGAATCCACAAATCCGAGTCACCATAGCAGATTATTCGGCGAATCCCGATTTCCTTGGCCACCTAGAGTCCGTGGATCAATGCCTCATACTCGGCTACATTGTTGGATGCCGCGAAATGAACTTACAGCACATATTTCAACTAGTCTCGCTTTGGCGAGGTGAGACACCATTTGGACCCGGAAGTTTCATCTTCAGATAAGCCACATGAGTGGACGCCATGAACTTGGCGAGTGCTGGCCTGCCGAGTAAGGCGTGATACGGACTTTCGAGATCCACGACCTCGAACAGTAGACTCTCAGTCCGGCAGTTGCTTTTGTCGCCGAAGGCGACATCGACCCAAACCGTGCCATGGGTGCGTGCGAAACACCCGGCATGATGCCGTGGAAGGTGGTTCGGCTGGGCTGCATCATATTCTCGGTTATGCCGAGTTTGACCATGGTATCCCGGTACATGATGTTGATGCTGCTCCCGTTATCAACGAGGACCCGGGAAAACCTGACATTGATGCTGGGCCCGACGAATGTCGGATCCAACACTAGAGCATAACCCCCTGGGCTGGGCATGACCTTTGGATGGTCCTTGACGCACCAGCTGATCTCATCCTCGGACCAGTACATGAATTTTGGCACCGCCGGCATCACGGCATTTACCTCCATTGCACGCCTGTGCTGACTCTGCTTGTCATTGGGTTCGGTCACAAAGACCATGTAACTCTGGTGGCGCTCTCGGTACTGATTTTGCCGACTCGGGCCAGCGTTGTTGTCGGGGTAGTTGGAGTTGTTGTTGGTGTTGGCCATGTTGGCTACTTGGTTGACATCTTCAGGCCTTGCTTGGGCGTTCACCGGGATAGCGTTCACACCCGTGAGTGGTGCGGGTCGAGTTGCCGGACCTGTGTTCTCCCGCGGGCGCCTGTTCCGGCTGCAGTTCCGGTTCGAGTGCTGAGCCGGTCTGCTGGGGTGCTTGGTGTGGTAGCTGCAGGGATCATCCGGCATCGTCCCATTGGGGTTACCCCACTGCCTCTTGTCGTTGTTCCATGGCTTCCTCTCGCCATTCCACGGTCTTTTTTCGCCGTCCCACGGCCTCCTTCCTTCCGAGTTCTGGCCCCACGCGGGACCGTCATTCTTCTGTCTCTGGCTGCTGCCGGCATCCATCTGATCTTGGTCGATGGCAGCAACCTGGTCTGACCCATACCGGTAATCCGGCCTCTCCTCTCTTCTCTTTCCTCGGTAATCCGAACGATCACCTCGCCGACCCGATCTGTCTCTGTCGACCGGGGCCAGTAAGGGCTGTGTCGGATCACCCAAAGCATAGCTATCAGCAATCTTGATTGTCTCGGCCAAGGTGGCCGGCATTTCTCTCTGGAGTCTCTGCCAGAGCATGGAGCCATGTCGGCACCCTTGTGCAAACCATGCAATGGCCTGCGACTCGATCACTCCTTCGCAGGAGTTGCGGATCGTGCTCCATCGAGTCAGGTACTCTCAGTCGGTTTCGTCCTCTCTCTGCTGACACATGGACAGCTGCTGAGGGCGATTCGGCCTCTTGTATGTGCTGGAGAAGTTGCTGACGAATGCGTCGGAGAAATCTAACCAGTAGTCAATGCTGTCCTCCTCCAGGTTATTCAGCCAGATCTGGGCTGGTCCTTCAAGCATTTGCGGCACATACCGCACTGCCCATCTGCGACTTCCGCCGGCAATGTGCACAGCGGTGACATAGTCTGTCAGCCAATCCTCCGGCTTGGTACTGCCGTCATACATCTTGGCACCCCGAGGTAAATGGAAATTTGGCACAGGTGCCTGCTTCATTATCCGGGATCCAAAACATGCCGGACCCGGTGGGCCTTGCTCCTCCAGGAGCTCGGACAGATAGATTCTATCAAGCTTGTTCCGGACATCGTGTGCCGGCAACTGGCGAGTTCCCAGCCTAGCACCGAGTGCACCCTCGGACGCCAGGTCTCTGCATCTTGTGTACCCGGCCCGCTCCATGGCCGAATAACCATCATCGTATCGGTCGGCGGCCGGTTCAGCATACTCGGCACCATGTCGTGGCCGAGGTGGAATTGGTGCCGGATGCCGAGGTGGCTGGCCTTGATTTGCCGGGATAACTTGGTTTGCTTCTTGTCTACCCTGGGCGGGTCCTGGTTTTCCCCGACCGGCATTGCCTTACTCGGCTACTTGTTTTCCGGCATAAGCCGGATCTATTAACATCTATTTCAAACCTAATTTTAAAACACCTAAACCTAAATAAATTAAAACCTAAATAAAACTAGCTAATAAATAAATTAAACCTAAACAAACTAGCTAAATAAACCTAAATAAATTAAAACCTAAATTAAACGGAGAGGCGTGCCGGGGGCGGCCGGAGTCTTACCTAGGGGACGGCGGCATCCGAAGCCGGCTGGGGGCGGCCGGAGTTGAGGGGCGAGGCGGCGGCGGCGGGCGCGCGGGGGCGGAGGCGACGGGCGCGCGGGGGCATAGGCGACGGGTGCGCGGCGGCGCAAGGCGACGGAAGGCAACGGCGAGCGACGGCAAAAATCGGGCAGCCTGGCGGTGCTCGATCCTCCTATGACCCTCTGGTGTCGCGGTCTGTGTCGTGGTGGTGTCACGGCAGATGCCATAGGATGGCTTGAGTTGTGGGGCCGATGGACGCTGGAGGCACCCGGGGAGGGCTTGTGCGCACGAACACGCACACAAAGAACACAACACACACGGTTTTACCCAGGTTCGGGGCTCTCGTGAGGAGATAACACCCCTACTCCTGCCTATCTGATCGATATATATGGACTACCAATGATTTACAAGCTTGCTCCTTGAGCTGTGATGGAAGAACAACACGATCTAGGCCTCTACCGAGTCTCGGGGCAGCTTTCTGGTTCTCTACTGGCTACGAAATAAACGCTTAAGGGTGTATGTGTGAGGCAGGTATCCGTCCGTGTAAGAGGAGCCCCTGGTGCTCCTTATAAAGGGAAGCCCAGGGCACATGTTAGGGCTGGCGTCAGTGCTGGCGTAGCCCACACTGTAGTCACGTCCGGTCTTCTGACTGCTTTCGTCACCGCGGCGTGGCGCGTCCCGTCTATCTCCTCCAGCGCACTGCTCCCTGGTACCGCTTCGGTCAGCGGCATGGAGGTCTATCACTCTGGTCAAGTGGCCTCGTCCCATCGTGCAAGTGGCTCGGCGCCCTGCCCCGTGATTGTAGGGACAAGACGCGAGCCTTGACCATGGCCCGAGTAAGCCTCCTTATCCGGCGTAGGCATGCCGAATACCCTGTAACTCGGTTTTGCCTTCCCTGCACACAAGAAGAACAAAGGAAGATCCGACATATAACATGCATGGACCGACATACCAATATGTCGGTTAGTCTTGACCCGGTCAACCCTGAGTATGCCGGTACAGTTATGTCGGTTTCAGTGATCCGGTCAACTCCGAGTCAACCCTTATATCGGCATCTCGCCCATATCCGGGGGTTGCCCCCCGACATTAGTCCCTGAAGCTGGCGCGGTCCTGCAGCCTCGGATGAAGGGCCACGGCAGGTTTACCCGAAAACCAGCATCCTTAGTTGATCACCGACATAACACATGCCGGCGAAATTCGTATGTCGGAAAGCAATTTGCATCCCAACATGGTATCTCATCTTATGTCGGATCATTCCGACTTACGGGGAAAACCCCTTAGCTCCTCCGAGTCATCGGTTCACTACGTGGCAGAGCATCTCTGCTTGACGCCTCGGTCTCTGTGCATGGATGGACGTGCCACAGACATGCGTGCCACCTGTGTGACGTCGGTCGCCTTGACCACTGTGCCCACGCAGGTACTCAAGTGCTTTTTACCGCGCTGCTGCGCGCCGCCTCGGGTCTCGCCCCGATCGCGTGTACCACCCTTAGACCGTTGGCCTCCTGCGGCCCATCGTGGGGCAGATCGTGCGGCAGTTAAGCCGCTGCGGGAATCGTGGCAAAGATCGTGGGGCCGTTAATCCCCGTCCGTTACGGGGATCGTGCGCAGAGAATCACGTGCCCACGATCTCCTCCGCCGTTAATAAATAGGGGGAGCGGGGGTAGTTCTTTCTTCCCCTCCGCATTCGCTTTCCATCTCCTTGCCTCCTTCTCCAGTGCACAGAGCATCGCGCCGCCGCACGCTCCGATGCCACCGACGCGCAGCAAGCAGACTCTCGCCGCCGTACGCCGCAGCACCACGGTAAGCTCCTCTTCTCCTCTCCGTCCTTCTTCTTCCTCCGTCCCTGTTTCTTCCTAGTTCATCATGTTTCCTCACTGCCGCGCCGCACCGCGCACCGCCGGTGACCTCGCGGCCGTGGTTGCGGTGTGCCGCCGGTGGATTAGCCGCCGTAGCATTTCTTTTCTTCCTCTTCGCTTCTCTTCTGGATCTAGAACTGGTCACATCTTCGCGTATTTTTCTTCCCTTTTTCTTTCTGTTTTCACTATGGCATACCTTGCTCACCGCCGGTGAACCTTTCTTTGCAGATCTCGGTAACCTTTCACCAATATGTCGGACGACGCCGCTCTCGAGGTGGTTGACTCGGTTGAAGAAAGCACAGTGGAGGGATCCACTCGGGCCTCCTGGGAAGGTTCCGATGTCGGAAGAGCCGAGATAGACTGGCTAGTCCGGACGCGACGGATCCCGCCCGGAGTAGAGTGCCGAGTGCCAGGCACCGAGACAGCGCCGAGTCTCAAGGAAGGCGAATATGTCGTCTTCGTCGCGCACTTCGAGCGGGGATTCGGATTACCCGCCAGCGTGTTCTTCCGAAACTTCCTCGACAGTTTCGGTCTCCAACCTCATCACTTACCAGCAAATGCCATCACCACCTTATCCTCCTTCGTCTCCTTCACCGAGGGCTATCTCGGCCTCAAGGCCACCGTCCGCGCGTGGTCCAAGTATTTCTCCTTCCGGAAGCAGGTTATTCCGAATCCTGCTGACCCGGCCGCCCCCAAGATGATGACCCAGTGTGGGGCCGCCACGGTCACACCTCAGCGCGGCTCAATCTTCCCCCGGATCTACGGCTTGGAGTCATGCCGGAAATGGCAGCGCTCCTTCTTCTATGTCAAGAATTCGACCGAATTTCGTCATCGGCCCCCCTACGGCGCAACTCAATTGGGGGTACAATCCAACCGACAAAGAGGTTGAGGTCAACCAGATCCACCAAATCGTGGAGCAACTCAGAGGAGAAGGGTTGACTGCTGACGATCTGTTGGCGACATTCATTAGCCGCCGGGTCTCGCCCCTTCAGCGTCGAGTCCACAAGATTTGCCACATGAGTGGCCCTCTCGATCCGACCCGGATAAGCACGGTTGAGCTAGACAAGGCCCAGATCCGGCAGCGGGTCAAGGCCATAGCCCGGACGAAGATGACGGAGGAGTGGGAGTGGGGCAAAGAACCTCATAGCCGGAACAACCGTCCGCCCCAGGTAAGTAACTTGAATTGACATACGCCTTCCGCCGACGTAACTCTTATGTCGGTTCCCCTTTTACATTTGGCCTTAAACTTTCTCTGTTTCCACCATTCAGAGATTTGGGCGGCAAAAGAAGGAGGACGGACCGGATCCCGCCTCCAAATGGGGCGCAGACCGGGTCGAAGCTGACTCGGAGGATCCGGACAATGACGACAACATGCCGATCCCTGATGTCGGCTCAGTTCCTGTCACGGGTAAGGCCAAATTAGAGCTATCTCGGAGCCGAGCCGCCGAGTCGGACAAGACCGCCGCCGCAGAGAAGCAGCTCTGAGAAGAGGAGACTCGGAAGCTCAAGGAATCTCTTGAGGAGTCCAAGTCACGGGCAATCTTGGCTGAGAGCGAGCTCCAAGCTCTGAAGCCCAAGATTGCGAAGTGGCTGGTGGACATCTCCAGCATCAACTCCGAGATGGACAGTAAGCCCCTTCCCCTTCTGCCTTTATTCACTCTATTACTTTTATTCTCCTGTAACTTATTTCGGCGTTAGCCATTCCCTACTCAGAGTGCTTCTCCCACACCAAAGCTGCTGCGGACAAAAAGCGCAAAGGAGCTCCGGTTCAAGGAAATCCAAGATGGCCCCATCTCGGCCGAGTGGGATATGGATGCTCACTTGGTGGCTCTGAAGGCACGCTTGGTACCGATGAGGGCCATCGGGATGAATCTCCTTACTTCGGCAATCCGAGCTTACAACGTTCTCTGGCCCGGATGCGAGGCTCCTGCTATCGTCGATGAGTTGGCCAAGTGCCTGACGAACTCCGAGGAAAGGCTCGATGATTGGCGGTCATCCGCCGCCCGAGTCGGCGCAGACGAGGCGTTGATGTACGTGCTGTCCTGGTACGAGGGGCTCGACCTCGATAGGCTCAAGACTCTGCGCGACGGGTCAAAATGGCTCACTAATCCGGATCACATTCGGCGTCGCCAAAAATTTGCTCATTCCCTTATCCAGTATGCCCCGGTGCACTCCTTTGTCGCTGGCGAGCGGGTTCCCCAACCCGAGGAGATCCCGGTTGAAGGAGAGGAGCGAAGAAGAAGACGAAGAAGAGGCCGTCGACGAAGAAATCGAAGCCGACACTCCGCCCGAGTCAGCCGCCGGCATTGCTACCGAGCCTACAGCCGAGGGAAACCGCAACTGAGACTCCAGCCTCTCCTTCTGCACAAAAACTTCGGATGCTGCTGCCTAGACTTTTAAGAAGAAACTCAATTCGTTAAATCTCCGGAATACCGGGTGCAGATGTAATATATACCTTACACTTTTTATGGTTGGTACTTGACTTTTTACTTTGCATGTTTTAGCAAATTTAGCCGTATGTCGGATCACTTTGAACCGAGTTCCCGAGTTCAATTTCTTGTTTACTATACTCTTGCCATCTCTGCTCTTGCCTACCATATCGGTGTTTTGGCAGTCGAGTCACAAAACGACCGTTGTACAGCATACAGTACTTTGAAACTTGGAAAAATAGCCAAGGCCATCCGACATAAGCTTATTATTTAGAAAAGGAAACCGAATCGCTCCTGGACCGAGTCCCCGAGTCGGTTTTCTTGTTTACTGCACCTGATAACCCTTGCTCTTGGCTACCTTTTTCGGTGTTTTGGCAGTCGAGTCACAAGATCACGAGAACACAATCATACAATACTTGCCCACATGGTGACACAGTTTTTAGAGCCATCCGACACAAGCGCATTACTTAGAAAGGAAACCGAATCGCTCCTGGACCGAGTCCCCGAGTCGGTTTTCTTGTGTACTTCACCTGGTAATCTTTGCTCTTGCCTACCTTTTTCGGTGTTTTGGCAGTCGAGTCACAAAATCACGAGAACACAGCATACAATACTTACAGACATGGTGACATAGTTTTTAGAGCCATCCGACATAAGGAAATAAATACAAAGATAAACACAGATTTTTTCAACAAGGCAGTCCCCGAGTCTCTTCTCGGGGTGCCGACATTTCATTTCTGGATTTCGAGATACATACAGTAGGTCCTTAAGAGTAGAAAGGGCGAAGAAGAGCTACATTCCAAGGGCGTTTGGTCTCCTCTCCGGATCGGTCCATCCTGTTCTTCACCTGTTTCTGAGCATCTATAAGATAATAGGCATCATTGTTCAAAGCTTTGCTCACGATAAATGGTCCCTCCCATGGAGGTGACAATTTGTGCATCCCGGCTGTGCACTGCACAAGCCTAAGCACGAGGTCTCCTTCTCGGAACTTGCGAGGATTCACCTTCCGACTGTGATAGCGTCGGAGATTTTGCTGATATATTGCTGACTTGGACAATGCCAACTCTCGTGCTTCTTCAAGCAAATCGACATCGTTTTCTCGGCTTCTTTTGCCTCTGACTCGGTATATAAAGCAACTCTCGGCGAGTCATGCTCTATGTCGGTTGGCAGAAATGCCTCTGCTCGTAGACCAGAAAAAATGGCGTATAGCCGGTAGAGCGATTCGGTGTAGTCCGTAGACTCCACAGTACTGCCGGGATCTCGTCCAGCCAACACCCCGGAGCACGTAACAGTGGCTCAATTAACTGGGGCTTTATGCCGGATAAGACCAGAGCATTTGATCTTTCCACTTGCCCATTCGACTGCGGATGCGCGACCGATGCCAGGTCTAGTCGGATTCTCTTTTTCTTGGCAAAACCGAGCAAAGGCTCCCTCGGCGAAATTTGTGCCGTTATCAGTGATGATGCTATGTGGGTGCCCATATCTCAGGATAATATCCTTCAAGAATGACACAGCTGTGCGGCCGTCACACTTTCTTATTGGTTTCACCTCGATCCATTTGGTAAACTTGTCCACCATCACCAATATGTGAGTCATGTTACCTCGGGCCGGTTTAAACGGTCCCACCATATCCAGACACCACACCGCAAAGGGCCAAGTGATGGGGATAGTCTTGAGTGCTGAGGCCGGCATATGAATCTTGTTTGCGAATCTCTGAACACTTACGGACTATGTCCTCTGCTTGCTGCAGAGCACTCGGCCAGTAGAACCCATATCGGAATGCTTTAGCCACTATAGCTCAAGAAGAGGCATGATGACCGCACTCTCCCTGATGGATATCTCGGAGAATCCTTTCTCCCTCTTCTGGTTCGACACAGCGCTGAAGCACGGTGGTCACGCTTCTCTTGTATAGCTCTTGGTTGATTATGGTGAATGACCTGGATCGTCTCTGTATCTGCCTGGCCGAGACCTCATTACTCGGTAAACTGCCATCCAACATAAATGTCATGATGGGTTGTGGCACCCCCTTCTGACACGGGTCGTCAGAAAGGCGGTCGCCCCGTGCGCCAGCCCAGGATATCTGGACGCACGTCGCGACAGTGCAACATACGGTAATCATTACACAATCAGGCACAAAGAAGTGCTATAAATGGTTTACAAGGCCATCAAGGCATGACAAAATATCAGGCCAAGCATGGCTCAGGACAGAGTTTAGCTGGCAGCGGAAGACGGCTATGGCAACGGCTTGGAGCGGCTCCACTCCACAGGCATCTGGCTGGGCTACTGATCCTAGCACGCTCTTGCTCCAAATCCTCGCTAAGGTAGAAGATGGATCCTCGCCAAAATCTGGCCACAATCACAAGGCCCGTGAGTACATTATTATGCACTCAGCAAGTATTTTCCCTCACTACAAACAATCCAACAATCATGCAGCAAGATATACATTTGAAATAAATTCTACACATGGCAAGAGTCTACTCTAGTACATGGCATAAAGTAGCATGGCATCACAAGCAAACATGGCATAAGCAAACAATGGGGTATTACCAGTGTAGAGTCCAAGCCAGGTGGGTTGGATCGTGCACCGGCAATCATACAACGAGCTTACCTGTGACGAGTAGACGAGTGTACCAGTGGTAAATAACACAACCAATCATATCACCACAGCTAGGCTCACTGGCCTTTAGCCTCACGAGGCTAATCTCATCTGTCACCACTGCTAGGCCCACTGGCCTTATCTCAATTGACATCTCAAGTAACATTCCCTGCATCATCTTATTGTTATTAAGTGTGATCAGGTCGTTCATAATTCTTTCAAACAAATCTTAAGTTTAACCTCCGGACACGACAAGACACACAGTGTGACCGACACTGAACTGTTGTTCCATATCCCAGGAACGAGGCTAGCTTGCTAGGTTGAGACTCTCGAGAGGTTGCAGTTACCCACTCATCTAAATGCACCTTACTTAGCTAAGGCAAGATACACTTACATAACCGTTCACACTACCAGGGACACTCCTTGAATAACTACCGACTTACCACTCGGGCTAAGTCTATGACGAAGTGAATCCGGCACGTCCCCAACGAATGAGCAACGCCTAGCTCCGGAACCTTCGCAAGACTAGCCCTGACCACAACTATGCAGTAACCGACTAGACTTGCAAGAGGGTTAGCATCCAAGGAGGCTTGATAGGTTACATAGGTTAAGGCTCTCCCATTTGGGGCGACAGTGGTAGTGCGTTCAAGGTTCAGATTAGTGGCACTATGAATAGACCTCATCGTTGTTTGGAGGGGTGTTTCATTTAATCAAGTTTCAGCATTCACATGCCCAACCAACAAGGGATTAGTTCAACACAATAATCACAACCAACAAGGCATTAGCAACACTAACAAGCACAAACAAACATAGCCTAGAAACATGCCTAGCACTTGCATGAATAAATAACCACATCACAATAATAATACCCGGGTGACGGTGGCGGGCAACCCGGCCGGTGTCACACGGGGGTTAGTGTCACAGAACAACAAGAATACCCGGGTGACGGTGGCGGGCCAACCCGGCCGGTGTCCCTCGGGGGGTTTAGTATAATAATATAGCACAGGCGGAGTCTGTTACGCATCCGTTCCTCCACGCGCAAGTCTTTGGCGGCGTATTCGTCCGACCGTTGACCAGGAAGTGGGAGTTGGGCATATAGTCTCCAAACTAAACCGAAAAGCAATCATAAGAATGAGAGAGCATCCATTCCACTCGAGGGTCCCTCGACGTGGTGTCAGCAATCTCGGCAAAAAGAACCAAATGGAAAGTCAGCTCCCAAGCGTCGCAGGTCCGGGTGGTCTACGCCAACCATATTTGACGGAGGGACAAGAAGCAAATAACTCTTTTGGCAAATGCCCCCACCCCGAGGATCACGGGCCGACATTTGTCCTGCACCTAGCCTCGGCGTTGAAGAAGAAGCAAACAATCAACGCAGGTTTTGTTATTTAGTTGTCAAAGCCACGCAAGTGCGAAGCGCACAGATAATTCAAACATCAACCCATGCATACATGGATGAAGTATAACAAAGCAACCATAACAGACCGACATGATATAAATTGCTAAACGCGGACGATATAAACACTAAGCGAGTAACAAACACTTTGCGGGACTGCTCATAGCAAGGGGTTAGCTTGCCTTCGAAGACGGGGGTCCTCCGGGTTTGGAATGGTCGAGGTGATTCCGTGGCGTAGGGCAGCGATAGCCCGTTCCACGGACTCCGGAATGCACATACAAAAGGGCACCTCATAAACTTATCTTGGAAAGAGAGGAACTAGTACCACTGGTTAGATCTCGTCGAGATACAAATTTGGAAATTTGAATCAATCGAAAAACAGACTTACGGTTCAAAAGATAACGGAGGTTCGAAAATCTGTCCAGCAGGAAAAGAAAAGGTTCCGCGGAAAAAAAAAAAAAACTTCACGGGCCGCCGCTGGGCCGCTACCTGCGCGCCACTGGCGGGCCACGGCCTGCTGCGCTGCTGATACTGCACCGCTGTGCTGAAAAAAACGATTCGGAAAGAAAAGAAAGAAACGAAGAACAGGAGGGAATCGATCCTGGTCGTCTTCCTTTCGTGCTCCACGCCACTGGAGCGACCAAGGTTTCGGCCGGGGATGGCCAAGGAGGGCGCCGGGAGGCCGGCCGGCGGCGGGGATGGTAACTCCGTGGACCCCCGCACCCAGGGGAGGCGGCTTCGACGAACGGGGACGGCCTCCGGCGCTTCGCTCGCGAGCTCGACCGTGCGGCCACGGCAGGAGCTCGGGTGGAGCTTGGCGGCGGCGACGCAGGGGGCTAGGGGCTATGGAAGCGACGGGGAGGGACCCTCCATGCTGAACCGCACCCGTCGGTGCTGCTTCCTTCGGCAGAGTGGGGGTCGGGGAGCTTGCTGCTCAAACTTCTAGGGTTTCGGTTGTGGGAGGCTAACCGAGCTCCCACGAGCTCGTCTCTTCGTGAGCTCGAGTGAGATGGTCTGGGGAGGGAGGAGTGAGGGCTGTGAGTGCAATGGAGGCCGCAGGGGGGCTTCTTATAGCCGGGAGAGAGGAGGGGTTGGTGCTTGGTAGTTCGGCCATGAATGGCGGTTTGAGGTCATCGCTTACCTCAGCTCCATCTACAGGGAAGAAGAGGAGAGGATGAGGATGAGGTGCTGGAGAGGCATTAGGTCACAGGGATCCACTGGACCAAAGGGTTAGGGCTAGGGTTGAGAAAACCATGGTTGACTTGCAAGTTTCTGAAATTTTTAAACCTGCCCTCAAGCTGTTCGATGAAATGCCCACAAGAACTTTTTAGTACAAATAAAATCCAGAAAAATTCCAGTGGTTAGTTTTGTATGTGAGGCGATGGTTTCTGGTCTTTGAGGTCAAATGGTGCAACTTGGCTAGGGGTCTTGGAAGAAATTCCAGAGTGGCATGTGACATGATCATCACCGTTAGTGGTTTGATCATGGTTTTCTTTGGTTCATGTTGATTACCTAGGCACCAGGAGGAGTGGGACCAGGAAAGAAAGTGAGGGTTTGACTTCCCACATGGAGAAATATCTTGCACAAGAGGTAGGTTGGCATGGTTCCAAAGTGGGTGAGAAATAATGGTGTGGTATTTAATTTTCACCAAAACAAGGATTTTGTGGATTCTTGGATAAAATTATGTGGGCTGGTTGATATTATCCCATGTGATGAATTCTCATGGATCTTATCCAAACATGAAGATATTTATGGTCCTTGGGGTGTAGAAGGGAGTGGGTGGATAGGGGGTTCACATGATCATGCCATTTCTTGTGGGTGTAGGCTATGGCATGATGATAAATCCCTATTTTCCTTTGAGCAGTGTAGGAGTGGTACAAGTTAGGAAAATAATTCCTTGACCAAGACAAGCACTAAAATATTTATCGAGAGTTTTGGAAATATTGCATAGGCAATAATTTTGTCTCGGGAGATTAATAAGTGGATGAGACAGTCTTTGAATATTTGTGGTATCTCCCAAGCTCGGAGAAGATGGTTCATGTGGTAGGTGGAATATCAGGATTTAAAGATCCCAATGTTTAGGCCAAGAGGTTTTTAGGAAAAACCTTAACAGAAGTTTTCCGCAGTGGCAAGGAATCACCGGGGATTTTCTGGAATTATTTAAGAGAAAAGAACACGAGGGCATCATCTAGCGCCAGAGGGCAAAAATAAATTTTGAGATACGAGGGAAAAGTTTTCCGGGTGTGAGAAAACACCACAAAAATTAGGGACGAAATTTTGGGTGTGACATGGGTTGGGCCCATGTCGGTACCGGACGAGTTCCGAGTTAGCCTCATCGACTTCCATGGCTTCAACCGACATAACGACACCCTACATAGGCTGACGATTCCCCGAGTCTTCCCAAAGGATTCCCGAGTTTCGCCAAGCGGCCTTCCAATTTTCCAATTCTGTTTTCGAGTCCGACAGAACACACGCGACATCCATGGAAGTCCCCGGGTCCTGCAGAGCAGTCCCCGGGTCCTGCGGAGCAGTCCCCGGGTTCAGCGGCTTGCTCCTGATGTCAACGTCCATTGGGAACAACATTGGATTCCGGATTACCCGGGATGAATATTGAGTCTGACTCGGGTGAAGGCTTAATTGATGGCTTGTGAAGATGCTCCAGAGACACTCCGGGCGGAATGGCCTGTCGGTATGATCCACTTTTGGACAGCATGTCTGCACTTTCATTTTCGGTCTACCGGATGTGATTGAACTCGCAGCCATCAAAGAACCCCGAGATCTTTTGGACATGGAACCGGTATGCCGCCATGTTGGCATCCAGGGCATCTCAGTTGCCCGAGGTTTGCTGAATCCACAAATCCGAGTCACCATAGCAGATTATTCGGCGAATCCCGATTTCCTTGGCCACCTAGAGTCCATGGATCAATGCCTCGTACTCGGCTACATTGTTGGATGCCGCGAAATGAACTTACAGCACATATTTCAACTGGTCTCGCTTTTGCGAGGGTGAGACACCATTTGGACCCGGAAGTTTCATCTTCAGATAAGCCACATGAGTGGACGCATGAACTGGCGAGTGCTGGCCTGCCGAGTAAGGCGTGATACGGACTTTCGAGATCCACGACCTCGAACAGTAGACTCTCAGTCCGGCAGTTGCTTTTGTCGCCGAAGGCGACATCGACCCAAACCGTGCCCATGGGTGCGTGCGAAACACCCGGCATGATGCCGTGGAAGGTGGTTCGGCTGGGCTGCATCATATTCTCGGTTATGCCGAGTTTGACCATGGTATCCCGGTACATGATGTTGATGCTGCTCCCGTTATCAACGAGGACCCGGGAAAACCTGACATTGATGCTGGGCCCGACGAATGTCGGATCCAACACTAGAGCATAACCCCCCTGGGTTGGCATGACCTTTGGATGGTCCTTGACGCTCCAAGCTGATCTCATCCTCGGACCAGTACATGAATTTTGGCACCGCCGGCATCACGGCATTTACCTCCATCGCACGCATGTGCTGACTCTGCTTGTCATTGGGTTCGTTCACAAAGACCATGTAACTCTGGTGGCGCTCTCGGTACTGATTTTGCCGACTCGGGCCAGCGTTGTTGTCGGGGGTAGTTGGAGTTGTTGTTGGTGTTGGCCATGTTGGCTACTTGGTTGACATCTTCAGGCCTTGCTTGGGCGTTCACCGGGATAGCGTTCACACCCGTGAGTGGTGCGGGTCAAGTTGCCGGACCTGTGTTCTCCCGCGGGCGCCTGTTCCGACTGCAGTTTCCGGTTCGAGTGCTGAGCCGGTCTGCTTGGGGTGCTTGGTGTGGTAGCTGCAGGATCATCCGGCATCGTCCCATTGTGGGTTACCCCCACTGCCTCTTGTCGCGGTTCCATGGCTTCCTCTCGCCATTCCACGGTCTTTTTCGCCGTCCCACGGCCTCCTTCCTTCCGAGTTCTGGCCCCACGCGGGACCGTCATTCTTCTGTCTCTGGCTGCTGCCGGCATCCATCTGATCTGGTCGATGGCAGCACCTGGTCTGACCCATACCGGTAATCCGGCCTCTCCTCTCTTCTCTTTCCTCGGTAATCCGAACGATCACCTCGCCGACCCGATCTGTCTCTGTCGACCGGGGCCAGTAAGGGCTGTGTCGGATCACCCAAAGCAGTAGCTATCAGCAATCTTGATTGTCTCGGCAAGGTGGCCGGCATTTCTCTCTGGAGTCTCTGCCAGAGCATGGAGCCATGTCGGCACCCTTGTGCAACCATGCAATGGCCTGCGACTCGATCACTCCTTCGCAGGAGTTGCGGATCGTGCTCCATCGAGTCAGGTACTCTCAGTCGGTTTCGTCCTCTCTCTGCCGACACATGGACAGCTGCTGAGGGCGATTCTGCCTCTTGTATGTGCTGGAGAAGTTGCTGACGAATGCGTCGGAGAAATCTAACCAGTAGTCAATGCTGTCCTCCTCCAGGTTATTCAGCCAGATCCGGGCTGGTCCTTCAAGCATTTGCGGCACATACCGCATTGCCCATCTGCGACTTCCGCCGGCAATGTGCACAGCGGTGACATAGTCTGTCAGCCAATCCTCCGGCTTGGTACTGCCGTCATACATCTTGGCACCCCGAGGTAAATGGAAATTTGGCACAGGTGCCTGCTTCATTATCCGGGATCCAAAACATGCCGGACCCGGTGGGCCTTGCTCCTCCAGGAGCTCGGACAGATAGATTCTATCAAGCTTGTTCCGGACATCGTGTGCCGGCAACTGGCGAGTTCCCAGCCTAGCACCGAGTGCACCCTCGGACGCCAGGTCTCTGCATCTTGTGTACCCGGCCCGCTCCATGGCCGAATAACCATCATCGTATCGGTCGGCGGCCGGTTCAGCATACTCGGCACCATGTCGTGGCCGAGGTGGAATTGGTGCCGGATGCCGAGGTGGCTGGCCTTGATTTGCCGGGATAACTTGGTTTGCTTCTTGTCTACCCTGGGCGGGTCCTGGTTTTCCCCGACCGGCATTGCCTTACTCGGCTACTTGTTTTCCGGCATAAGCCGGATCTATTAACATCTATTTCAAACCTAATTTTAAAACACCTAAACCTAATAAATTAAAACCTAAAAAAACTAGCTAATAAATAAATTAAACCTAAACAAACTAGCTAAATAAACCTAAATAAATTAAAACCTAAATTAACGGAGAGGGTGCCGGGGGGGGCCGGAGTTTACCTAGGGGACGGCGGCGTCCGAAGCCGGCTGGGGGCGGCCGGAGTTGAGGGGCGAGGCGGCGGCGGCGGCGGGCGCGCGGGGGCGGAGGCGACGGGCGCGCGGGGGCGGAGGCGACGGTGCGGCGGCGCAAGGCGACGGAAGGCAACGGCGAGCGACGGCAAAAATCGGGCAGCCTGGCGGTGCTCGATCCTCCTATGACCCTCGGTGTCGCGGTCTGTGTCGTGGTGGTGTCACGGCAGATGCCATAGGATGGCTTGAGTTGTGGGGCCGATGGACGCTGGAGGCACCGGGGAGGGCTTGTGCGCACGAACACGCACACAAAGAACACAACACACACGGTTTTTACCCAGGTTCGGGGCTCTCGTGAGGAGATAACACCCCTACTCCTGCCTATCTGATCGATATATATGGACTACCAATGATTTACAAGCTTGCTCCTTGAGCTGTGATGGAAGAACAACACGATCTAGACTTCTACCGAGTCTCGGGGCAGCTTTCTGGTTCTCTACTGGCTACGAAATAAACGCTTAAACGTGTATGTGTGAGGCAGGTATCCGTCCATGTAAGAGGAGCCCCTGGTGCTCCTTATAAAGGGAAGCCCAGGGCACATGTTAGGGCTGGCGTCAGTGCTGGCGTAGCCCACACTATAGTCACGTCGGTCTTCTGACTGCTTTCGTCAACCGCGCCGTGGCGCGTCCCGTCTATCTCCTCCAGCGCACTGCTCCCTGGTACCCACCGCTGTCGGTCAGCGGCATGGAGGTCTATCACTCTGGTCAAGTGGCCTCGTCCCATCGTGCAAGTGGCTCGGCGCCCTGCCCCGTGATTGTAGGGACAAGACGCGAGCCTTGACCATGGCCCGAGTAAGCCTCCTTATCCGGCGGAGGCATGCCGAATACCCTGTACTCTAATCGGTTTTTTGCTTCCCTGCACACAAGAAGAACAAAGGAAGATCCGACATAGAACATGCATGGACCGACATACCAATATGTCGGTTAGTCTTGACCGTCTTGAGGTCACCCTGAGTATGCCGGTACAGTTATGTCGGTTTCATGATCCGGTCAACTCCGAGTCAACCCTTATATCGCATCTCGCCCATATCCGGGGGTTGCCCCCCGACATTAGTCCCTGAAGCTGGCGCGGTCCTGCAGCCTCGATGAAGGGCCACGCAGGTTTACCCAAAACCAGCATCCTTAGTTTGATCACCGACATAACACATGCCGGCGAAATTCGTATGTCGGAAAGCAATTTGCATCCCAACATGGTATCTCATCTTATGTCGGATCATTCGACTTACGGGGAAAACCCCTTAGCACCTCCGAGTCATCGGTTCACTACGTGGCAGAGCATCTCTGCTTGACGCCTCGGTCTCTGTGCATGGATGGACGTGCCACAGACATGCGTGCCACCTGTGTGACGTCACGTCGGTCCTTGACCACTGTGCCCACGCAGGTACTCAAGTGCTTTTTACCGCGCTGCTGCGCGCCGCCTCGGGTCTCGCCCCGATCGCGTGTACCACCCTTAGACCGTTGGCCTCCTGCGGCCCATCGTGGGGCAGATCGTGCGCAGTTAAGCCGCTGCGGGAATCGTGGCAAAGATCGTGGGGCCGTTAATCCCCGTCCGTTACGGGGATCGTGCGCAGAAAATCACGTGCCCACGATCTCCTCCGCCGTTAATAAATAGGGGGAGCGGGGTAGTTCTTTCTTCCCCTCCGCATTCGCTTTCCATCTCCTTGCCTCCTTCTCCAGTGCACAGAGCATCGCGCCGCCGCACGCTCCGATGCCACCGACGCGCAGCAAGCAGACTCTCGCCGCCGTACGCCGCAGCACCACGGTAAGCTCCTCTTCTCCTCTCCGTCCTTTCTTCTTCCTCCGTCCCTGTTTCTTCCTAGTTCATCATGTTTCCTCACTGCCGCGCCGCACCGCGCACCGCCGGTGACCTCGCGGCCGTGTTGCGGTGTGCCGCCGGTGGATTAGCCGCCGTAGCATTTCTTTTCTTCCTCTTCGCTTCTCTTCTGGATCTAGAACTGGTTCACATCTTCGCGTATTTTTCTTCCCTTTTTCTTTCTGTTTTCACTATGGCATACCTTGCTCACCGCCGGTGAACCTTCTTTGCAGATCTCGTAACCTTCACCAATATGTCGGACGACGCCGCTCTCGAGGTGGTTGACTCGGTTGAAGAAAGCACAGTGGAGGGATCCACTCGGGCCTCCTGGGAAGGTTCCGATGTCGGAAGAGCCGAGATAGACTAGCTAGTCCGGACGCGACGGATCCCGCCCGGAGTAGAGTGCCGAGTGCCAGGCACCGAGACAGCGCCGAGTCTCAAGGAAGGCGAATATGTCGTCTTCGTCGCGCACTTCGAGCGGGGATTCGGATTACCCGCCAGCGTGTTCTTCCGAAACTTCCTCGACAGTTTCGGTCTCCAACCTCATCACTTACCAGCAAATGCCATCACCACCTTATCCTCCTTCGTCTCCTTCACCGAGGGCTATCTCGGCCTCAAGGCCACCGTCCGCGCGTGGTCCAAGTATTTCTCCTTCCGGAAGCAGGTTATTCCGAATCCTGCTGACCCGGCCGCCCCCAAGATGATGACCCAGTGTGGGGCCGCCACGGTCACACCTCAGCGCGGCTCAATCTTCCCCCGGATCTACGGCTTGGAGTCATGCCGGAAATGGCAGCGCTCCTTCTTCTATGTCAAGAATTCGACCGACGTCGATCTGATTAATTTGCCAAATTTCGTCATCGGCCCCCCTACGGCGCAACTCAATTGGGGGTACAATCCAACCGACAAAGAGGTTGAGGTCAACCAGATCCACCAAATCGTGGAGCAACTCAGAGGAGAAGGGTTGACTGCTGACGATCTGTTGGCGACATTCATTAGCCGCCGGGTCTCGCCCTTCAGCGTCGAGTCCACAAGATTTGCCACATGAGTGGCCCTCTCGATCCGACCCGGATAAGCACGTTGAGCTAGACAAGGCCAGATCCGGCAGCGGTCAAGGCCATAGCCCGGACGAAGATGACGGAGGAGTGGGAGTGGGGCAAAGAACCTCATAGCCGGAACAACCGTCCGCCCCAGGTAAGTAACTTGAATTGACATACGCCTTCCGCCGACGTAAACTCTTATGTCGGTTCCCCTTTTAACATTTGGCCTTAAACTTTCTCTGTTTCCACCATTCAGAGATTTGGGCGGCAAAAGAAGGAGGACGGACCGGATCCCGCCTCCAAATGGGGCGCAGACCGGGTCGAAGCTGACTCGGAGGATCCGGACAATGACGACAACATGCCGATCCCTGATGTCGGCTCAGTTCCTGTCACGGGTAAGGCCAAATTAGAGCTATCTCGGAGCCGAGCCGCCGAGTCGGACAAGACCGCCGCCGCAGAGAAGCAGCTCTGAGAAGAGGAGACTCGGAAGCTCAAGGAATCTCTTGAGGAGTCCAAGTCACGGGCAATCTTGGCTGAGAGCGAGCTCCAAGCTCTGAAGCCCAAGATTGCGAAGTGGCTGGTGGACATCTCCAGCATCAACTCCGAGATGGACAGTAAGCCCCTTCCCCTTCTGCCTTTATTCACTCTATTACTTTTATTCTCCTGTAACTTATTTCGGCGTTAGCCATTCCCTACTCAGAGTGCTTCTCCCACACCAAAGCTGCTGCGGACAAAAGCGCAAAGGAGCTCCGGTTCAAGGAAATCCAAGATGGCCCCATCTCGGTCGAGTGGGATATGGATGCTCACTTGGTGGCTCTGAAGGCACGCTTGGTACCGATGAGGGCCATCGGGATGAATCTCCTTAGTTCGGCAATCCGAGCTTACAACGTTCTCTGGCCCGGATGCGAGGCTCCTGCTATCGTCGATGAGTTGGCCAAGTGCCTGACGAACTCCGAGGAAAGGCTCGATGATTGGCGGTCATCCGCCGCCCGAGTCGGCGCAGACGAGGCGTTGATGTACGTGCTGTCCTGGTACGAGGGGCTCGACCTCGATAGGCTCAAGACTCTGCGCGACGGGTCAAAATGGCTCACTGATCCGGATCACATTCGGCGTCGCCAAGAATTTGCTCATTCCCTTATCCAGTATGCCCCGGTGCACTCCTTTGTCGCTGGCGAGCGGGTTCCCCAACCCGAGGAGATCCCGGTTGAAGGAGAGAGCGAAGAAGAAGACGAAGAAGAGGCCGTCGACGAAGAAATCGAAGCCGACACTCCGCCCGAGTCAGCCACCGGCATTGCTACCGAGCCTACAGCCGAGGAAACCGCAACTGAGACTCCAGCCTCTCCTTCTGCACAAAAAACTTCGGATGCTGCTGCCTAGACTTTTAAGAAGAAACTCAATTCGTTAAATCCCCGGAATGCCGGGTGCAGATGTAATATATACCTTACACTTTTTATGGTTGGTACTTGACTTTTTACTTTGCATGTTTTAGCAAATTTAGCCGTATGTCGGATCACTTTGAACCGAGTTCCCGAGTTCAATTTCTTGTTTACTATACTCTTGCCATCTCTGCTCTTGCCTACCATATCGGTGTTTTGGCAGTCGAGTCACAAAACGACCGTTGTACAGCATACAGTACTTTGAAACTTGGAAAAATAGCCAAGGCCATCCGACATAAGCTTATTATTTAGAAAAGGAAACCGAATCGCTCCTGGACCGAGTCCCCGAGTCGGTTTTCTTGTTTACTGCACCTGATAACCCTTGCTCTTGGCTACCTTTTTCGGTGTTTTGGCAGTCGAGTCACAAGATCACGAGAACACATCATACAATACTTGCCCACATGGTGACACAGTTTTTAGAGCCATCCGACACAAGCGCATTACTTAGAAAAGGAAACCGAATCGCTCCTGGACCGAGTCCCCGAGTCGGTTTTCTTGTGTACTTCACCTGGTAATCTTTGCTCTTGCCTACCTTTTTCGGTGTTTTGGCAGTCGAGTCACAAAATCACGAGAACACAGCATACAATACTTACAGACATGGTGACATAGTTTTTAGAGCCATCCGACATAAGGAAATAAATACAAAGATAAACACAGATTTCTTCAACAAGGCAGTCCCCGAGTCTCTTCTTGGGGTGCCGACATTTCATTTCTGGATTTCGAGATACATACAGTAGGTCCTTAAGAGTAGAAAGGGCGAAGAAGAGCTACATTCCAAGGGCGTTTGGTCTCCTCTCCGGATCGGTCCATCCTGTTCTTCACCTGTTTCTGAGCATCTATAAGATAATAGGCATCATTGTTCAAAGCTTTGCTCACGATAAATGGTCCCTCCCATGGAGGTGACAATTTGTGCATCCCGGCTGTGCACTGCACAAGCCTAAGCACGAGGTCTCCTTCTCGGAACTTGCGAGGATTCACCTTCCGACTGTGATAGCGTCGGAGATTTTGCTGATATATTGCTGACTTGGACAATGCCAACTCTCGTGCTTCTTCAAGCAAATCGACATCGTTTTCTCGGGCTTCTTTTGCCTCTGACTCGGTATATAAAGCAACTCTCGGCGAGTCATGCTCTATGTCGGTTGGCAGAACTGCCTCTGCTCCATAGACCAGAAAAAATGGCGTATAGCCGGTGGAGCGATTCGGGGTAGTCCTTAGACTCCACAGTACTGCCGGGATCTCGTCCAGCCAACACCCCGGAGCACGTAACAGTGGCTCAATTAACTGGGGCTTTATGCCGGATAAGACCAGAGCATTCGATCTTTCCACTTGCCCATTCGACTGCGGATGCGCGACCGATGCCAGGTCTAGTCGGATTCTCTTTTCCTGGCAAAACCGAGCAAAGGCTCCCTCGGCGAAATTTGTGCCGTTATCAGTGATGATGCTATGTGGGTGCCCATATCTCAGGATAATATCCTTCAAGAATGACACAGCTGTGCGGCCGTCACACTTTCTTATTGGTTTCACCTCGATCCATTTGGTAAACTTGTCCACCATCACCAATATGTGAGTCATGTTACCTCGGGCCGGTTTAAACGGTCCCACCATACCCAGACACCACACCGCAAAGGGCCAAGTGATGGGGATAGTCTTGAGTGCTGAGGCCGGCATATGAATCTTGTTTGCGAATCTCTGAACACTTACGGACTATGTCCTCTGCTTGCTGCAGAGCACTCGGCCAGTAGAACCCATATCGGAATGCTTTAGCCACTATAGCTCAAGAAGAGGCATGATGACCGCACTCTCCCTGATGGATATCTCGGAGAATCCTTTCTCCCTCTTCTGGTTCGACACAGCGCTGAAGCACGGTGGTCACGCTTCTCTTGTATAGCTCTTGGTTGATTATGGTGAATGACCTGGATCGTCTCTGTATCTGCCTGGCCGAGACCTCATTACTCGGTAAACTGCCATCCAACATAAATGTCATGATGGGTTGTGGCACCCCCTTCTGACACGGGTCGTCAGAAAGGCGGTCGCCCCGTGCGCCAGCCCAGGATATCTGGACGCACGTCGCGACAGTGCAACATAGCGGTAATCATTACACAATCAGGCACAAGAAGTGCTATAAATGGTTTACAAGGCCATCAAGGCATGACAAAATATCAGGCCAAGCATGGCTCAGGACAGAGTTTAGCTGGCAGCGGAAGACGGCTATGGCAACGGCTTGGAGCGGCTCCACTCCACAGGCATCTGGCTGGGCTACTGATCCTAGCACGCTCTTGCTCCAAATCCTCGCTAAGGTAGAAGATGGATCCTCGCCAAAATCTGGCCACAATCACAAGGCCCGTGAGTACATTATTATGCACTCAGCAAGTATTTTCCCTCACTACAAACAATCCAACAATCATGCAGCAAGATATACATTTGAAATAAATTCTACACATGGCAAGAGTCTACTCTAGGTACATGGCATAAAAGTAGCATGGCATCACAAGCAAAACATGGCATAAGCAAACAATGGGGTATTACCAGTGTAGAGTCCAAGCCAGGTGGGGTTGGATCGTGCACCGGCAATCATACAACGAGCTTACCTGTGACGAGTAGACGAGTGTACCAGTTGGTAAATAACACAACCAATCATATCACCACAGCTAGGCTCACTGGCCTTTAGCCTCACGAGGCTAATCTCATCTGTCACCACTGCTAGGCCCACTGGCCTTATCTCAATTGACATCTCAAGTAACATTCCCTGCATCATCTTATTGTTTATTAAGTGTGATCAGGTCGTTCATAATTCTTTCAAACAAATCTTAAGTTTAACCTCCGGACACGACAAAGACACACAGTGTGACCGACACTGAACTGTTGTTCCATATCCCAGGAACGAGGCTAGCTTGCTAGGTTGAGACTCTCGAGAGGTTGCAGTTACCACTCATCTAAATGCACCTTACTTAGCTAAGGCAAGATACACTTACATAACCGTTCACACTACCAGGACACTCCTTGAATAACTACCGACTTACCACTCGGGCTAAGTCTTATGACGAAGTGAATCCGGCACGTCCCCAACGAATGAGCAACGCCTAGCTCCGGAACCTTCGCAAGACTAGCCCTGACCACAACTATGCAGTAACCGACTAGACTTGCCAAGAGGGTAGCATCCAAGGAGGCTTGATAGGTTACATAGGTTAAGGCTCTCCCATTTGGGGCGACAGTGGTAGTGCGTTCAAGGGTTCAGATTAGTGGCACTATGAATAGACCTCATCGTTGTTTGGAGGGGTGTTTCATTTAATCAAGTTTCAGCATTCACATGCCCAACCAACAAGGGATTAGTTCAACACAATAATCACAACCAACAAGGCATTAGCAACACTAACAAGCACAAACAAACATAGCCTAGAACATGCCTAGCACTTGCATGAATAAATAACCACATCACAATAATAATACCCGGGTGACGGTGGCGGGCAACCCGGCCGGTGTCACACGGGGGTTAGTGTCACAGAACAACAAGAATACCCGGGTGACGGTGGCGGGCAACCCGGCCGGTGTCCCTCGGGGGTTAGTATAATAATATAGCACAGGCGGAGTCTGTTACGCATCCGTTCCTCCACGCGCAAGTCTTTGGCGGCGTATTCGTCCGACCGTTGACCAGGAAGTGGGGAGTTGGGCATATAGTCTCCAAAACTAAACCGAAAAGCAATCATAAGAATGAGAGAGCATCCATTCCACTCGAGGGTTCCCTCGACGTGGTGTCAGCAATCTCGGCAAAAAGAACCAAATGGAAAGTCAGCTCCCAAGCGTCGCAGTCCGGGTGGTCTACGCCAACCATATTTGACGGAGGGACAAGAAGCAAATAACTCTTTTGGCAAATGCCCCCAACCCCGAGGATCACGGGCCGACATTTGTCTGCACCTAGCCTCGGCGTTGAAGAAGAAGCAAACAATCAACGCAGGTTTTTGTTATTTAGTTGTCAAAGCCACGCAAGTGCGAGGCGCACAGATAATTCAAACATCAACCCAATGCATACATGGATGAAGTATAACAAAGCAACCATAACAGACCGACATGATATAAATGCTAAACGCGGACAATATAAACACTAAGCGAGTAACAAACAACTTTGCGGGACTGCTCATAGCAAGGGGTTAGCTTGCCTTCGAAGACGGGGGTCCTCCGGGTTTGGAATGGTCGAGGTGATTCCGTGGCGTAGGGCAGCGATAGCCCGTTCCACGGACTCCGGAATGCACATACAAAAGGGCACCTCATAAAACTTATCTTGGAAAGAGAGGAAACTAGTACCACTGGTTAGATCTCGTCGAGATACAAATTTGGAAATTTGAATCATCGAAAACAGACTTACGGTTCAAAAGATACGGAGGTTCGAAAATCTGTCCAGCAGGAAAAGAAAAAGGTTCCGCGGAAAAAAAAAAAACTTCACGGGCCGCCGCTGGGCCGCTACTGCGCGCCACTGGCTGGGCCACGGCCTGCTGCGCTGCTGCTACTGCACCGGCTGGGCTGAAAAAACGATTCGGAAGAAAAGAAAGAAACGGAAGAACAGGAGGGATCGATCCTGGTCGTCTTCCTTCGTGCTCCACGCACTGGAGCGACCAAGGTTCGGCCGGGGATGGCCAAGGAGGGCGCCGGGAGGCCGGCCGGCGGCGGGGATGGGAACTCCGTGGACCACCGCACCCAGGGGAGGCGGCTTCGACGACGGGGACGCCTCCGGCGCTTCGCTCGCGAGCTCGACCGTGCGGCCACGGCAGGAGCTCGGGTGGAGCTTGGCGGCGGCGACGCAGGGGGCTAGGGGCTATGGAAGCGACGGGGAGGGACCCTCCATGCTGAACCGCACCCGTCGGTGCTGCCTCCTTCGGCAGAGTGGGGGTCGGGGAGCTTGCTGCTCAAACTTCTAGGGTTTCGGTTGTGGGAGGCTAACCGAGCTCCCACGAGCTCGTCTCTTCGTGAGCTCGAGTGAGATGGTCTGGGGAGGGAGGAGTGAGGGCTGTGAGTGCAATGGAGGCCGCAGGGGGGCTTCTTATAGCCGGGAGAGAGGAGGAGGTTGGTGCTTGGTAGTTCGGCCATGAATGGCGGTTTGAGGTCATCGCTTACCTCAGCTCCATCTACAGGGAAGAAGAGGATGAGGATGAGGATGAGGTGCTGGAGAGGCATTAGGTCACAGGGATCCACTGGACCAAAGGGTTAGGGCTAGGGTTGAGCAAACCATGGTTGACTTGCAAGTTTCTGAAATTTTTAAACCTGCCCTCAAGCTGTTCGATGAAATGCCCACAAGAACTTTTTAGTACAAATAAAATCCAGAAAAATTCCAGTGGTTAGTTTTGTATGTGAGGCGATGGTTTCTGGTCTTTGAGGTCAAATGGTGCAACTTGGCTAGGGGTCTTGGAAGAATTCCCAGAGTGGCATGTGACATGATCATCACCGTTAGTGGTTTTGATCATGGTTTTCTTTGGTTCATGTTGATTACCTAGGCACCAGGAGAGTGACCAGGAAAGAAAGTGAGGGTTTGACTTCCCACATGGAGAAATATCTTGCACAAGAGGTAGGTTGGCATGGTTCCAAAAGTGGGTGAGAAATAATGGTGTGGTATTTAATTTTCACCAAAACAAGGATTTTGTGGATTCTTGGATAAAATATGTGGGCTGGTTGATATTATCCCATGTGATGAATTCTCATGGATCTTATCCAAACATGAAGATATTTATGGTCCTTGGGGTGTAGAAGGGAGTGGTGGATAGGGGGTTCACATGATCATGCCAATTTTCTTGTGGGTGTAGGCTATGGCATGATGATAATCCCTATTTTCCTTTGAGCAGTGTAGGAGTGGTATAAGTTAGGAAAATAATTCCTTGACCAAGACAAGCACTAAAATATTTATCGAGAGTTTTGGAAATATTGCATAGGCAATAATTTTGTCTCGGGAGATTAATAAGTGGATGAGACAGTCTTTGAATATTTGTGGTATCTCCCAAGCTCGGAGAAGATGGTTCATGTGGTAGGTGGAATATCAGGATTTAAAGATCCCAATGTTTAGGCCAAGAGGTTTTTAGGAAAAACCTTAACAGAAGTTTTCCGGAGTGGCAAGGAATCACCGGGGATTTTCTGGAATTATTTAAGAGAAAAGAACACGAGGGCATCATCTAGCGCCAGAGGGCAAAAATAAATTTTGAGGTACGAGGGAAAAGTTTCCGGGTGTGAGAAAACACCACAAAAATTAGGGACGAAATTTTGGGTGTGACATGGGTTGGGCCCATGTCGGTACCGGACGAGTTCCGAGTTAGCCTCATCGACTTCCATGGCTTCAACCGACATAACGACACCCTACATAGGCTGACGAGTCCCCGAGTCTTCCCAAAGGATTCCCGAGTTTCGCCAAGCGGCCTTCCAATTTTCCAATTCTGTTTTCGAGTCCGACAGAACACACGCGACATCCATGGAAGTCCCCGGGTCCTGCAGAGCAGTCCCCGGGTCCTGCGGAGCAGTCCCCGGGTTCAGCGGCTTGCTCCTGATGTCAACGTCCATTGGGACAACATTGGATTCCGGATTACCCGGGATGAATATTGAGTCTGACTCGGGTGAAGGCTTAATTGATGGCTTGTGAAGATGCTCCAGAGACACTCCGGGCGGAATGGCCTGTCGGTATGATCCACTTTTGGACAGCATGTCTGCACTTTCATTTTCGGTCTACCGGATGTGATTGAACTCGCAGCCATCAAAGAACCCCGAGATCTTTTGGACATGGAACCGGTATGCCGCCATGTTGGCATCCAGGGCATCTCAGTTGCCCGAGGTTTGCTGAATCCACAAATCCGAGTCACCATAGCAGATTATTCGGCGAATCCCGATTTCCTTGGCCACCTAGAGTCCATGGATCAATGCCTCGTACTCGGCTACATTGTTGGATGCCGCGAAATGAACTTGCAGCACATATTTCAACTGGTCTCGCTTTGGCGAGGTGAGACACCATTTGGACCCGGAAGTTTCATCTTCAGATAAGCCACATGAGTGGACGCCATGAACTTGGCGAGTGCTGGCCTGCCGAGTAAGGCGTGATACGGACTTTCGAGATCCACGACCTCGAACAGTAGACTCTCAGTCCGGCAGTTGCTTTTGTCGCCGAAGGCGACATCGACCCAAACCGTGCCCATGGGTGCGTGCGAAACACCCGGCACGATGCCGTGGAAGGTGGTTCGGCTGGGCTGCATCATATTCTCGGTTATGCCGAGTTTGACCATGGTATCCCGGTACATGATGTTGATGCTGCTCCCGTTATCAACGAGGACCCGGGAAAACCTGACATTGATGCTGGGCCCGACGAATGTCGGATCCAACACTAGAGCATAACCCCCTGGGTTGGGCATGACCTTTGGATGGTCCTTGACGCTCCAGCTGATCTCATCCTCGGACCAGTACATGAATTTTGGCACCGCCGGCATCACGGCATTTACCTCCATCGCACGCATGTGCTGACTCTGCTTGTCATTGGGTTCGGTCACAAAGACCATGTAACTCTGGTGGCGCTCTCGGTACTGATTTTGCCGACTCGGGCCAGCGTTGTTGTCGGGGGTAGTTGGAGTTGTTGTTGGTGTTGGCCATGTTGGCTACTTGGTTGACATCTTCAGGCCTTGCTTGGGCGTTCACCGGGATAGCGTTCACACCCGTGAGTGGTGCGGGTCAAGTTGCCGGACCTGTGTTCTCCCGCGGGCGCCTGTTCCGACTGCAGTTCCGGTTCGAGTGCTGAGCCGGTCTGCTGGGGTGCTTGGTGTGGTAGCTGCAGGGATCATCCGGCATCGTCCCATTGGGGTTACCCCACTGCCTCTTGTCGCCGTTCCATGGCTTCCTCTCGCCATTCCACGGTCTTTTTTCGCCGTCCCACGGCCTCCTTCCTTCCGAGTTCTGGCCCCACGCGGGACCGTCATTCTTCTGTCTCTGGCTGCTGCCGGCATCCATCTGATCTTGGTCGATGGCAGCAACCTGGTCTGACCCATACCGGTAATCCGGCCTCTCCTCTCTTCTCTTTCCTCGGTAATCGAACGATCACCTCGCCGACCCGATCTGTCTCTGTCGACCGGGGCCAGTAAGGGCTGTGTCGGATCACCCAAAGCGTAGCTATCAGCAATCTTGATTGTCTCGGCCAAGGTGGCCGGCATTTCTCTCTGGAGTCTCTGCCAGAGCATGGAGCCATGTCGGCACCCTTGTGCAAACCATGCAATGGCCTGCGACTCGATCACTCCTTCGCAGGAGTTGCGGATCGTGCTCCATCGAGTCAGGTACTCTCAGTCGGTTTCGTCCTCTCTCTGCGACACATGGACAGCTGCTGAGGGCGATTCTGCCTCTTGTATGTGCTGGAGAAGTTGCTGACGAATGCGTCGGAGAAATCTAACCAGTAGTCAATGCTGTCCTCCTCCAGGTTATTCAGCCAGATCCGGGCTGGTCCTTCAAGCATTTGCGGCACATACCGCATTGCCCATCTGCGACTTCCGCCGGCAATGTGCACAGCGGTGACATAGTCTGTCAGCCAATCCTCCGGCTTGGTACTGCCGTCATACATCTTGGCACCCCGAGGTAAATGGAAATTTGGCACAGGTGCCTGCTTCATTATCCGGGATCCAAAACATGCCGGACCCGGTGGGCCTTGCTCCTCCAGGAGCTCGGACAGATAGATTCTATCAAGCTTGTTCCGGACATCGTGTGCCGGCAACTGGCGAGTTCCCAGCCTAGCACCGAGTGCACCCTCGGACGCCAGGTCTCTGTATCTTGTGTACCCGGCCCGCTCCATGGCCGAATAACCATCATCGTATCGGTCGGCGGCCGGTTCAGCATACTCGGCACCATGTCGTGGCCGAGGTGGAATTGGTGCCGGATGCCGAGGTGGCTGGCCTTGATTTGCCGGGATAACTTGGTTTGCTTCTTGTCTACCCTGGGCGGGTCCTGGTTTTCCCCGACCGGCATTGCCTTACTCGGCTACTTGTTTTCCGGCATAAGCCGGATCTATTAACATCTATTTCAAACCTAATTTTAAAACACCTAACCTAAATAAATTAAAACCTAAATAAAACTACCTAATAAATAAATTAAACCTAAACAAACTAGCTAAATAAACCTAAATAAATTAAAACCTAAATTAAACGGAGAGGGGTGCCGGGGCGGCCGGAGTCTTACCTAGGGGACGGCGGCGTCCGAAGCCGGCTGGGGGCGGCCGGAGTTGAGGGGCGAGGCGGCGGCGGCGGGCGCGCGGGGGCGGAGGCGACGGGCGCGCGGGGGCGGAGGCGACGGGTGCGCGGCGGCGCAAGGCGACGGAAGGCAACGGCGAGCGACGGCAAAAATCGGGCAGCCTGGCGGTGCTCGATCCTCCTATGACCCTCCGGTGTCGCGGTCTGTGTCGTGGTGGTGTCACGGCAGATGCCATAGGATGGCTTGAGTTGTGGGGCCGATGGACGCTGGAGGCACCCGGGGAGGGCTTGTGCGCACGAACACGCACACAAAGAACACAACACACACGGTTTTACCCAGGTTCGGGGCTCTCGTGAGGAGATAACACCCCTACTCCTGCCTATCTGATCGATATATATGGACTACCAATGATTTACAAGCTTGCTCCTTGAGCTGTGATGGAAGAACAGCACGATCTAGACTTCTACCGAGTCTCGGGGCAGCTTTCTGGTTCTCTACTGGCTACGAAATAAATGCTTAAGTGTGTATGCGTGAGGCAGGTATCCGTCCGTGTAAGAGGAGCCCCTGGTGCTCCTTATAAAGGGAAGCCCAGGGCACATGTTAGGGCTGACGTCGGTGCTGGCGTAGCCCGCACTATAGGCCACGTCTGGTCCTCTGACTGCCTTCGTCACCGCGGCGTGGCGCGTCCCGTCTATCTCCTCCAGCGCACTGCTCCCTGGTACCGCTTCGGTCAGCGGCATGGAGGTCTATCACTCTGGTCAAGTGGCCTCGTCCCATCGTGCAAGTGGCTCGGCGCCCTGCCCCGTGATTGTAGGGACAAGACGTGAGCCTTGACCACGGTCCGAGGTAGCCTCCTTATCCGGCAGTAGGCATGCCGAATACCTTGTAACTCGGTTTTGCCTTCCCTGCACACAAGAAGAACAAAGGAAGATCCGACATATAACATGCATGGACCGACATACCAATATGTCGGTTAGTCTTGACCCGGTCAACCCTGAGTATGCCGGTACAGTTATGTCGGTTTCAGTGATCCGTCAACTCCGAGTCAACCCTTATATCGGCATCTCGCCCATATCCGGGGGTTGCCCCCCGACATTAGTCCCCGAAGCTGGCGCGGTCCTGCAGCCTCGGATGAAGGGCCACGGCAGGTTTACCCGAAAACCAGCATCCTTAGTTGATCACCGACATAACACATGCCGGCGAAATTCGTATGTCGGAAAGCAATTTGCATCCCAACATGGTATCTCATCTTATGTCGGATCATTCCGACTTACGGGGAAAACCCCTTAGCACCTCCGAGTCATCGGTTCACTACGTGGCAGAGCATCTCTGCTTGACGCCTCGGTCTCTGTGCATGGATGGACGTGCCACAGACATGCGTGCCACCTGTGTTACGTCGGTCGCCTTGACCACTGTGCCCACGCAGGTACTCAAGTGCTTTTTTACCCCGCTGCTGCGCGCCGCCTCGGGTCTCGCCCCGATCGCGTGTACCACCCTTAGACCGTTGGCCTCCTGCGGCCCATCGTGGGGCAGATCGTGCGGCAGTTAAGCCGCTGCGGGAATCGTGGCAAAGATCGTGGGGCCGTTAATCCCTGTCCGTTACGGGGATCGTGCGCAGAAAATCACGCACCCACGATCTCCTCCGCCGTTAATAAATAGGGGGAGCGGGGTAGTTCTTTCTTCCCCTCCGCATTCGCTTTCCATCTCCTTGACTCCTTCTCCAGCGCACAGAGCATCGCGCCGCCGCACGCTCCGACGCCGCCGACGCGCAGCAAGCAGACTCTCGCCGCCGTACGCTGCAGCACCACGGTAAGCTCCTCTTCTCCTCTCCGTCCTTCTTCTTCCTCCGTCCCTGTTTCTTCCTAGTTCATCATGTTTCCTCACTGCCGCGCCGCACCGCGCACCGCCGGTGACCTCGCGGCCGTGGTTGCGGTGTGCCGCCGGTGGATTAGCCGCCGTAGCATTTCTTTTCTTCCTCTTCGCTTCTCTTCTGGATCTCGAACTTGTTCACATCTTCGCGTATTTTTCTTCCCTTTTTCTTTCTGTTTTCACTATGGCATACCTTGCTCACCGCCGGTGAACCTTTCATTGCAGATCTCGGTAACCTTTCACCAATATGTTGGACGACGCCGCTCTCGAGGTGGTTGACTCGGTTGAAGAAAGCACAGTGGAGGGATCCACTCGGGCCTCCTGGGAAGGTTCCGATGTCGGAAGAGCCGAGTTAGATTGGCTAGTCCGGACGCGACGGATCCCGCCCGGAGTAGAGTGCCGAGTGCCAGGCACCGAGACAGCGCCGAGTCTCAAGGAAGGCGAATATGTCGTCTTCGTCGCGCACTTCGAGCGGGGATTCGGATTACCCGCCAGCGTGTTCTTCCGAAACTTCCTCGACAGTTTCGGTCTCCAACCTCATCACTTACCAGCAAATGCCATCACCACCTTATCCTCCTTCGTCTCCTTCACCGAGGGCTATCTCGGCCTCAAGGCCACCGTCCGCGCGTGGTCCAAGTATTTCTCCTTCCGGAAGCAGGTTATTCCGAATCCTGCTGACCCGGCCGCCCCCAAGATGATGACCCAGTGTGGGGCCGCCACGGTCACACCTCGGCGCGGCTCAATCTTCCCCCGGATCTACGGCTTGGAGTCATGCCGGAAATGGCAGCGCTCCTTCTTCTATGTCAAGAATTCGACCGACGTCGATCTGATTAATTTGCCAAATTTCGTCATCGGCCCCCCCTACGGCGCAACTCAATTGGGGGTACAATCCAACCGACAAAGAGGTTGAGGTCAACCAGATCCACCAAATCGTGGAGCAACTCAGAGGAGAAGGGTTGACTGCTGACGATCTGTTGGCGACATTCATTAGCCGCCGGGTCTCGCCCCTTCAGCGCCGAGTCCACAAGATTTGCCACATGAGTGGCCCTCTTGATCCGACCCGGATAAGCACCGTTGAGCTAGACAAGGCCCAGATCCGGCAGCGGGTCAAGGCCATAGCCCGGACGAAGATGACGGAGGAGTGGGAGTGGGGCAAAGAACCTCACAGCCGGAACAACCGTCCGCCCCAGGTAAGTAACTTGAATTGACATACGCCTTCCGCCGACGTAAACTCTTATGTCGGTTCCCCTTTTACATTTGGGCCTTAAACTTTCTCTGTTTCCACCATTCAGAGATTTGGGCGGCAAAAGAAGGAGGACGGACCGGATTCCGCCTCCAAATGGGGCGCAGACCGGGTCGAAGCTGACTCGGAGGATCCGGACAATGAAGACAACATGCCGATCCCTGATGTCGGCTCAGTTCCTGTCACGGGTAAGGCTCGCGTCCGAGACTGGTCGGATGATGATGATGACAACTGTCGAATTCTAGAGGTACATGATCCTCTCCCGGTTTCGTTCTCTTACCCGATGTCCTCGCCCCCAGCTGACGCGGATGACACGGTGCTCGAGGTGGAGCCCCTCACCGTGGGACCCAAGGGCGCAGTTCGGAAGCGCCCAGCAGCTGCGTCTGCCGGCGCTGGAACATCCGGCGCTTCTGGTCCCGTGAAGAAGAAACAACGAGTAAAGACCATAGTGAAGCGCCGCGAGCGCCCCGTCACTAAGGGGTAAGATTCCCCTTTACCGACATAAACTTTATATGCTTGACCACACTTTTCTCCTTCTGACGATACACTTTGCTTCTTTGCTTTGCCGCTCCGCTCCTCTGGAGGTTCCAACCGAGCCCACTGACTCGGTTCCCCTCAGGACTCCGACGCCACCTCGGCTGGACAACACAAGACTGCCGAGTCCGCCACGGACCAGCCCGACAGTGCCTCCAATGGTTCCGAGATCCGGAACTAGAGACGCCGAGTCGGAGGCGACCGACATGTCCATGAATCTCGGGGCCAGCTCGTCGGCCCCCGAAATAGAGAGGACTGCGGCTCCAGAAGGCTCGGAACATCCGAGTGAGCCGCAGCAAGAACCACCACAGCCACAACAGCAAGAAATACCACCGCAGCAGCAAGAGATACCGCAGCCGCCGCAAGCAACACCTCAACCGCAGCCCGCTCCGACACAGCCGCCACGGCCATCTCCTCCGAAGCAGCAGCAGCAACAGAAACAGGCAACGCCCACGCCCGCTACGGCCGGGAAACCATCACCGAGGAACACTGCGTCCGACACGGCCGGAACGGCAGCAGACAAAGCAGCACCCGCCGCGGCCGGGAAAGCGCCGGATAAAACTGCGTCCACCGCCGCCGGGAAAGCATCCACTGCGACCGGGAAAACTCCGGAGAAATTCACAGCCACCAAGGACCTGCCGCCTAACTCGGAGCGCCAAATCGTCCTCCAAGAACCATCCGGAATGGCCACAGCGGTGACCAGCGCCCAGACCTCTGCAGTTAATTGGGGGTTTGGCCCCTTAAAAACCTCGAGCGGGCAAAGTCTGGGCTCCCTTGAGCATTACCACACGGACTGGAACGCTGCCGACCTGAGCGAGGTGAGCTTGAGGTCACCAGCAGGCCAAATCGTCTCGGAACATCCGGCGGGGCCGAGTCTGGTGGCCCAAAAGATGGCCGCAGCCAAAACTGCCCTTCTTGCAGCCGACCAAGCAACTGCGGTAAGTTGTGCCGAGTAAAGATAACTCGGTTTCTTTCTTTAATGTAGATATCGTTTATCCCCAGTCCCCGAGATTCGGGTTGAGTGACTGTGGCTCGGCCGAGTAAAGATGACTCGGTTGAGTGAGGGTAACTCGGCCTGAATCTTCATCAACAATACTGACATTTCTTCTTTTCAGGCTTGCATGACCAAGCGCACACAAATACACCGCAAGCTGCTGCTGGAGCACAAGGTGCTTTCCAACAAGTTCAAGCTGCTCCGGGCCAAGCTGGATCAAGTGTCTGATTCAGCACTCAAGGCCGAAGGATTGGAGAAGCGGATCTCGGAAATCGAGAGTAAGCCTTATTTTGCCCTTCCACCTGTACTTGCATCAATTCGCTCATTCTGACACTTGCTACCTCGGTACAGCCGCACATAAGGAGCGCGAGCTTGCACATCAAGCCGAGCTGAAGAGAGAGCAGGAGGAGGTGTCCCGGCTGAAAGCCGAATTAGAGCTATCTCGGAGCCGAGCCGCCGAGTCGGACAAGACCGCCGCCGCAGAGAAGCAGCTCTGAGAAGAGGAGACTCGGAAGCTCAAGGAATCTCTTGAGGAGTCCAAGTCACAGGCAATCTTGGCTGAGAGCGAGCTCCAAGCTCTGAAGCCCAAGATTGCGAAGTGGCTGGTGGACATCTCCAGCATCAACTCCGAGATGGACAGTAAGCCCCTTCCCCTTCTGCCTTTATTCACTCTATTACTTTTATTCTCCTGTAACTTATTTCGGCGTTAGCCATTCCCTACTCAGAGTGCTTCTCCCACACCAAGCTGCTGCGGACAAAAGCGCAAAGGAGCTCCGGTTCAAGGAAATCCAAGATGGCCCCATCTCGGCCGAGTGGGATATGGATGCTCACTTGGTGGCTCTGAAGGCACGCTTGGTACCGATGAGGGCCATCGGGATGAATCTCCTTACTTCGGCAATCCGAGCTTACAACGTTCTCTGGCCCGGATGCGAGGCTCCTGCTATCGTCGATGAGTTGGCCAAGTGCCTGACGAACTCTGAGGAAAGGCTCGATGATTGGCGGTCATCCGCCGCCCGAGTTGGCGCAGACGAGGCGTTGATGTACGTGCTGTCCTGGTACGAGGGGCTCGACCTCGACAGGCTCAAGACTCTGCGCGACGGGTCAAAATGGCTCACTGATCCGGATCACATTTGGCGTCGCCAAGAATTTTCTCATTCCCTTATCCAGTATGCCCGGTGCACTCCTTTGTCGCTGGCGAGCGGGTTCCCCAACCCGAGGAGATCCCGGTTGAAGGAGAGAGCGAAGAAGAAGACGAAGAAGAGGCCGTCGACGAAGAAATCGAAGCCGACACTCCGCCCGAGTCAGCCACCGGCATTGCTACCGAGCCTACAGCCGAGGAAACCGCAACCGAGACTCCAGCCTCTCCTTCTGCACAAAAAACTTCGGATGCTGCTGCCTAGACTTTTAAGAAGAAACTCAATTCGTTAAATCCCCGGAATGCCGGGTGCAGATGTAATATATACCTTACACTTTTTATGGTTGGTACTTGACTTTTTACTTTGCATGTTTTAGCAAATTTAGCCGTATGTCGGATCACTTTGAACCGAGTTCCCGAGTTCAATTTCTTGTTTACTATACTCTTGCCATCTCTGCTCTTGCCTACCATATCGGTGTTTTGGCAGTCGAGTCACAAAACGACCGTTGTACAGCATACAGTACTTTGAAACTTGGAAAAATAGCCAAGGCCATCCGACATAAGCTTATTATTTAGAAAAGGAAACCGAATCGCTCCTGGACCGAGTCCCCGAGTCGGTTTTCTTGTTTACTGCACCTGATAACCCTTGCTCTTGCCTACCTTTTTCGGTGTTTTGGCAGTCGAGTCACAAGATCACGAGAACACAGCATACAATACTTGCCCACATGGTGACACAGTTTTTAGAGCCATCCGACACAAGCGCATTACTTAGAAAAGGAAACCGAATCGCTCCTGGACCGAGTCCCCGAGTCGGTTTTCTTGTGTACTGCACCTGGTAATCTTTGCTCTTGCCTACCTTTTTCGGTGTTTTGGCAGTCGAGTCACAAAATCACGAGAACACAGCATACAATACTTACAGACATGGTGACAAAGTTTTTAGAGCCATCCGACATAAGGAAATAAATACAAAGATAAACACAGATTTTTTTCAACAAGGCAGTCCCCGAGTCTCTTCTCGGGGTGCCGACATTTCATTTCTGGATTTCGAGATACATACAGTGGGTCCTTAAGAGTAGAAAGGGCGAATAAGAGCTACATTCCAAGGGCATTTGGTCTCCTCTCCGGATCGGTCCATCCTATTCTTCACCTGTTTCTGAGCATCTATAAGATAATAGGCATCATTGTTCAAAGCTTTGCTCACGATAAATGGTCCCTCCCATGGAGGTGACAATTTGTGCATCCCGGCTGTGCGCTGCACAAGCCTAAGCACGAGGTCTCCTTCTCGGAACTTGCGAGGATTCACCTTCCGACTGTGATAGCGTCGGAGATTTTGCTGATATATTGCTGACTTAGACAATGCCAACTATTCGTGCTTCTTCAAGCAAATCGACATCGTTTTCTCGGGCTTCTTTTGCCTCTGACTCGGTATATAAAGCAACTCTCGGCGAGTCATGCTCTATGTCGGTTGGCAGAACTGTCTCTGCTCCGTAGACCAGAAAAAATGGCGTATAGCCGGTAGAGCGATTCGGTGTAGTCCATAGACTCCACAGTACTGCCGGGATCTCGTCCAGCCAACACCCCGGAGCACGCATTAGCGGCTCAATTAACCGGGGTTTTATACCGGATAGGACCAGAGCATTCGATCTTTCCACCTGTCCATTGGACTGCGGATGCGCGACCGATGCCAGGTCTAGTCGGATTCTCTTTTCTTGGCAACACCGAGCAAAGGCTCCCTCGGCGAAATTTGTGCCGTTATCAGTGATGATGCTATGTGGGTGCCCATATCTCAGGATAATATCCTTCAAGAATGACACAGCTGTGCGGCCGTCACACTTTCTTATTGGTTTCACCTCGATCCATTTGGTAAACTTGTCCACCATCACCAATATGTGAGTCATGTTACCTCGGGCCGGTTTAAACGGTCCCACCATATCCAGACACCACACCGCAAAGGGCCAAGTGATGGGGATAGTCTTGAGTGCTGAGGCCGGCATATGAATCTTGTTTGCGAATCTCTGAACACTTACGGACTATGTCCTCTGCTTGCTGCAGAGCACTCGGCCAGTAGAACCCATATCGGAATGCTTTAGCCACTATAGCTCAAGAAGAGGCATGATGACCGCACTCTCCCTGATGGATATCTCGGAGAATCCTTTCTCCCTCTTCTGGTTCGACACAGCACTGAAGCACGGTGGTCACGCTTCTCTTGTATAGCTCTTGGTTGATTATGGTGAATGACCTGGATCGTCTCTGTATCTGCCTGGCCGAGACCTCATTACTCGGTAAACTGCCATCCAACATAAATGTCATGATGGGTTGGGCCCATGTCGGTACCGGACGAGTTACGAGTTCAGCCTCATCGACTTCCATGGCTTCAACCGACATAACGACACCCTACATAGGCTGACGAGTCCCCGAGTCTTCCCAAAGGATTCCCGAGTTTCGCCAAGCGGCCTTCCAATTTTCCAATTCTGTTTTCGAGTCCGACAGAACACACGCGACATCCATGGAAGTCCCCGGGTCCTGCGGAGCAGTCCCCGGGTTCAGCGGCTTGCTCCTGATGTCAACGTCCATTGGGACAACATTGGATTCCGGATTACCCGGGATGAATATTGAGTCTGACTCGGGTGAAGGCTTAATTGATGGCTTGTGAAGATGCTCCAGAGACACTCCGGGCGGAATGGCCTGTCGGTATGATCCACTTTTGGACAGCATGTCTGCACTTTCATTTTCGGTCTACCGGATGTGATTGAACTCGCAGCCATCAAAGAACCCCGAGATCTTTTGGACATGGAACCGGTATGCCGCCATGTTGGCATCCAGGGCATCTCAGTTGCCCGAGGTTTGCTGAATCCACAAATCCGAGTCACCATAGCAGATTATTCGGCGAATCCCGATTTCCTTGGCCACCTAGAGTCCGTGGATCAATGCCTCATACTCGGCTACATTGTTGGATGCCGCGAAATGAACTTGCAGCACATATTTCAACTGGTCTCGCTTTGGCGAGGTGAGACACCATTTGGACCCGGAAGTTTCATCTTCAGATAAGCCACATGAGTGGACGCCATGAACTTGGCGAGTGCTGGCCTGCCGAGTAAGGCGTGATACGGACTTTCGAGATCCACGACCTCGAACAGTAGACTCTCAGTCCGGCAGTTGCTTTTATCGCCGAAGGCGACATCGACCCAAACCGTGCCCATGGGTGCGTGCGAAACACCCGGCATGATGCCGTGGAAGGTGGTTCGGCTGGGCTGCATCATATTCTCGGTTATGCCGAGTTTGACCATGGTATCCCGGTACATGATGTTGATGCTGCTCCCGTTATCAACGAGGACCCGGGAAAACCTGACATTGATGCTGGGCCCGACGAATGTCGGATCCAACACTAGAGCATAACCCCCTGGGTTGGGCATGACCTTTGGATGGTCCTTGACGCTCCAGCTGATCTCATCCTCGGACCAGTACATGAATTTTGGCACCGCCGGCATCACGGCATTTACCTCCATCGCACGCCTGTGCTAACTCTGCTTGTCATTAGGTTCGGTCACAAAGACCATGTAACTCTGGTGGCGCTCTCGGTACTGATTTTGCCGACTCGGGCCAGCGTTGTTGTCGGGGTAGTTGGAGTTGTTGTTGGTGTTGGCCATGTTGGCTACTTGGTTGACATCTTCAGGCCTTGCTTGGGCGTTCACCGGGATAGCGTTCACACCCGTGAGTGGTGCGGGTCGAGTTGCCGGGCCTGTGTTCTCCCGCGGGCGCCTGTTCCGGCTGCAGTTCCGGTTCGAGTGCTGAGCCGGTCTGCTGGGGTGCTTGGTGTGGTAGCTGCAGGGATCATCCGGCATCGTCCCATTGGGGTTACCCCACTGCCTCTTGTCGCCGTTCCATGGCTTCCTCTCGCCATTCCACGGTCTTTTTTCGTCGTCCCACGGCCTCCTTCCTTCCGAGTTCTGGCCCCACGCGGGACCGTCATTCTTCTGTCTCTGGCTGCTGCCGGCATCCATCTGATCTTGGTCGATGGCAGCAACCTGGTCTGACCCATACCGGTAATCCGGCCTCTCCTCTCTTCTCTTTCCTCGGTAATCCGAACGATCACCTCGCCGACCCGATCTGTCTCTGTCGACCGGGGCCAGTAAGGGCTGTGTCGGATCACCCAAAGCGTAGCTATCAGCAATCTTGATTGTCTCGGCCAAGGTGGCCGGCATTTCTCTCTGGAGTCTCTGCCAGAGCATGGAGCCATGTCGGCACCCTTGTGCAAACCATGCAATGGCCTGCGACTCGATCACTCCTTCGCAGGAGTTGCGGATCGTGCTCCATCGAGTCAGGTACTCTCGGTCGGTTTCGTCCTCTCTCTGCCGACACATGGACAGCTGCTGAGGGCGATTCGGCCTCTTGTATGTGCTGGAGAAGTTGCTGACGAATGCGTCAGAGAAATCTAACCAGCAGTCAATGCTGTCCTCCTCCAGGTTATTCAGCCAGATCCGGGCTGGTCCTTCAAGCATTTGCGGCGCATACCGCACTGCCCATCTGCGACTTCCGCCGGCAATGTGCACAGCGGTGACATAGTCTGTCAACCAATCCTCCGGCTTGGTACTGCCGTCATACATCTTGGCACCTCGAGGTAAATGGAAATTTGGCACAGGTGCCTGCTTCATTATCCGGGATCCAAAACATGCCGGACCCGGTGGGCCTTGCTCCTCCAGGAGCTCGGACAGATAGATTCTATCAAGCTTGTTCCGGACATCGTGTGCCGGCAACTGGCGAGTTCCCAGCCTGGCACCGAGTGCACCCTCGGACGCCAGGTCTCTGCATCTTGTGTACCCGGCCCGCTCCATGGCCGAATAACCATCATCGTATCGGTCGGCGGCCGGTTTAGCATACTCGGCACCATGTCGTGGCCGAGGTGGAATTGGTGCCGGATGCCGAGGTGGCTGGCCTTGATTCGCCGGGATAACTTGGTTTGCTTCTTGTCTACCCTGGGCGGGTCCTGGTTTTCCCCGACCGGCATTGCCTTACTCGGCTATTTGTTTTCCGGCATAAGCCGGATCATACGCTTGCATCTGCTTGTTCTTGCCAGAGTTCACACTCTGGCCTCTGCTCCTACCGACATACGGCGAGGAGGCCTGTCCCTTGGACATTTCCCCGGCTCCACCATTTGAGTGAAGGAACCGAGATCCACCCGCATCCGGGTTAGCCTTATGGTAGGCCTCATTCTGTCGGTTAGCAACAGCCACCAACTCGTTTACCCGATCCTGCTGCCTAGAGCGAGCGTCTCCGGATAGACCGGCCAACTCGGCTATGGCTGCCTCTGCTGCCCTAAGGTTCTTTCCGGGTGTGCTGTATCTCGGCTTTTCAGCCGACATGTAACTAGCAGTTCTAGCAGATCTAGTTCTACCATCTCTAGCTATTTCTGCGTTGAGGTCTCTACCTCGGGTACGCACCTCATCGATGCGACTAACTGGGTTTGCTACTGGAGTAAAACCGTGAGCCGAGTTATACTCACGCATTGATATGTCGAACTCCTGCCTAACTCTGGCCACCTCTCTGGCCTCCTGGAGTATGTTCTGGCGCTGCACCTCCAACTCGGCTTGAGTCAGGGCAGCATCTGCACTCGGTGCGACTGGGGTTGCCAGCTTCTGAATAACGTCCTGAAGAGGACTCGGCGTCACCGGCACGCTGGATGTGCTGGCCTGTGCCGCATGGTTCTCCGGTTTCTCCAAGGGCGGACGCCCTGTTCTTGCAGACCTGGTGCCGGGATCAGCATCGCCCGCCATAGCTTTGCCGACACCGACGCCCGGGGCGGTCATCATGACTTCCACGCAACTAGCGGGGCGAGCGGTACGCCGGCCGCGAGCTGCGCAGACTGCGGGTGGATCCGCTCCCAGCTGCACCCTTTCGGGAAACCAGCAAGGAACCTCGGTGGCGACGTAAACCGTGAGCGCGCCGAAGTCGATGAGGCATCCGTTCCGGGGCAGTGGCCTGCTGCCGAAGCAACCTGCGTTGTCGCTGATGACGTTGAGGGAGCCGAATCTGTGGACAAGGCCACAGACCACGCGCTCACCCGACGCGATGAGAGAACCCGTCCGGATGAAAACTCCAGCCAGCGCCGCTGCTGGCCCCATGGTGGGCGCCAACTGTCGTGGTGGTGTCACGGCAGATGCCATAGGATGGCTTGAGTTGTGGGGCCGATGGACGCTGGAGGTACCCGGGGAGGGCTTGTGCGCACGAACACGCACACAAAGAACACAACACACACGGTTTTACCTAGGTTCGGGCTCTCGTGACGAGATAACACCCCTACTCCTGCCTATCTGATCGATATATATGGACTACCAATGATTTACAAGCTTGCTCCTTGAGCTGTGATGGAAGAACAGCACGATCTAGGCTTCTACCGAGTCTCGGGGCAGCTTTCTCGTTCTCTACTGGCTACGAAATAAACGCTTAAACGTGTATGTGTGAGGCAAGTATCCGTCCATGTAAGAGGAGCCCCTGGTGCTCCTTATAAAGGGAAGCCCAGGGCACATGTTAGGGCTGGCGTCAGTGCTGGCGTAGCCCACACTGTAGTCACGTCCGGTCTTCTGACTGCTTTCGTCACCGCGGCGTGGCGCGTCCCATCTATCTCCTCCAGCGCACTGCTCCCTGGTACCGCTTCGGTCAGCGGCATGGAGGTCTATCACTCTGGTCAAGTGGCCTTGTCCCATCGTGCAAGTGGCTCGGCGCCCTGCCCCGTGATTGTAGGGACAAGACGCGAGCCTTGACCATGGCCCGAGTAAGCCTCCTTATCCGGCGAGGCATGCCGAATACCCTGTAACTCGGTTTTGCCTTCCCTGCACACAAGAAGAACAAAGGAAGATCCGACATATAACATGCATGGACCGACATACCAATATGTCGGTTAGTCTTGACCCGGTCAACCCTGAGTATGCCGGTACAGTTATGTCAGTTTCAGTGATCCGGTCAACTCCGAGTCAACCCTTATATCGGCATCTCGCCCATATCCGGGGGTTGCCCCCCGACAGTCTGAACCACGCACCGGGGAGACGGCTCGCCTTTTATATCCCCCCACCTTTAGTCGCGGGACGTGGCTCAAGCCGGGACTAAAGGGGGGTCTTTAGTCGCGGGTTGAGCCACGCGCCGCGACTAAAGGGGGGGCGGTTTCAGAATCCCGCGCGCACCACACCCTTTAGTCGCGGCTGGTGGTACGGGCCGCGACTAATGGGCCCGAAATTTGCGCGCGAATACTTGGGCCCTATTTTTTTCGTCTGGTAGCTTTTTTCAAATGTGGGAGGTTTTTAAAACATTATGAACACTAAAATTATTCATTTTTTGCATACTTATGAATTTGAGAAAACTTTTAACATGAAAAGTGCTTCAATTTGAATAAGTATTCCAAATCCATTTTCTGTTTTATAAAATAATTATTCTAACTCTACAAACTATTAACAATTTTGCCATTTTCAATTAAAAAATGGATTAACTAATATTTTTTGCATATTTTTGAATCTCACTAAACTTTCAACATGCAAAGTGTTTGAATTTCAATAAGTAATCCAAATCCATTTTCTGTTTTATAAAATAATTATTCTAACTCTGCAAACTATTAACAGTTTTGCCATTTTCAATTAAAAAATGGATTAACTAATATTTCGGATTCCCTGCACGGCGCATTTGATAATAACTAGTTCATCGACCGAATACAAATCATTTGTCCAAACCAATGACAACAGTACGGAATGACAACAGTGGATCGTCCTAGCAATCATAGTCATACTCCCGCCTAGGCCTATAATACTCGTCCTCGTAGTCGTCATCGTCGCTGTCATCGGACGGCGCTCGTGGCGCCAACCTCGACGGGTGAGCACGCATCGACTGGATGTGAGGGTAGTGCAGGTAGGGGTTATCGCTGGCCGTGATATAGTCTATGACGCTCTGGAGAGTCCGGCCACCCCACCACAGCTGACGGCTGGCCTCGTTGAAATTCGAAGAAGGCGGGCCTTCTTCCTCGTACCTGGCGAGCGCCCTCTCACGCTGATTGATGAAGAAGGCGTCCCAAGTCGGGTGGTAGTCGGGATGCCAGCGGGGATCCATCCGCTGCTCCAGCGTGAGCTCGAGGTAGTAGTGGTTCGTGATGGCCGCCCGGCGTGCCACACCTTGAGGGACAGGAGGGACCGGCACACCTCCGGCGCTCAGCCACCAGCTGACGGGGACGCGGTAGCCGAGCGGGTAGGGATAGTTCGAGGCGCAAAGCACCTCCGCCTCAGGGTGGGTTAGAGTGGGTACGGTGGAAGCCATGGGAGAGTGATGAGGTTGCAGATAGAGTTTAGATGTGATATCGAAATGGCGGCCAAGCCTACATATATAGTGAGAAATAGCGGGAAAACAAATCGTGTGTTTCCTTCGAGCGCTTGTGAGCCGTTGGATCAGAGGTGTGTTTCTTTTGAGCGCTTGTAAGCTGTTGGATCATGTGCACACGGATCGTGTGTTTCTTTTGCGGGCTTCTATGCCATTGGATCAGGGGTGTGTTTCTTTTGCGGGCTTGTGAGCTGTTGGATCAGCACTAGCACAATCCACTTTGTGAGCCACACGACCCTATATATAGCCCACCTATCGGACATGTTTGGCACTCACTCAGTACTCATTGTAGTTCATTTCGTAAACAAAGCATTCGGATTCCCTGCATACATCCGACGGTGCATTTGATATGCGGGCACTCACGAGCCACCGTCGGGCTGTATGCAGGGGAAACCGTATGTTTTGTTCTATCTACAAAATCTTTCAATTCATCGACCCAATACAAATCATTCGCATATAGTCAAAACATACGGTTTGTATTCGCATATATCCATTATTACACATCACCAACATCCCTATCTAGTGTTGTGGTTTTCTTCTGCGCCGCAGCCATGGAGAATCTTCATCATTTAACAGGATGCATGGGTCAGTTTTCACTGTGAAGGGTGGAATTTCATGAAACTTATTATAATCTTCTGACATGTCTGTCTTGTCATCCACTCCCACGATGTTTCTTTTCTCTGAAATAACTATGTGGCGCTTTGGCTCATCGGACGATGTATTCTTTTGCTGATTTCTTTTTCTCGGTTTGGTAGACATGTCCTTCACATAGAAAATCTGAGCCACATCGTTGGCTAGGATGAATGGTTTGTCCATGTATGCAAGATTTTTGAGATCCACTGTCGTCATACCGTACTTTTGGTCTACATCTACCCCGCCTCCTGTCAGCTGGACCCATTTGCACCGAAACAAAGGGACTTTAAAAGTAGGTCCATAGTCAAGTTCCCATATCTTCTCTATGTACCCATAATATGTGTCCTTCTGCCCATTGTCGTCTTTTGCATCAAAGCGGACACCACTGTTTTGGTTGGTGCTCTTTTTATCTTGGGAGATCGTGTAAAATGTATTCCCATTTATCTCGTACCCTTAGAAAGTACATATAGTCCAAGATGGTAACCTGGCCAACAAGTACAGCTGATCTCCAACAGTGGTGTTATTCATGAGATGTGTCTGCAACCAACTGCCGAAAGTCGCCTCGTGTTCCCCTTTAATCCAGGAGTCAGGCTCCCCCGGGTTTTCGGCGCATAGAATATTTTTGTGTTTCTTGATATACGGAGCAACCATGGTGGAATTGTGTAGAACTGTGTAGTGTGCTTGAGTGAAAGAAAGCGCGTCCCTACATACCGTTGCTTTCCTTCCTAGTGTGCCTTTTCCAATCAGCCTCCCCTCATACTGAGATTCAGGAACACCAATCGGCTTAAGGTCAGGAAGAAAGTCAACAAAAAACTCAATGACCTTCTCTGTTCCATAGCCCTTGGAGATGCTTCCTTCTGACATAGCACGGTTATAAACATATTTCTTTAAGACTCCCATGAACCTCTCGAAGGGGAACATATTGTGTAGAAACACAGTACCGAGAATTCTAATCTATTCGACTAGGTGAACTAGGAGGTGCGTCATAATATTGAAAAAGGATGGCGGGAATAACAACTCAAAGCTGACCAGACATTGGACCACATCAGTCTGTAACCCTGTAGACTTTCTGGATCGATTACCTTCTGAGAAATTGCATTGAGGAATGCACAAACCTTCATAATGGCTAGTCGAACATTTTCTGGTAGAATTCCCCTCAATGCAACCGGAAGCAATTGCGTCATAAGCACGTGGCAGTCATGAGACTTTAGGTTTTGGAATTTTTTTCTCTTTCATATATATTTACTATTCCCTTTATATTCGACGAGAAGCCAGATGCGACCTTGATACTGAAAAGGACTTCAAAAAATATTTACTTCTCTTATTTGGTAAGAGCGTAGCTGGCAGGCCCTTGAAACTACCCTGCATGAATGTTGCCTCGTCCTTTATGACGTTGTTGATCCTCCCGTACTTCCAGTGTATCTTTTGACTTCCCGTACAAGCACAGGAAGCCTAGAATATTCACGCAAAGATTCTTCGTCAGGTGCATCACGTCGATTGCAGAGCGGACCTCATGGACTTCCCAATATTCTAACTCCCAAAATATAGATTTCTTCTTCCACATGGGTACGTATCCGTCAGCGTCATTCGGAACAGGTTGTCTGCCAGGACCCTTTCCAAAAATTACATTTAAATCCTTGACCATACCATATACATCAGCACCAGTACGGGGGGATAGGCTTCGTCCAGGTTTCTGCCTTGCCATTGAAATGCTTGCCTTTTTTCCTTAAGCGATGCCTGGGCGGAAGATTGTACGGGTACACATTCTTTCTACATTTATCCAGATATATACTTTCAGTCGCATCTAAACAGTCCATGCATGCATTGTATCCTTTGTTCGTCTGTCCTGAAATGTTACTAAGGGCAGGCCAATCATTAATGGTTACGAATAGCAACGCTCGTAGGTCAAATTCCTCCTGTTTGTGATCATCCCACATACGTATACCTGGTTCGGCCCACAACTGTAAAAGTTCATCAACTAATGGCCTTAGGTACACATCAATTTCGTTGTCGGGTTGCTTCGGGCCTTGGATGAGCACTGGCATCATAATGAACTTCAGCTTCATGCACAACCAAGGAGAAAGGTTGTAGATACATAGAGTCACGGGACAGGTGCTGTGACTGCAGCTCTGCTCCCCAAAAGGATTCATGCCATCTGTACTTAGACCAAACCATAAGTTCTTTGCGTCACCTGCAAAGTCCGGGAAGTCTCTCTCGATTCTTCTCCACTGCCGACCATCAGCGGGGTGCCTCAATATCCCGTCTTTCTTACGGTCTTCCATGTGCCATCGCAACAACTTGGCATGCTCTTTATTTCTGAACAAACGTTTTAACCGTGGTATTATAGGAGCATACCACATCACCTTGGCAGGTACCCTCTTCCTGGGTGGCTCGCCCTCAACATCACCAGGGTCATCTTTTCTGATCTTATACCGCAATGCAGTGCACATCGGATATTTATCCATATTCTCGTACTTCTCACCGCGGTAGAGGATGCAGTCATTAGGGCATGCATGTATCTTCTGCACGTCTAATCCTAGAGGGCAGACAAGCTTCTTTGCTTCGTACGTACTGGCGGGCAATTCGTTATTTCTTGGAAGGATCTTCTTCATTAGTACCAACAACTTTTCAAATCCCGAGTCAGTCACACCGGTCTCTGCCTTCCACTTCAGCAATTCCAGTGTGCTACCCAGCTTCTTCTGGCCATCTTCATAATTTGGGTACAACAATTTGTTGTGGTCCTGTAACATCTGCTCGAACTGCAACCTCTCCTTTTCTGTGTCGTAGTCTCGCTTTGTATCAGAAATGACCCGACCAAGATCATCAGCGGGCTCATCTGGTGCCCGTTCTTCACCTCCTTCTTCTTCACTGTCTTCCATTGCGGTATCAGCGTATTTAGGGAACATAGATCGGTAGTTGTCATCAGCTTTCTCTTCTTCATCGCCGTCTTCCATCATAACCCCTCTTTCTTCGTACTTGGTCCAAACATTATAGCCGGACATGAAACCGGACCGAAGCAGGTGGCTCTGAATGACTCGTGAGAAAGTGTAATCGTTCTCATTTCGACATTCAACACATGGACAATACATAAAACCATCCCGCCGCTTGTTCGCCTCGGCCGCAACGATAAAAGAATGCACGCCTTCTCTGTAAGCGTCAGAGCGTCGGTCACCGTACATCCATGGATGGCTCATCTACATCATGCAACTATATATCAAACGCAATCACGATGCTAAAATTAGTACCGCGTGGTCTAAACGAGAAAATATTGGCTAACCTTTTAGGACACTTGGAAACAAACAGGAGGAAGCTTAAGTGTGGCTCGGGCACCTCATAGCATGTTTGTCTTCTGTGAACGGAAGTGGCATTGCTCTAACAGACATTTCACCGAACACCTCTAGTGCATATGAAGAAAAAAAAACTAGCACAAACCTACACCACCTCCCACCAGAAAAAAAAACAAGAGAGAGGGGAGAGGGGCTGCCATATATATAGGGCCATTCCATTTGTCCCGTGTTGAGATACAAACCGGGACTAAAGGGGGGCACCTAGCCGCAGCGGGCCGCAGACCCCTTTTGTCCCGGTTTGTATCTCAAACCGGGACAAAAGGTCCCTAACGAGCCGGGACAAATGGGGCCGTAGACCACCGCCGTTTTCGGGGCGACGTGGCCGGACCTTTAGCCCCGGCCCAGGCCACGGCCGGGACTAATGGCCCGGACGAAAGGCCTGTTTTCTACCATGGAGCTTAAAATGGGAATGAAATCGCTTAATTACCATGGAGCACTAGCGGTGGCTGCAATTTGAATGGTGAGCGTGTAGTCCCTATCTATATGTAACATAAGACATCGGCTCTTTTCTCGCATGATACTCTTCTGTAACGACAACGTTGTTATTATAAACTTAGGGATGTGGCTCTGAGTTCATGGTATGGTGCCAATAAATCCTACTGAATTTTAAAATGGGAATGGAATAGCTTACCATGAGGGTTAAAATGGGAATGAAATCGCTTAGTTACCATGGAGCTAGCGTTGGTCACGATTTGAATGGTGATCGTGTAGTCTATATCTATCTATATGTAACATGTCGTTTCATTTCAACGACGTTGTTATAAACTTATGGATGTTACTCTGGGTTCATGCATGTCATGCAGACACCCTGTTCACACAACACGAGGCTGGTAGGCTACATGGTCCATGTAACGCCGCCACGTACAATACAAGGTCATGCATATTAGACATTGAGTCCACGACCTTCAAGGTATCAATATCTTCTTCCAAAGACCTTAATGTTTCCAGGGCTCCCGGCAAGGTATTAGCCCGAAATTACACCGAGAACGATGATGAACGCGCAGAGGTAGAACAACCCCAGCAATAGGATGATCACAACTTCGAAGAGTTGTTCCTTTTTCGCCCTCATGTCGCACAGCTCCTCGTTTGCCCGGATCACAAGTTTCTGAACCTGGCAGCACGTACATCGTTCAGCAACAACAAGCATTAGTTCCCTGGCGCACACACACATACACGCATCGGTAGCTGAAGTTAACGAGATCATTGCAACCAAAAAAAAAGAGGAAGAGAACCACGGATCGACCTGGTTCTTAAAAAGGTCAAGTGCCTTGTCTATCTTTTCTAGCGTCTCGATGCGTTCTGCCATATCTTCGAGTTTCTGTGAACAAAATAGTAGATGCGCATGCAATTGCTTGCTAAATCACTCAACCGATCAACCATCAGATCAAAGATATTAGGCACAAAGATAATTCATGTACATGAAGCCAACAATATATACCTCTTGCACTTCGAGAATCTTCTTGTCAAAATCAGTGGCCGCGGCGTGCCGTTCCTTAGTTTCATCCACTGCTGCGACCACCTGTGTGCACAAATCAAGACCAAAATTTTATAAGTTAACATGGATTCAGACTACTTAATTAGTGAAAGGACTTACCTGTTCTGCACTTATTCCCTGCAGTGCATTCTCCAACATCTGCACCACGCTGATGGTGTCAATCACGCGAATCACCTGGACATGGATTGTCAGTGCGGCAGCAGTGCGATGCAAAATGAACAATGTATTTTCTTGTATGTAGTGGTAGTAGAACTAGCACACTTACCTCATCAGAAAGCTTTATTCCGGTGACTGTTCCGCGTAGAAGATTCAGGGTTGTCACAAAAACAGGGTACACAAGATCATATACTGAAGTTATGGACCAGATAGTCAATAAAGAAAGAAAGTCGAACGAGTTCAGTTGCTCACCTGTGAAAATCCTCCTCTGAATGACTTTTAGGTACTCCTGCCGGAAAATTTCTCGCAGATTCTGTAACAAGAGTGCATTACTACACCGCAAGATCTTTAATTTGTTTTGGAACGGAAGATGGATATCGAGTTAGGTAAGCATGCCTGGAGATCAGCCGTTCTTTCTTTCAACCTTGTCTTCAGTGCTCTGGAATCACCAAACAAAAATAGTCAAAATTCAACCAATTTTGCTAAAAACAAAGAAATGTATTTCTTCTTACTGCATCAAATAAATTTGGGCTATCTGGTTGTGTTTCTACATACCAACATATATCGATGTGTTTTATAGCTCGTACTTATTATCTGCTACACTAGCACATTTTTTATCAAGTTTACTCTACATGATTTATCTACTGAAGAGAGGAAACAGATTGAAAGATCCAGAGGCTGATAGATCACAAACCTTTCCTTAAGAAAAAAAGAACACTTGACAAATGGATGAAGATCTTACATGGTGAGCGACATCCATGATATATCGATGTCTGTGCCCTTCCCACAACCTGGGTTGTTTCTGTTGTCAACATTCTGCAAACAGACATAGGAAGGGTAAGGCAAGTTCATATTTTGCAGATTTGGACAGGTTGATCTCGTATCAGTACATTTCTTATCATTTTCCTTAATTTCTCCTTCATGATACGTGCCATCTTCCCCACTTCATCAATGTCTTCATCCATGCGCCCCTTGATCTGTGGAAGGTGCGTCACACGAATGCTCCAGTTAGAAATCCAACATTTTTCTCCCTCAAAAATTATGCAAGACTATAAATGCAGTTCGACAGGTGGAGTTTGAACCTTTCATTGCTGCAGATTCAGTAACTGAATTGAACTCCTGATTGGCTTCCTACAGGGGCAGGGGGGCAGAAAGAATGAATTTCAAGTGGTACAAGGTACAAGCTATTCAGTCGGGTGCCAAAATGAAAGGGAAAACAAAATTGTCTGGCCAAACGATGGGAACCCGTATGTTTTACCTTGAGCTTGTGAACCATCTTTGCCGTCTTGTCCAGAAACATCCCAAACTCGTTCACCTCCTGGAAGTACTGCTCAGGTCCATGGGCTGAAGTATTGTTGGCGTTCAGACGCCCCAGATCGATTTCCTTCTCAACCATCTTGCTCATCGCAGAACAAGCCTGCAATTCAATTGATAGCAGTATCAACAAGCTTGCACTGAAGTTTATAAGATCAAATGAAACAGAAACCGTAGGCACAAACAAATGGAACTGGATGCTGAATCTTCGCAGAAAGAAACTTCGAGAGAGCTGCATACCGCTGGAGGAATGCTCATCCTGGTAGGTGGCTGTGGACTGAGGGAGACGCTAGATGAAAAGGAGAGGAGGAGACCGAAGAGTTCTGTGGTCGCGGTCTCTTGGTTGCGATCGATGCCGTCATATATAGCAGTAGCAAACACACAGAGGCAAGCCGGATGGCAATGCAATTATGCAATGACGAAGCCGGCGTGCCTGCACCGTCTTGCCAAGATTGGACTGAGAGCGCAGTGAGCACCGCGTATGGCCGCAGACAAGCGTCAGAGATGGACAAGTGTACGCGGTGTAGATCGAAAGTTAATTGCGCTAGCAGCCAACATACTATGGGACAGCCAGCCTCGTGAAATCGAAGAGCTAGCACATCAAATCAAAGCTGAAAAAAGGGAAGCACTCTCGCTCTATCCTATGAAGCAAGCAGACTCCGAAATGGCAACTCAATTATGCAGAGTAACAGCCCGGCGTACGTAGGTGCACATGGCTTCTCCAGGGTTCAGTACAGCACCATGTGACTGGATCGGTCACACTGGACTCCCTGCCGCAGCAATGAACAAGATATTAGTTAACGCTTTTACCAAGTATATATATTACTTTTCTGATTTTTCTGAATCCGAATCGCCTGAATAAATTCACACAACTACGCATGACATTGCCTTTTCTGAACGAGTGAAATTTTGATGAAATGTTGCTGTAATTCTTGTCTGGACAATTCGTATGAGTTGACTTCGAGACTACGGTTGGATGTTGATCTGAATGTGACAGTACATCCAAAAGATCCAAAATAGTTTTAGACAACTTAATAGACAAAACCCTATAACAAAAGTGATTAATTTTGTCTGGCGAGTGTCTAACGGTTAGATGATCAACATATATTTAGGGGGGCAGGGGAGGGGGGTTATTCTGTTGACGCATTTTTTTCCTTGTCCATAGAAATCCTAGATAATACTTGGCATATAAAGCGTGAAACTTATTTCATTGCCGCGTAATTTTTCCGCCTAGTGAAAGGCTTTACCGAGTGTCATCCGAGGGTCCCCTCAGCAAACAATGCATGAAAAATATTTCTATCTTTTTCCCGCTTATTCCAAACTCTTTCCCGCCACTCTTTTTTCGCCATCTCTCAGCTAGTTATTTCATCATCCCAAGAGATGCAACCCAACATAGTGCATCATGGTGAAATACGAAACACTGTCGAAATCCCGTCGAGAGATGCGATGATTCTACTTCATAGAAGAACTGAATGACATCCACCATGAATTTTGGATAGTGCCATCATCGTATTTGATCACCATATGTCCTATTTTATGATGTATTGGTGTAGGTGATGTTCATCAAATACACAGGTAGCGTCATAATTCCGTACTAGTCCAAGAACAATTCATGAGTAACTAATAATATATATATTACAACTTTTACAATGGTTGGGTAATTTAGGAACCGTCGAATCAAGACAATCCAACGGTGGAAAAATAGGGAGTACTCATAAGTACTAGAAAGAAAGTATGGAAAAGTATTGGAAAGTACTAAAAATTGATTTATTTTATTTATTGAAAAGGGTAGATAGGTCATTTCGGCTCTAGATTGATCGAAAATTACTCAGATTCAGAGCATGCTATCTGCCCGCGACGGCAACCGTCGAAAGAAATTGCTTGACATGAGTTGACACGGCTGGTAAGCAGCTTGTTGCGGAACCGCGGGTACCGGAGGAGGAACATCCCGGTGACGAGCGCCACCACCGGCGTGACATAGAGCACCACCTGGCGATGAGATAGGATAAAACGAACATGCGCGTCGCCCGCGCAAGGTCGCGCCAGCTGAGCAGCCACTGCAGCCTCTGCAGCCTCTCCGCGTCCGCGTGTGTGGCTGTTGATGGATCCCTGCTACTAGCTAGCTAAGAGTAGCTCATATATGATGGATGCAACACACGAAAAACACAACGATTAATTGCCAGACGCCTCGCAAACGTTCGTTTTATTTCTTCTGTCTTGGTAGCTTACAAGATTACACGGTAGACTGAGGTCTTGAATATCTTGTTCCCGATCTGCGCCTTGACAAACACCTCCGGCGCGCGGCCATGGGACTGCGCGCGGCTTCTCGACCTGGGCCTCGGCCTCGATGATGTTGACGCGGAGGTATCAGAGATTAGGCGAGACGCAGGCTTTGGAGCGTACGCTGGCCACGACCTCGCCGCGCACGGTGGCGGCGTCAAAGTGCCACGCCTCCGGGAACGCGTCATCGTCCTGGGTGCCGATCCACGGCGACGCGAGCGGGCTGTCTGGTGGTACGCAGGCGGGCACCTCGCCGAGGTCGAAGACGACGCGGCCGACATAGTAGTCACGGACGAGTATCTCCTTGAGGTAGACCTCGCGGACGTTGGATTGGACATGTGACCTGAAGACGACGAACACTTGGTTGGCGCAAAGGGACTACGAGGAGGATCAGAGGATTGCGGCGCGGCCGTGCTGGTTTCAGATCGTGGTCAACTATGGTTACATAGGAAGTTACTAATATACTCTGACTGAGTTAAGTAAAAATGGGTAATTAACTTTACTAGATCAACTGACAGAAAAATTCCAAGGGAAGTACTCGGAAGTACTGAAAAGTACATGCCAATTACTGTAACAGAGCTCTATATATATATATACATGCACGCACGCACGCCAAACATCAAGTACCTGTACCAAGAGATTTTTTTTAAAATATTATTTTTTTATTCGTAATTCGAAATATATTGCGCAGAATGATTAAATTCCAAAAGTATCACGCGGTCGGCCCACGGTCGGCCGAATCTCTGCTTTCGGCAGTCTGCGGGCCGAAAAGTCCTTGTCGGCTAGTGGCAGGCCGACGTGCATGCGCTAGCGGCTGGGCAGGCGCGGGCCCCATCCTTTCGGCCAGACGCCGGCCGAAACTCTCCTTTCGGCGCGCTAGTGGCCGAAACACGCAGGGCCTGGCCGACCCCCCTTCTTCCTCCTCTCTTCTCCTTCTCTTCTCCCTGCTGCCTCTTTTCCTTTCCTCTCTCTTCCGAAAAAAGCTCCTTCAAACTCTTGATTGATCTCTAAAATTAGCCAGCAAACTATACGTTTTATTCCACAATTGAAAACTAGAGGCCAAGGGCATCCCGGATCTATTCATGGGATAGTTTTTTGAGCTAGTTTTAGTTTCGGTGGTGGAGCAATGGTGGGCAACAATGGAGGAATGTGGTGTTGTTGGTGGAGTAGCAGGAGCGGTGCGGCGGTGTTGGTGATACTACGTTGAAGTTTGACTGCAGGAACGACTGATTTTGCACGCATCAAGGGTAAACCCAAATCTTGTAGCTATTTTAAATTCGGTGTATAATTTTGTTTAGATAAATTGTGAAATTAGATTTATTTAAGTTGGTATATATTTTAAGATATTAGTTATAGGTGCATAATTTTATTTACATAAGTTGTGAGATTAGATTTATTTTAGGTGGTATATATTAAGATATTAGTTATAGGTGTATAATTTTGTGTGAGATTAGACATAAGTTGTGAGATTAGATTTATTTTAGGTGGATGTAATTTTGTAGGTGGAGATCCTGTTAAGAATTTTTTGTTATATATTATTTGATGATACAATATATTTGTTTAGATGAGGAGACATGTCCGAAGTGGTTAGTGTTGTCGTTTACTATGGTTATAGTACTGTCCGCATAATTATGTTTTAATTTCTAAGATGTACAGATGGCTGCATATCCATTGCTTAGTCAGATGATCGATGCAAAAACACCGTGCTAGGATATGGGAGGAAGGTAGGCAACCAGGTGTGTTGCGTACACGCACACCAGCAACTAACTGGATGATACACCCTCAATGGATTGATAGGTACGTATCGTCAATATAATTGTAAAATGTCAATACGTTGTATATATTGTAAAATTAAATGTTAATTCTGCAGGCTATCTTGGTCTGGACTTTTGCCGTTCGCACGACTAGTTGAGTCCACAGATGCCGAGTGGGTACATATCCAACCAGATGATGACGGTGGTGCTGACCGTGATATGTACCAGGAAAAATCTAAACGTGTCCAACTGGACAAATCACTGCTTAGCTCTTTAGTGGACAGATGGAGGCCTGAGACCCACAACTTTCACTTACCCTGCGGAGAGATGGCTCCTACTCTACAGGATGTGTCATATTTGTTAGGTCTCCCTTTGGCAGGCACGGCCATTGGTCCTTTGGAGGTTTCAGAATATTGGTGTGAGGAGATGTAGGCACGATTTGCCGCTGCGCTACCAGGAGTTGTGCAGTTACCTGACCACGCACACGGTCCTCGTGTTTCTTGGTTGACCCAGTTCCAGGTAATTTATTTATACAACAGTTTTAGTATTTTTAGTATGAATTATTGTATAATTATTTATTTCTCCGTGCACCGCAGATTGGTAATTTGGGATATCATGCCGTGTTTATGGATGCGCCGCTGATTACTAGATGTCTGGAGGCAAACATTATTTGGTTGTTCGGTAAGTGGATGTTCACTGAGACGCACATCGACACCATTAGTGCGCGCTATATATCTCTTGCCCGCGAGATAGCCGATGCACATACACCAGCAGATATAGTGCCCAGAAGCTTTGGTTCGGCTGTGTTAGCTGCTACTTACAGAGCTTTATGCAATGTTTGCACGAAGAATAAGTCGTCATCTTCGTTACTTGGTTGTCCACTACTGTTACAACTATGGTCGTGGGAGAGATTCCATATTGGTAGACCGGACGTCGACGCTGAGAGGCCTTGAGATTACAGACTAAACGGTGCAGATCCCGTTGACTTCCTACAGTTGACAGCGTCTGGACACGTAGAGAGGTAAATTTCGCACCGCCGTACTTACTTTACGTACGCATCATTTCTTATTTCATCAAGCTAAATAATTCGTTAAAATTGCAGAGACGGTACGCGCAAGTTCAAGTGAAGAATTCATACCCATCATTCACAATGCAGTTTGATCAGTTGCGCGAGGACCAGGTCATATGGGAGCCATATGATAACCAGAGGATCGTTGCGAGATACCCCTTCGGCATATCTCAGTTATGCACGAGAGATCATCTATACTGGTTGACGCAGTCTCATATTATTTTTGATGTCATGGTTGAGGAGATGTCGCAGCAGAGGGTGATGAGACAGTTTGCACGACGACAATTACCGGACCCTCCCATCAGACAGCCACGACTACGACCGGAAATCCACCGGTAAGTAAATTTTCAGTCTATAATTATTTCTAATATGAATAAAACTGTCTATTGAATCTATTTGTAATAAATAATTTTGTAATATTACTTTTCAGACTTGGACGTCAAGGAGGCGAAAAACCTTTGGTGCTTTGGCTTCAGACTCTACAGCCATTCATAAATGAATGGGCGAGTGCGACGACTACACTATGGCAGGCTGATGGCCCCTTTCAACAGGATGATTTTCAAGAATATCTACGGAGGTATAGACAGTTTACACGACTCCGATTGACGCCAACGACTGAGCCTTCTCAGATGCAGCCCCCTTCTATTACGGACATGTACCCATTGGAGGCTATTGCGGGTTCTAGAAACTACGCGGTTAGTACTATATTACTCGTTACGTACGTACATTTTTTTATTGATCGTACATAATATGTAATTTTTCAATTACAGTCTGAATTGATAGCCGATATTCAGAGTGATGTAGCTCGGTTCACGCCGCCGCCACAACATAGATCTTGGTTCAGGCGTCTCGAGGAGAAGCTGCGAGGTGTGTACAATGTTCTTACTTGCACCCGCTATACAGACGTTGTGCCTCGTCATGGAGCTCCGCGTCCACGTCTCACACGACAGGAGACTGCTCGTACATCACATACTAGACTTCTTACACCTACTGGGGAGCCTGGTAGTTCGTCGCAGCGGCCTACTGGACATACTTTTCAGCCTGGTAGTTCGTTCCAGCTGCCTACTGGACATACTTTTCAGCCTGGTAGTTCCTCGCAGCGGCCTACTGGACATACTTTTCAGCCTAGTAGTTCCTCGCAGCATCCGTCTCCACCTTACGTTCAGCCGACGCCACCTGATGCTTCCCAGCCTGGTAGTTCATCCTGGCAGGCAGCCCAGTCGCAGTACGGTATGTCCCAGATGGGGATACCACCTCAGTTTCAGTACGGGATGCCTCCTCAGTACCAGATGGGGATGCCTCCGCAATACCAGATGGGGATGCCTCCTCCAGGTCATCCTGTACATGTAGGCTGGAACACTTCTTCGGCGCCGTTGACTAGTCTTGTGGGACTAGGTACGTTGTTGTTATTAATTATCCATATTTATTTTTTGAATATAGTATGCACTTATCTACTAGTAAAAAAATTTTGCAGGTGGGTCTGCTGATTCACCTGTGGCAGAGATGGACGAGGATGTGTTGTTCCATACGCCACCACCCGTCACACAGGAGACGCAGACACAGCAGGACACACAGCCACAGGAGGACGCTCCGATGTTGGGCCGAGGTTTGCGTCAGCACCTCGACCCAAACCGAAACCGATTGTCACCTTCAGGGCCTCGGCCGCGGAAAACGAAGACTAGGTATCGTAAACATAATGAAGACTGAAACTTTTATCGATGTATGAGACCTTTTCCTATCTATGTATGAGACATAATCCTATCTATGTACGAGACACTATATTTGTATGAGACATATTCCTATCTATATTTGATCAGACAATGCTTCCGACATTTATTAAAAAACGGCGAGATTACAAATTTTTCATTAAAACACACTTAAATTAATAGCTAGAACTGAAATTAAGATACATGCGACACTTAACATAAATGTCATCTCCCGTCCACGCATCCTCCTGCCTCCGTCGATGGGTCACTCTTGCCCTTCGACGATGCCGCTCCCTTGCCCTTCGACGATGCCGCTCCCTTGCCCTTCGACGATGCCGCTCTCTTACCCTTCGACGATGACGCTTTCTTGGCCATGATGCTAGGCATGAAGATGTCAGCATCGTCCTCGCTCTCTTCCACCCATGACGACGGATGATCTCCTAACCAATTGAGAAACTTCTTATCCGTAGTACTTTGCTCCACCTTCTTCCACCTTTCATGCAGCCTGAGAAGTTCCTGTCGTATTTTCCGTGGAGTCCTATGAGCCCAATATGGTTTGAGCCTAGTTGATCTGCTAACCAATGTCGCGTCTATCTCAGTGAGCAAACTATCACTACTAATGAGTTCCTCCCATGGAACTAATTTATTGTCTACCCTAAACTCGGCGGCACACTCCAGAAGGAGCTCAGACTGATGTGGAAGAAAGCTACGGTAAGGACGAAAACCCGACATCGATGAGTGAATTCGCTAGACTACTTACTAACCTCACTGAGCAACGGCTTTTATAGCCCGGGAAGCGAAGAAAAAGGCGGGAAGAATTATGGCGGGAGAAAATAGCGGGAAGTGAAAGGGCGGGAAAAATTGGCGGGAACGAGGAACGGCGGGAGAAAAAAATGACGGGAATGAGGAAGGGCGGGAGATAATGACGGGAATCAGGAAGGGCGGGAGAAAATGGCGGGAGATTTCGGGCGGGAGAAATGCAGCAATTAACTAGAGAAATAAACATTTTGGCTGCAAAATTGGGCGGGTGATGTTGCGCGGTTAATTTTTTGCATTCTAATTTGGCCGGGTTAAAAATAGTGCGACCAAAACAAGAAATAGGGTCAAAACGTAAAAAATCCGGTGTTTCGGCCAGCTACGGGCCGAAACAATTATTAATCGGCCCCCGGCTGACGCGAAAGGTACCAGAACCTGGCACGCTACTGTGCTCGCCGTGTTTCGGCTGATAGACAGCCGAAAAGTTCCTTTCGGCTGATAGAGTGCCGAAACGTGAGTTTCGGCCGACCGTGGGCCGACCGCATGATACTTTTGGAATTTAATCATTCTTCGCAATATATTTCGAATTACGAATAAAAAAATAATATTTAAAAAAAAACATATCCTAACTCATGGGCATTCATCCCATGTGAAAATAAATTCTCTACCAACCTTTGCATCTTGAATAATGCATTGCTCATTAAATATACCACTCAGCCTTCATCGTGCTAGGTAGCAACCTCCGTTCTCCCACTTCAGTTCAATTCAGAGCACTAGCCTATACACATCAATAGATCACATGATAAGGCATACCATAGAGAAGCTGAAAGAAGAACTAAAGAAATCTTAAAGCATGAGGGAATATGTGGCATCGGGAGAGGGAGGGAAGCTAGATGTTTGGGCGACTGGGCAGCTAGCCAAGCAGTTCTGAACAACACGACCACATAGGTGCGCTGCGGAGTGGCTCACACCAGTGATGGAGTGATTATTAATACCCTCATGGTTAGGATATGTGTTGTTCATGGATTCTATATTTTTCCTCAGGATGTTTGGTGGTACTCGAGGTTTTGTCGGCCACAATCGTGGCCGTGGTGATCACAATGATGCAAAGGGAGAATTGTCGCCACCTCACATAATGGCGCAAGTCCTCCGGAGCATCGAGAACAACCGCCTGAATACTGATCGTCTCCTTGAGCGTGTGGCACAATACACTGATTGTCGTCAAAATGAGTGTGCTACACTGGGAATTTATCCAAGCTTAGCCTCCTTTCTTCTCGGATCCTAAAGAGCATGTGGATGCTGATGACTGGCTCAGGACTATTGACCCCGTGATCGTGTGAACTTTGCCACCTACCAGCTAGAGGGTGCGGCACGTGCTTGGTGGGAAGGTTCTTGGCGTTGACAATAGCCGTATAACAGAAAAGCCTTCTGTCGTTAGCAAGCGTGGTCGACTAGGCCTGCAATCAAGTAACAATTCAAACTTCAAAATTATTTGAAAGCAACACAATGGATGCAGCTCGAAGAATATATTTATGCTAGAACATCAGATCACTGCTCTTTTATACAATAAACCAACACCTAGATCTGTTTTTTTTTTTTTTTTTGCCAAGCCATGTTACTTGCACAACTAAAAAAAAACCATAATTCAAAACAGACACGAAATTAGTTTGCACAGTTTCGATGGTGTCTCGGTAGGATGACCTATTTCGGTCCACGGACTTGACAAATTTTTTGTTATCTTAAAGATTACGCAATATCCTATTTTCTCCTAAATAATAAAAGTGGCAGATAAATAAAAGATATTAATTCATCCACAATAAAAAATATGACAAATAAATTAAAGATCCGAGCTGAGCAGCCCCCGCACGAGCCCCCGGAACAGCCGTGCCACATTGCCCCGCTGCCTCGTCTCCGCGCGGGATTTGCCCGGTGGTGGCCGTCTCCGGCTGTGTCGCCCTGGTTAGAGTGATGCGGGAGCTGGGCATTCCACCGAAAAGTACCATAACTGAAAGACTTTTCTAGTGCTCGGAAAACTACCACGGGTAGTTTCTGGTAGTTCCCCACCTAAAATATTTCAGCCGTTGGATTTGACTCTATCCCCTCTAAATTATGTCAGCCATTCAAGCACTGAAACTTAATTAGTGGGGGTAAAATAGTAATTTGTGCAGGAGCAGAATTAGCTTCGTCCTCTCCTTCGATCCGCTCCTCTCTTCCCCCTCGATTCGCGTCTCCGCCGCCAGACCGCCGCCACCGTGCACCGCCTCCTCTCCTCCCACTCGATTCGCTCGGGCCGCCGCCGTCTCTGTCCGTAGTCGGCCACCTCCGCGCCAGGTTCAGCCGTCCGCCGTTCCGGCCGCCGCCGCCTGTTCCCGGTCGCCGCCTCCGCCCGTTCCCGCCGCCGCCGCCAGCAAGCCCTCGTCCGCGCCGGGACCTACCTCGGGCCGCCGCCGCTCGCTCGTTCCCGGCCGCCCAGCTGCCCCTGCTCCGGTCTCCACTGCTGTTCGGCTCCTCTCGCGTCAGTTCACGTCGCGCGCCTCTGCTGCTGGTCTGCAGCAGCCGAGCCTGCAGTCCGCTTCTTCCCTTGTTGATTGTTCTTTAATTGAATCCTAATTGCAGTTTTATAATCATGTGATTGAATGATGCTATAATGACTTCTTTTTGTGGCATGTGTACGCACAGTATCATAGTGATTAATCAAGCATTAGACCGGTGCATGTGGCTAAGTGTCTGAATATATAACTGTATGGCTGTGTACTTCTGATAGTATTTTAGATGCAAATGTTTACTGTTTGATCAACTTGGGATGCAACCTGATAAATGGTAATAATCACTTATACTTCTGCTAGTATTTTAGATGCAAATGGTGTGTTTGTGCTTGAGATTTTATTTCAGACCAGCAGTCAGTATTAATAGGCTTCATGGAATGGGTAATTGGTTAAGTGGTGATTGATTCATTGTTGTCATATTGATAGTCGACTCTTGTTGCCTATACTGTTCATCCATTATAATCCTAATGGATTTTTTTATCTATAGCAATTGAAGGATGGATAAGGTTGAAGAAGGAGGAATCTGATGATGTAAGTATTTTCCACATAGCTAGGGTTACACTAATTTACTTCAGATTTAGGAAACCATCGTTCTATTTCTGTTGAAGCACTTTTTGTCATGAACTGAATCCTCAGGAGGTGCCGGTGGAGCACCGTGGGGACGCGGTGAGCAGCCTGATGTACGCCATCACGTCGCTGCAGTGGCAGGTGGAGTCGCTCCAGAAGCAGCTGGCGCTCGGGCAGCGGAGATGGTCTGGCCGCGGATGGCCGGCGCCTGCGCTGCCGCAGCAGCAGCTCGCCGTCCTCCATCTATGGTTGCCGGCCAAGACGGGGGAGCAGGACCGCAAGAAGCCCGCGCCGGAACTTCACATGGCCGACCAACATGATGGAGCTGGAGCTGGAGTACTCCATATTCTGGTCCTACTGAAGATTGAAGACACTAGACTGATCGTGTTGTCATCGTCATCAGGTGCTTTTGGAACCGGGCAAAGCTACTGTTTTAGGCTGATTTAGAGCTTCAGGTTATGGTTTGCTATATATAGCTAGTACTAAGTATATGGTCAGCTGCGTGCGTGCATCGGGAGGAATGTATTTTTTGCTGATATCCGGGGATTTTTTGCTGTAATTTTGTTGAGAGGGTTCTTTGTATTGTCATCCGTGTCGTTCCAGGAAGACCTGAAGGTGCACCCTGACATCGCAACAACCCATTCAGAGTTATTACTGCCAATTATGAAAAAAATAGCTGCAGAAATTTTGCTTCATCTCATTTGGGCCTGTCCTTTTGCCCAAAATTAATTGGAACTAGATCATGTAGCGTTGCGGCGCCCGTCCATTAGGACAGTATAATGTCAAGAATTGATGAAAACGTATTTCAACACCATGGAACTCATCGACAATATGAAACTCAACATCCAATTCGTCAAGCATCGATTTGGTAACAGTTTCAAAGCATAGAACAGGGTACTTGATACGTTACAGAATATACAAATTAGCATTCAGAACTTTCTTCGGATAATCATTTACATTCAGCCTTCAAAAAACATGATAGGCAGAAAGTTCTGCAGCAGTAGCACAACAGTTGATAGCACACGGGATTCATTTGATAGCATAACAGTTGATAACTTACTACAAAATACACACAATCATTGCACACAGTTCTAACACATGGCCAAGAACAAAACACATTACGTTATTCTGCTTTTGAGCCTCCTCCTGGCCAAGAACAAAACACATCTGTACAATTTACCAATATGTCTTCTAGTGCATAAGCTCTTCTTTATGTTCTTGCTTTAACTACCAGACCATCTCCTCATGGATATGCTGCAACGTTCAGTCCATAGCTGCGCGTTCTTTCTTCAGTCTTCACCTTCTTATCCATCTCCTTGCGCTCACGCTGCATCTTCTTATAGATTTCTTCATGGATTTGCTTCAAATTATGGTCTATGTTCTCGCGTTCCTGCTTTATAGTCTGGTCCACAACATCACTTTCTCTTGTCAACGAACTCTCGTTCGTCCGTGTACAAACAATCTGCAGCGTGCAAGCAAATTCTTGTAATCACCATGAGAAGGCCAACACATATTACTGCAATACTTTTATGTTGTACGCTGCAAAATTACTGAGAAGTAAAAGGAAATGTTTTACTTACCTTTGAGTAAGTACGGTGCCTATATGCAAGACATGTAAGATCAGCAGATTCTTTCAAATGATCATCCATGAACTTGAGATAATCCGTAACAAGATGGCTGTCTGTTGCAGGAAAGGGGAAATCAACATCTGTGCTAAAAACTGAATGAGAGCGATGGGTTTTCGGCATCTCTAGCAGAATATGCTAGTGACTACACACAATTGAAATCAACATATGTGGCAAGAAATGATGTTTTCAGCATGTATTCGATATGTGTACAGTAGTTTCTAACTTTTAATAAGGTCTCAGAATATACTAGTGCCTACACACAAAGAAAAAAACGCATGGAAACTCACATGACAGTCTTCACTAGAAGATGACATGTAGACTGCCCCAGGAACTAGATGTCTCAGTCTGCTCGAAGGTAATCTTGCTATCTTGGCCCCTCCAGATCTGATCTTGGACTCAATGGCCTTGATCAGTGAAGCTGCCTACTCATGAGCTTCAGGTTATGATTTGCGCCTTTCCTTAAGCTACCTTTGTTCCTAGATAGGTAAATGACATGATTTTTTATATGAAAATTATGGATTTCTCTACTACAGGTTTAGGACCAGTTACTTGTGGAAGCAAATACTGTGCAGACATGGCAACACCAACCCACAAGTTTTTAATGATGATTAAACACAATAGCAGTTCAAATTCTATAAGCAAACCAATCAAGAAGCTTACTTTATAAGCCTACTTAACTTCTGGAGCGCAGAGTGCATCTCCGATCTTCAGACCGCCGAAGACGACAGTTGTAGCGCGAACCAGGCCACGAACACCGCCGGCATGGTGCTCTTGGTCCCGTCCGAGCCGAGGCTCACGCAGACGAGCACAGCCGAGACAGCGCGCTAGACCACGGTCAACTGGATGCCTAGTCCTCGTACGCCAACAGCTCCTCCTCGCCACTGGTTGCCAAAGGCCGTCCATGGCGCCCGAGACCACCTGCTGCCCGAGAGGTGGAGAGGTCCGGCGACGGTGCAGGTGGCCGGTACCGCTGCTGCCCATGATAAAAACGCTCACCCGATCGTCCCTGTTCAGCACCGCCGCCGCCGATGACCTGCCAGCGTCGGCCTATCCTGGCTATTGCTCCCTTCCGAGCCGTGCCTCACGCCGACGAGCGGGGCGGGAGACGGTGCGTGTCGGGTACCATGCGCAGCACCTCGGTGAACGGGAGACGGTGCACGGCGCCGCGGCGGGTTCGATGCTGGGCGGCATCCTCGGCACCGACGAGGCTGTTGGAGAGCGGGTGGAGGATCTGCTACTCGGATACGTGCTGCCTCCGGCGATTTCCGGGATGGGGCCGCTGCGGCGGGTACGATGCGCACCGCCGCGGTCAGCGGGAGACGGAGCGCGGCAGCTACGATGCTGGGCGGCAGCCTCGGCACCGACGAGGACGGCGGAGAGCGGGCGGGGGACCTGCGGCTCGGAGACCTACTGCCGGCGACGATTTTCTCGAGGCAGTGAGTGGGGGACGGGCAGCGGCGGCGGATCAGAGAGTGGGGGATAGTACAGGAAGTAATTACGTAAATACCCTTTTAATATCAGATTAAAAATAATATAATTTCGGCAGTTTTAGGTAGTTTCAGGATTTTTTTTGGGGTAATTTCCAGTAGCTCCTATTTTTCCACCATCAGATTTAAGAGGATGAACGGTTGTTAAAATTACCAAGTACTCTAAAACTTGTATAACTGAAAGGGCTCGAAGGGTTGATGCACACTAATTCAACTCATGACCGCTCATATCGTGAGGAAATAATTTCTACACCCACTCTCTCATGTGCGAATAATGATTTTCTCCCTAATAAATATATCACCAAGTCACCCGACTAGGTCATCCGCTTAAGTTGAGCTCCCCGCAAAAATAAATGTTCAGAGCTAGCGCGCTAGCTCATCTACATCAAATAGGTGACATGACATGCGCAAAACATGGAGAAGACGAGAGAATAATCAGAGACATGTGAGAACACGAGGCATCGGGAGCAGTGGCACAACCACCTAGGTGAATGGATTAGGTGACTACCGAGCTGCTTGATCTTGTAGTAGCCAATATTTTGCAGCTACACCAATTGGCACTAGATAGCACTATGTGATTTGCTGAGACACATGTCGGTCTTGTCCATATATAATGGCCCATTTTAAGATCGAACCAAGACCGTCCGGCGGTGGCTTAGGAGAGGCGCCGGCAGTAGATCTTTAGGGATTAGGTGTTGTAGGATTAGGTCTAAGGTTGTTTCCTCCGTGGAGTCTGAGAGTAGGCCGGCGGATTCCAGCGACCAAATCCGCCGCGTCATGAGTTTCCTCGGATGTGCTGCGTCCCGCTGGTGGTAGGCGGCGGTGCAGGTGCAGAAGATGGAGCTCCGCATCTCTCCAAATAAGGTTCGCATCTGGGGCTGGGAGCTTGGGTCTTCTGGCTGGATCTGGCTCTCTCTGTTTGCTTTTCTTGCTGTTGCGGTGCTCCCATGGCGGGAGCCGTATGCGGCGGCGAGGAAGGCTGCAGGAGCCTTCTTCAATAAAGCCAGTTTTGGCAACTGAAGCTCGGAGGCGGTTGTTTTCTTTCTCATAGCGCCATGGAAGCGACTGGAGAATGGACCTAGCGACGATTTGCATCGAGATCTCAGGTTGCTCTGGAGTGGTGATGCCGCTGAAATTTGAGGACACTCTTGGTGGCCCATGGATTGGCCGCCGAGTCAGTTGACCATCTGGTGGTCTCGCTCGAAGCCGGCAATGAAGGCTGAGTCTTCTTCAACCTCCAAGTGGAGGCCCCTATGGGAGCTCACGGCAGCGATCCCCTTCCTCTCGGTGTCAAGTGGTGACGTCCCCGGCTCCGGCGAGGTTGGCTGCGGGTGGAGCTCCTCTGTCTTTGTTCTGTGCGAGGGACCGATTGTATTTTCTTACATGTTGACAGGGTCCTTTTGGTTAAAGTTAGGGACTGGTTTGTATTTTTATTTTATTTTTGTGTCCCTGTTGTAATTTGTATCCGCACAGCATATTAATGGCATCCAGGCCCTTCGGGGCCTCTCCTTGTTCAAAAAAAAATTCCAGTTTCGATGAATCTACGGAAGCTAGCAGAGTAGAGTGTTGCATGGGTTGATTTTAGTGCTTGGTTAACCTCTAATTCTCTTGTATACCTTAAACGTGGTTACAACAATGATGGTGCGATGGACATTTCTACACGATAAATTAAACGGCTCCTGCACTTTTAAAATCTCATACAAACAAAAATGAATGCAACATATATCATGGCCAGAGGAATTAGCATTTCGTGAGCATGTCAATCTAAGCAACACGTGTTGGACTTCCAATTGCATTTCGTGAGCTGTGAAGGGCGAACTTGTCAGGATTAAAAGTTTACAAAATACAACAAGTAGGACAACAATTACTGAACTAATTAAGAATATATACCAAATATTCAGCACGAACACAGCTACTGTTCTTCATCTCATGGGGAAATGAATTCTGCATCCACTCTCACATGGGTGAATAATGTTTTCGCTCCTTAAATATACCACTCAACTTTCGGCCTGCTAGGTATCAAATACGTCAACTACCTAAGATCACATATGCATCCTACGGAGAAGAAGAAAGAAGAACCAAAGAAATGTTATAACATGGGGAAAAGTAATGAAACGCGAGGTATCAGGAGAAGTGGCACGACGAGCAGTCGCTTCATGCCTGAACGACTTGTTCCTTTCAGTCCATTGTGTTGTGACTAGCTAGCAGAGTGTGTTTCGCTGGCACATGTGCAATGCGTCATTGCCTGCAGTTGATCATCCTGTTCAGGGTAGCTATTCAGGGTGGTCATCTTTTTTAGCCATTCAGGGTAGCTAGATAAGGTGTGTTTTGCCCACACATATGAGTAGCGTTTCGAATACCATCTGTAGAGGATTCTCCTATGTTAGCAATCTGAAAAGCTGTAGAGGATTTGGCTGGCCCAGAGGTTGTATCTGACCACACTAGTAATCTCAGTGCCCGCATACTTATGTCTAAAGCTATGGAACAGATTTCCCGTTGGAGCATTTGAAGCCATAATTCTGAAGAGTTCGTGCTACGTCATAAGAAAAAAATTAGATATTCTTTTTATCAATTTGGTGACAAAACTGAAAATGTATTCAAGTTTTTCCCCGTTGGTTATTCAAGCAAAATTTAATAAACCACACCCATACTTTGAAACGCATATATACTGGATAGATCTTGGCCCATAATCAGGTAGGTACAGGTTTCGCATTTGGGATCATAATCTTCCAGCTGAATTCTATTAACTTTTCGACCACAATCACAGGTTCTTCAGGGTAAATTTACAGAAGATGAACATAACACCAATACACCATACACATCGCTGGAGATATCAGGTTGGCCATCTTCATTGTGGATGGCAATTGTCATCCTAAATTTTGGTTTTGTATTGTCACTCATATTTCTTGGGTACGACCCTGATCATTCGAAGGGAAGCCCACTCGCCCCGGCTCCGGCCGCCGTCGCCTCGCCGTCCCTGTGCTCCGACGCCGCGACCAATAACTCAGCGGACAACCTCAAGCAACCGCTCCTCCACCGGACCGTACCCGTCGCATGCCGCATCGGCCTCCTCACCCGCGCTCCCCTCGGTGCCCCCATCCGGCGTTCCCGGCAAGCTGAAGCGCCGCCTCCTCTAGCGCACCGACGGCGACGAGCTTCCCTTCGAGTTCCGCGCGCTCGAGCTCGCCCTCGAGGCCGCGATGGAGCACGGGGACGGCGAGGCGACGGCTTGCTGGCGCCGACGGCCTGCTCCACGGCGGTTGTCAAGCGATTGGGGAGGACGGCGGACGGTTGGAATTAACCAAATTATGTTTCTGCGTTTCGTTCGTGTAAGCAAGCTAGCACGTGAATCCATTAGTTGTGTTTGCCTCGGCCACTTGTTCTCGTGCGCGTCTCGTCTCGCCGGGATAGTCGAGCCAGCTGTGCTCGGCCGCGACCACGGACGCAGGCACGACGCAACACCGCCGCAACCAGGGACGATCATGGACGGCCGTGCCCAACCACGCACGCATGCACGCGGTAACCGACCCATAATTTTCCAGTAACCACAGTTACCAGAAATCTCGCTGCCCCTGGAGATTTTTTACTTGTTCCTTCATTTTATTTTATCTCTTTTCTTCCCCTCTCTCCTTTATCCCCGCTCCGGCCGCCGTCGCCTCGCCGTCCCCGTGCTCCGACGCCGCGACCAATAACTCGGCGGACAACTTCAAGCAACCGCTCCTCCAACGGACCGTACCCGTCGCATGCCGCATCAGCCTCCTCACCCGCGCTCCCCTCGGTGCCCCCCTCCGGCGTTCCCGCCGAGCTGAAGCGCCGCCTCCTCCAGCGCGCCTCGTCGAGCTGCCGCGCCGACGGCGACGAGCTTCCCTTCGAGTTCCGCGCGCTCGAGCCTCGAGCTCTCCCTCGAGACCGCGACGGAGCACGGGGACGGCGAGGCGACGGCGGCTGGAGCACGGGACCGCGGCCGAGGTCTGGCGGCATCGGGTTGGCCACGGCGGCAAGGGCACGGACCAGCACGGGCATCGGCTGTGCAAGTACGTACTCCAGGAAGGGCGCAGCGGGGCGGGAGGCTTGCTGGCGCCGACGGCCTGCCGGATCTAGGAGGAGGCGTGGGCGAGAGGCGCGCGGGGACGCTCCACGGCGGCTGTCAAGCGATTGGGAAGGACGGCGGACTATTGGAATTAACCAAATTGTGTTTCTCTGCGTTTCGTTCGTGTAAGCAAGCTAGCACGTTTCGAAGCAGAGGCTGGGTAACCCCATTTCGAAAAAAAAAAAAAAAGCAAGCTAGCGCGTGAATCCATCCATTAGTTGTGTTTGTCTTGGCGACTTGTTCTGGTTTTTTCACAATTTAAACGGTAAAGTGGTGGTTTTATGTTAACCAGAGATTTGGTTACCGGTTGAAATACCAGGCCGGTAACCGGATTTATCGGTCCTCCGAGAAATGAGTTTATCGGTTGAAATATCGGTCCTTTCGAATTTGAGCCGAATTCTCCTTTCCAAAATCCAATTTTGATTTTTTTCAACATTTTTTTTCAATCCGGTAACCAAATCCTTGATATTAACAACTCTAGTTATAGTCTATCCTCATGCATATATCTTAAATATGGTTACAAATAAAATGATGGTGTGATCACCATTTCTTCACGTTGGATGGAAGAAGAAGAAGTGTTGTTACAAAATAAAACTCAATGACACCCAGACTTTTACAATCTCATACAAATAGAAGTAAGTGAAGATTATAATCATCGATACCGAAATTAGCATTTCTTGAACAAGTCGGTTTGAACAATCCAGTTTTTACTTCCACTCGCAGCTGACGATTAATTGATATTTCCTAGTGTACTTCCACTCGCAGCTGACGATTAATTGATATTTCCTAGTGTACTTCCACTCGCAGCTGACGATTAATTGATATTTCCTAGTGCATCCATGATGTTGATGTTGTACTGGCTCTCAATTTCTCGGGTATGGCCCTCATACTTAAAATTAACTGCATTGATGTTACTTTTTTTCTATTGATCATGGCTAGATTATCTCAAAAAAAAGATTATCTCATGCCCGTTTTAGATATCTCATGGGACAAGGGAATGCGAGGCATCGGGAGCAGTGGCACGACGAAGCTCTTGAGAAACATAGGAAAAAAACAAGTTGCTTTATGACCGGGAGAGTGTACTGGTGCATCTTCAGTCATGGTGACTACTGACTAGCTAGCAGTGTATTTTGCTGGCACATGCCCATTGCGTGGAGATGATCACTCCTGTTCTTGAATAAATGAAGACACGTAGTCATCCTTCTTAGACATTTTGGCTAGCTAGCACGGTGTGTTTCACAGGCACATGTCGATTGTCTACTGCGTTCCGATGATCATCCATTTGTCAAGAAGACAGAGGATTCTTCTATGGGTGCAATCCGACAGATCTAGATGGTTGGCTTCTAGCGCTATCATGGGTTCTAGCGCTAGCATCCTCACGGGCGATCTGGGCGATTTCCCGGGCGATCAAGCGAAGCTAGCAGAGAAATGCGCGGATCTCCTCCGTCATGGAGGGACGGAAGAGGCGGCGCTCGCCATGGATGCGCTCTGCTCCTTGGGGATCGCAGAGGTATTCCGCGACGAGCTCTTCCCGCTTCTCCACCGATGGACTGGGGATCCGAAGGTGAGTGGTTTGGCAAGGAAGACGATCAGATTGTTGCTTCCGCCTGTCGGTTTGGGGCTGGATTTGGACATGGATTTTCTGAATGGTAATTCGTCTCGAGGATTGCATCTCACGGATACTCTGGCTACGAATGTATTGACTAGGTGTGATCTCTCAGATCATCTCCTAGTTGAATTAGTAGCAGGGGAAACACCGGAGAAGGGCAACGATCAAATTCCGGCGATTAATCCATCATCGGTGATACGGATTCCGCGAAGCTCGGTGAATTTGACCAGGGTGGAAATTGTTGACTTGGAAATGGAAAATCCGGTGGTTTCGTCTCTCTCCTCATCCCAGCCACACGCGTGGCGAGGACTCGTGAGCGGAGACGGGCTGGGACCCACACTCCATAGCGACCAAATCCCAGATACCTTTGGTCAACTTTTCTCCAGTTTCGAGCACTTATGGCGGGATCCGGTCATATCTAGGGTTAGTTTCTGTGGTGGGTGGAGACAGGCGGCGGCGGATTCTCTCGATTCAGATTTGGGGGCGGCGGCCTTTGTAGAAGAGTGGCCGCGGTTGGGGATCGGTGGTATCACTTCGTCTCCGGCGGACGGGCCTAGCTTTGTGGAGGTAGTGAGGTCGTCCCCAATGGCGAATCGTCGGGAGATTCAGGGAGGTCTACAGGGAGGAAATGGATTGGGGGAAACAAATGGTGGTAGAGGAAATCAGTATCAACAGAGGTTTCCTCATGGAGGCGGTGGTGGCGGAAATCGTGGAGGGGGCTTTGGCAATGGTCGTGGCCCTGGAGATGGGAGATTCTATCGAGGTGGTGGGTATCGTGGAAACAATCCAGATTACAGTTACAAGCAGAGGTACGTACAAACAGCACCTCAGAGTTCAACACAAGATCTGGTGCTTTCCACTGCTCAAACTTCTTCGGAGACAATTTCGCAACCAACTGTCCAGAGTGAATCTGTGGGTAGAGCTACTGAAGTGGTGGAACAGAGTTTGAATAAAGGGACTGTGAGTGTTGGGGCTAGCGGTCCGGGGAATCAGATGGGAACAACAAGCTCCAATTCAAAGGTGATGTGCTACAGGTGCAGAGAAAGTGGTCATGAAACCAAATTTTGCACAGCAAAAATTACTTGTCTGGTCTGCGGTAATGAGTCACATATGACTGAGTTCTGCACACTGCCAAAGCAGCCTAAGCCAGTTGCTAAGTTCGTTGGACATGCAGCCAAAGGCCTGGGTTGTCTGTTGGTACAGAATGCCAAAATGCAAAGCAATAAGGAGCATGTTAATCCCCTTGCAGTGATTTCTGTTACTGTAGGCCAACTTGATGAAGGAGGAGTGATCAAAGGCTTTTCAGAAATGTTCGAATGGAACTGGGTGTGGAAAGCTAAGAGACAGAGGGATAATTTGTTTGTCATGAGGTTTCCTAGCAAACAGAAAATTACAGAGCTTCAAAAATTTGGAGAATTCACATTGCTGGGCACTGGATGCAAGGTGCAGGTTAAGACCTGGACACATGATGTTACAGCTAAAGGGAAACTGCATTTAGTTTGGATTAGATTGACGGGGGTGCCTGATCCCATGAAAAATTGGAAAGGGTATGCTGAAATATGCTCAACCTTGGGGGGTTTTCAAGAGCTTGGATATTGAAGGTTTGAAGGATACAGGAGTTGTGAGATGTCAGGTGGGCGTCAGAGATCCAGCCAGAATTCCTCAATACACTGAAACCACTACTGAAGATATGATGATCTATGAAGTTGGAATACATCTGGAGGGTGTGATTGAGCCTGGTTGGTATAATGCATATGATACAGGAAAAAGAATTGCCAGAGAAGATGAAAGAGCTAATGAGGGAAACAGGGAAAATGATATGGGAGCCAAGAAGTCCAGAAATAGTGAAGGAGTTGACAGTATTAACATTGAGAAGGAGGGACAGCATGCAGGAGGTAGTGCAAGAATGTGACTCTGGATAATTTGTCAGAGGAACAAATTCAACAGAAGTTAATGCAACAGCAGGCTTTGCTCGATCAACTCCAAAAACAATATGACCAGATACAGGATTTACAGAAGAAGATAGGGCTGCTTTCGGAGCTGACAGGAGATGGTGAACAAGGCAAAATAGTGAGAGAGGAGGAACAAGAACAGAACAAAGAAAAAGAGCTAGGTTCAAGCAGGTTGGGTTTTGGTAGTCTTTCCTTGATGGCTTACGAAAAACAACAAGCGCCTGCTACCTGTAACTTGGAGGGAGGAAGTAACCCTCAGGCATTAGGCACTGATCGCAGACAGCTCAATGAACAATTTCAGGAGGGAGCAATTGACAGTGAGGAGGAGGTAGCTGACAGTCAGTTAAATGAGGAGAGGGTAAATTTGAGCAGTGAAGGTATGGATTTTGAAGATGAGGAAACCCAGGGGACACCTTTTGATGCAAAAGTTGCAAGAATTCAGACAGGGAGGTGTGCAAGAGAGATAATGAACACGGGCAGAGCTGAGGGGAATCAAAAATCAGAGGAGGAAGTGTTGGTGAGAAGATGTTCCAGGCTGGCAACACAGGAGGGGCAGAAAATTGAAGAAAAAGCTATTGCAAGAACCAAGCTGAAAAACATGTGCGCGGATGCAGGTAATCTTCAACCGTCCTTTGTAGATATTGATAACCCTACTCTTGCAAATTTGGCTAAGGCAGTAGGGATTGACTTAGGCCTATCTATAGACATGATTAATGAAAATCTCGATTTAATGAAAGACCTAGAAGAAGCCAGGTTAAATTTATATTTGAGGAATATTGTGGGTGAGAATATTAACAATGACAAAATGGGCCCTCCTCCAATTGGAGGAGATGGTACCAATATTTCTGATGAAGAGAATATGTCGGATGGGGAGGATGACTTTGAAGATGATGTAATCGATGAGTATTTGGACAAAATCCAAAACTCTGGTTCGATAAGGAAAATGAAGCACAAAGGATCACCAGACAATGTTTGTGTGAAACCTAGGGTGCAAGTTGGGAGGCGAAGGAAAAAATATAAGTAGATGATAGGCTCAACTTGGAATTTGAGAGGGATAGGAAAAATCGAAAAACAGAGATTTCTGAGAGAAACTCTGATGGAAAAAAGAATTGATTTTATTGGTTTACAAGAGACACTGAAATCTGACTTCAGTGCTCAGGATTTGGCAAGTATAGATGACAGGCAACTCTTCTTGTGGCAGTGGAGTGCTCCGAAGGGTCGATCTGGTGGTATCCTAGTGGGAATTAGGAAATCAAACTTTTGATGTGCATGAACATCAAGCTAGTGACCATTTTGTAAGAATTTTGTTGACAGACAAAGTCTTGAAATTTCGTTGGAACCTGGTGATAGTATATGGGGCTGCACAGGATGAGGGTAAAATGAATTTCCTCACTGACCTGTCCCATATGTGTCATGATAGTCAGGTACCTTTACTAGTGGGAGGAGACTTTAACATCATTCGGAAAAGTAATGAAAAGAACAAAGATGGGGGTTATTCCAGGTGGAGCTTTCTTTTCAATGCGATTATCGAGCAGAATGATCTACTGGAACTAAATTTGACTGGGAGAGCGTATACCTGGAGTAATGATCACATCAACCCTACCTTTGAGAAATTAGATAGATTTTTGGTGTCGCCTGAATGGGAGGAACAGTATCCGTTATCGATCGTGACAGCTCTGGTTAGAGATTTGTCGGATCACGCGCCACTGATTCTTGACACAGGCAACACCACTCTGCGGGAAATACCTTTTCGCTATGAAAATGCTTGGACGAAAAGGGAGGGGTTTGTGGAACTTGTTAAAAACAGTTGGGAAGAATCCGTGAATGTAAAAAATAGTATTGATATTTGGCAATCCAAGATGAGGAGATTAAGAAAAAATGTAAAAGGTTGGAATAAAAATTTAGAAGGTGAATATAGGAAAACCAAAAATGATGTTTCTGCACGAATAGATGAAATTGACAAATATGCTGAGACTCATGGGCTTTCTATGCAAGCCTTTGAAGAGAGAAAGAACTTGAGGAATATTTTTGCAAATCTTTTGAAACAAGAAGAATTGAAGTGGATACAAAGAGCAAAAGAGAAAAACATTAGAGAGGGCGAGGCTAATACAAAATTCTTTCACGCAAAAGCCAATGGAAGACATAGAATAAATACTATTGTTGAAAGTGCATGGTTGATCCCATGCATGGTTTTGGTAATTAATGACAATCTCTATGGACTAATATTTGCTTGAGCTCTATGTGTAGGTTGTCCTTTAGCTTGTGTCAAGATCATTTGTTGATCAAGGCCAAGCTTGTCTCCATGTGTTGGAGTCAAGGTGGTTTGCTTGATCTCCATGTGTTGGAGTCAAGCACAAGGGAAGAAAAGTGTTGGGTTGATCAAGGCTTCGTGCGGGTTGATCAACTCTCAAGTTCAAGTGAAGATATGCCGAAGAGTGCTCCTCCCATCTTGGTGTATGGGGGAGCGTCATGTGATTCTTCACCAAGCGAAGCGCAATCAAGAAGATGGTTCGCCTTGAGGAGATGAAGATAGTCTCCATCGACCTCAAGTGGATTAATGCGCAAGGCAAAGGTATGATCTTGGTAGGGCTTTTATTTTACCGGTCTCATGTTGTTTAGTGAGAGACCGGATTATAGGATAGATAGCCGTACTATCAAGAGGGGCTCTCGACCGAGTATCGTGATCGTATCGTTCGTGGAGAGCTCAAACCTTTGCATCCATGCAATCATCTTTATTGGTTCTTATTTGGCTTTTATCCATGTGAGAATTTAGAGCTTGTGTTCATCTCCATACCAAGCTCTAGTTCATCAAAAACGGATCTCATGAATATCTTCTTGCGTTTTTGATATCGGAGGTTTTACCGGTTTGTCTCTTCTATTGAGGTCAAACTCTCGCCTTATATTTTCCTCCTCACATGATAGACTATGATGTGTATATGCATGATCTTGTAGGGCTTGTGATTATCTTCGTAACAAGCCCAAGATCATTGAAAACGGAGTCTTGATGAAAAGCTTGTGCATTTTCGGTGTTGGAGATTTTGCCGGTTCATCCGCTTGGAAAGGTCTCACCATTCCATCCCTCTGCACAATCTCCTTTGCTTGTTTTCATATTTTCAGTTTTTGTAGGGTAAGCTCTTGTCGTCCTCTTTCCAACAAAATTGGATTCACTCGATTCGGACTTCATTTGCAAAAGTTATGGCAGTTCTGGTTTTCACTGTTTGGATCTACCCCGGAGAGGGTCCGGAGTCTCCGGTCACACCGGAGTCTCCGCCCCCAAGGACCCGGAGTCTCCGGCCTATGATTTTCGCTGCCGTTTGTCTGCTGTGGTGCGCTTCTGGACAGGGGTCCGGAGTTCCCCCGGAGAAGGACCGGAGTCTCCGACCCACCGGAGTCTCCGGCCCGAGGACCCGGAATCTCCGGCCCCCCCTTTTTCTTCAGCCTTTGCATTTGTGTGGTGCGCCTCTGGATAGGGGTCCGGAGCACCCCGGAGGGTGCCCGGAGTCTCCGGCCTGGCCGGAGTCTCCGGCCCCAAGGACCGGAATCTCCGGCCTCCCCGATGACCCAGCAGGCCGGAGTCTCCGGTCACTTACTCCGGAGTCTCCGGCCTGGACAGGCTCCAACGGCTAGTTTTTGGGGGAGGCTATAAAAAGCCTCCTTCCCCCCCAAAACCTGGTTAGACACCTTTGCTCACTTGTTCTTGCTCTTCCCCTTTGCTCTAATCCTTGTGAGCTTGATTCCTCTCTTCCCCTCCAATGATTCTTGCCCAAATTTAGGGTTTCAAGAGAGGAGATCTAGATCTACCATTCCACCAATCAAAATCCCCTCTAAGTGAGGGAAAACTTGTGGATCTAGATTTTGGGGTTGCTTTGTGTTCATCCCCTTTGTTCTTCCTCTCTTATTCCCTCCATAGCATTAGTTGCTTTGGTTGGAATTTGAGAGTGAAGGATTTGAGCACTTTGTGTGCTCTTGCCTTTTGCATTTGTTGCATCGGGTTGCTCCCTCCACGGTGATACGTGAAGATCAAAGTTGAGAAGCTTGTTACTCTTGGGTGCATTGTGTTCCCAAGAGCTTGTTGCCTCTTGGGTGCATTGTGTACCCTAGACGGTTTGGAGGTGCCGCGAAGACTTCGCTTGTGAAGCTTCGGCACGAGTTTGGGAGCCCCCAATTGAGTTGTGGGTGTGTGCCCCAAGAAGAGTTGTAAAGGGCTCCGGAATCCGCCTTGAAGGATTCCGATAGTGGAAGGTGAACCAATCCCTTGGGTGAGGTTCATCGGAGAATAGGGTGAGGCCTTTGTGGCATCTTGAGTAGGCCTTTTGTGGCGAGCTCACACCCCTCCAACGAGACGTACTCCCTTAACAAGGAGGAACTCGGGAATACATCCTCGTCTCCGCGTGCCTCGGTTATTTCTATACCCGAGCTTTACTTATGCAATTTACATTGTGATAGCCTTCGTGCTTGAAGTTCATATCTTGCTATCATCTTGTTGCTTGAATTGCTTAGCATAAGTTGTTGGTGCACATAGGTGAACCTAGAATATTAGGTTGTTGGCTTGTTAATTTAAACACCTAGTTTTATTCCGCAATTATCAAGCCCCTAATTAGAAAAAGTTTTAATCGCCTATTCACCCCCCCCCCCCTCTAGGCGACATCCGGGCATTGTTTGTTCTTTCAATTGGTATCAGAGCCTCGTCTCTCTTGTTTGGCTTTACCGCCTAGAGAGTAAAGATGTCGTCTAGGGATTTAGTGCACAATTCCTTGTTTAGATTTAATGGCACAAATTTTAATGTTTGGAAAACTCATATGCTTAATCACTTATGGGTCTTGGACCCCAATATTGAGCATATCTTAGATATAGGTTTTTCTCCTCCAAAGGATTGCGAAAGTAAGACCTTTGAGGATGAGAAAAACTTATATCTAGATGCTCTAGCATCTAACGAGTTTTGCAAGTTTGTAAGTGTAGATGTGTTTGAGTCAATCATGCCTCTTCGGGATGCTCATGAGCTTTGGACCAAGCTTCAAGATAAATATGGAGTGTCCAACATTATTGAGGATGATTGTTCTCCCTCCACCTCCGGCTGTGACGAGCTCTCGTCTTCGACTACTTCACCAAAATGTGGTAAGCCACAATCCAATGTAATGGTGAGTAGTGTTAGGCTTTGCAACCTTGATAGTGAGCTCATTATTGATGATCATTTATCTCTATCTTGTTGCAATGCCTTATCTATGGACCTAAACACACATAGAACTATAAATGATCTTCATGCTAGTGTTGATAGTCCTTGCATATCATCAAAAATTTGCTTAGATAAATCTAATGATGATATGCTTGCTTTATCTTGTTCCAATGATAAAAATGTTTGTGTTCCCTCTAACTCTTGCATGAATGTTAATGTAGAGGAAACTCAATTAATTATGGAACAAGATTTGAACTTGAGTAGTTCAAAAATTAATTGCTCTTCTTCATCCATTACTTATTGCCTTATGGCTAAATCTTCTTCTAGCAATGATAATAATGATGATGATAATGGTGATGAAGAAGATGATATTGAAAAAATTAATGCTAGACTTCAAAATAAAGGTCTAATGATTCTCAATGCCATTCCTAGTAATAAAAGTGCCCAAGCTAAACTCTTTGAAATCATGAGCACTCTTATTGAGCGTGGGGAAACCATTGAGGCTTTGGAAGCAAGCCTTGAAGAAAAAGGTAAGATAGAAAGAGATGATGCTATGGAGAAAGCATCGTTAGAAGATGCTCTTGAGGAAGAGAAAGAGACTCGTGTCTCTCTTGAGGAGAAATTAGAAAATATAGAGGAATCTCATAATGATATAATTGCTAAAATCATTAAAGAACGTGACCATGCTCATGCTAAATATAAAGTGTTTAAAATGGAAAATGCTAGATTAAATAATGAGCTTGTCATGTTATCTTCCTCTACTCCTAATGTCAATGATGCTTGTGCTACTAACTCCACTTCTTGTGAAGCATCTATTATGAAGGAGAATGTTGAGCTAAGGGCTCAACTTGAGTTGCTAACGAGCAAGTATGAGAAGTTGGAAGCAAGTCATGAAAAGCTATCTAGCTCTAATGATAATCTTCTAGCATCCTATGGGAAGTTGGAAGAAAATCATGAAAAGCTATCTAGCTCTAATGATGAACTTCTAGCATCCTATGCTTGTCTCAAGTTGGCTCATGAGGCCATCACTACAAAGGTAACATCAAGTGAGCCTCATGTGGATATTAGCACAACTTTAATTAATAATGCTATATTGCCATGTGCTAGTCCTAGTAGTTCATCCACTAAAAATGTTGGTACATCTTGTGATGAACTACTTGCTTTGCCTTGTTGCTCTAACAACGATGCATCTACCTCCTCTAGTACTTGTGTTGTCACTAACCATGTAGAGAAAAGAGGAGAGCTCAAGGCCCAAGCCACTTCTTTGAAGAAAGGCTTGGAAAAGCGTCATGAAGGGAAGCGTGCACTTGACAACATGTTGAGTGTGCAACAATCCCCCAATGACAAGAGTGGACTTGGATTCAACTCCAACAACAAGATCAAGTCCAAGGTTGAGAAGAAGAAGAAGGGCCAAGTTCAAGTCAAGAATCCGGCCAAGATCACTTGCTTCAAGTGCAAGGTTGAAGGGCACCACGTTCGGGATTGCCCTATGAAGAAGAAGACGCTTAGTGAGAAGCAACTAGGGAAGCGGCCTCTTGTTCAATCTCGTGCTCAACCACGGGTTGAACAAAGACCACCTCCTAAGAAGACTCAAGTCAACGCTCCTCAAGTTGAGGAGCCTATTAAGAAGAAGAAGAGTCGGTGTTGCTACCTTTGCCGTGGCAAAGGTCATTTTGCTTCTTCATGCACTAACGGTACCCCATCCAACCCTATCATAATTAATGATGTGTATTCTCTTGGGAAGGATAGAGTTGGCAATGTGTTTGCCAAGTATGTAGGAGCTCAAAGTGGTGGCAAGAAAAGCACCATTTGGGTTCCCAAACCTATTGTGACTAACCTCTTAGGACCCAACTCGGTTGGGGACCAACAAGTTCAAACTTGATCAATAGGTGTTTATGGAGGGCATTGGTGACTTGGCTATTTTTGAAGAATTAAGGGATCTTCATGGTTTTATTTCTCAAGCCAAGTCAATTGGATTACCACATACTTAACTCATATCCAATGCTTTCTCCTTGCGGTAACGTGTATTTAACTCATATATTCATTGAAAGTTGCTTGCTCCCTTGCATGTGTTAGTTTTGTTCCTAGCATGTGCTTGTATATGATATGCTACTTTCCTACTTGTGTATGTTAGTTGTGTATCGTGTATGTGAAATTTGTGTGTTGAGCTTTATTGAATCTTGTGTGGATTTCATTTGGCTCTTTGAGATATTAATGGACTATCCCATTTTGGGGGAGTGATGTGCTTTGTGCACATCACAAACCTAAAAATGTGTATACATGAGGCACACCACCTAGTATTGATATTTAAATATTATCTAGCTACTATGTGGTATGTCATATTCATGAGAAATTCAAATTCTACAATGTCCATTAATTTCTCTAGTTGGTTTTATTTGCCTCTTGTTTAAAAATAAAATGAACTATCACATTATGGGGGAGTAATAAGCTATGTGCATATTACAATCCCACAAAATGTGAACATTTGAGGTTTGCCACTTAGATTTGATATTTTATATTATCTTTCCTATGTGGCATGATTGCTCGAACAATTCCAATTTCCTTTGGTTATCTTTTGGCTCTTGTTTGGGTGTGTTTGCTTGGTGTGTTTTTTTCTCTAATATGAATTTCCATATATTATGTGAGAAACCATTTGTTTCCTTTTATTCTAACCATGTCTTTGCCGGTTGGTTCGAATAATTGAAACTACCAACAAACCTCTTTAAAAATGGTGTTTTAATTCCTATCTTTTGCCGTTTGCTAGTTTGTGGTGAAGTTGGTCTTGTACATCATTCCTTTATACCACCGAGAAATATATCTATATACTCCTTGTCCATGACAAGTGTTTCTAGTAATTGTGGTGGATTTTGTAGATCATCTTCACATTGGCTCTTGCTTTAATTTGCTCTATCTATTGCCTTTCTTGCCTTTTGAATGGATCCTATCTTTCAATCGGTAGTGTTTAGTGTTTTAGATAAAATATGGAGAGTAATGATCCCTTGTGCAGGCATTTTGTATTCAAATGCAAATATCTAAGATAATGCATTAATCTTGGGGGAGCATTCCTTTTTATTTAGAACATAATGTTTTCTATCAATTATTGATCCTCTCAATTGGCATTTGATTCTTTATCTTGTGTTGGCACCTTAAATTGGTATTAATTGGAATTTAATATCTCCTCCATAGATATTTGTTCCAATTGATATTTTTTGTGGGAGTCTTGATACCTTTTTGTCTTAATCTTCTTTACTTGATTTCGGTCTAGTATCATCCTCTTCTTGGTATTTTTTTTCTCCTAGTTGCTATTTTTGTTTTAATTGGTATCTTATTTTCAATTGGTGTCTTATCGATCATTTGTTGTGTTGATTTGATTCCTATTGATATCACACTTCATGTGTTGATGTGTTTTGGAATCAATCATTTGTTGATTTGATTTTTCCTCAATCATGTGTTGATTTGGAGTTTGATATAATTTGGACAACCTTTTGTGTCACACTCTCGTGTGCTCTCTTCTTGGTTCACTTGGTGTTTTTGTCCAAATTGTATATCGTTTGGATCTTGAAAGACCTTGTATGTATATCCTTTAACATTTATATTATATGGCATGCTAGTCCTTTTAGTTCCAATATATAGGGGATACTCCACCGAATCCTAAATCGGCTAAGATGTGCATGAAATTCAATTTCATATCTATATGCACATATTTACGTGGAGTGTTTCCTATATATTGTAGTTTATCTAACTACTATGGGACCCAATGAGTTTGGGAACCATTTTGTACTCTAATTGTGTTTTAGGTACAATGGAGATGCATTGGATGCTTGCCTCATTCATAAGGAAGGTGTTCTCACCGTGTGATTGTCGGAGTCAAGCTTTGATGTCAAACCAACTCTCATCATTTTCATCACCAATGTCATCTCGGTAACAAGTATCTATCTCATGCAGACCTTTTTGTATCCAACCTTGTGTAGGTTGTCTTTTTGCATGAAATCCTTTATATGCAATTGTTGTGGTTTTGGCTTTTTCCTTCACTTAATATATCTTTGTGATATGTGTGTTGAATTTGCAAAAACCTTTCTTCAATTGATATTATTTCCTTGTGATACTTGTTGCCTATTTCAAAGCATCTCCACTATAACTTGTTCCCTTAGTGATATGTGTGATGCATTTGATATATTTGAAGTCCTTTTATGTACAATGAGATAAATTTGAGCTATGTGCTATGCTTTTAAGCAACAATCTCATTTGTATATTTATGACTTCCTTTTGGATACCTTGTTACCTTTTCCCCGGACCATTTTCGTATGTATATGTTTCTTTGCGGATGTATATCTTCAATGGTTTGTCTAATAAGAAACCTATACATTTGAGAGAGGTCATCTTTTAGTTGGTATCCTATTTCTTTTGAGCCACCTTGTTTTTCATCTATAATTCTTTGGTGGTTCCAAATTTGTCTTATTGTTTATTGGTATCTTTGCACACTCATGTATTTCTTGAAGATCTTGTACGTCATACTTACCATGGTAAGCATGTTGTTTTTTATTGGCTAAATGATCTCACTAGCTTTTGGCATTTTCAATTGGTTTTAGTTTCCAATTGATATCCCTAAGCTTGTGAGTATATTTCTTTAAAAGATCTTTTTATCTCGGTTGGGCCTATCTTATGTTGAATTTTTGAAAATTGGTATCTTTTTATGGCTCAACCACATCTTTGGTGCAAGTGCTATGATTTGCTTTTGCATTATGCACTCTTGCACTTGTTGAATGTTCTAGATGATTTTGGGGGAGTGAGGATTCCATATTTGTGCACTCGTTATTTGTGCATGAACATTGGGGAGCTTCTCCGGTTTTATTTAGAACTCTCGCTTTGGATCTTTTTGATTGCTTTTCTCCTTTGTGGAGATGTTTAAAATGATTTCATCCTTCTTGCAATCTTTGGATCCTCAATATAGTTTGATTTCCTCTAATTATTCATCAATGAACAAGTGCACTTGATTTCACTCATATCTTGAGAAATGCACACCTTGTTAGAGGAACTCATATTATATTGGCTCTCTAAATTTTTCTTCCCATTTCGGCAATCGATGCCAATGGGGGAGAAGTTTAGAGGGTTTAAGGGAATTTTGGTTTTATGCTTTTGTTGCATTCTTGCTTGTTTGTCATGCAAGGATGCTTTATTCATTATATAAACCCTCTTAAACGGGATTGTCATCAATTACCAAAATGGGGGAGATTGAAAGTGCATGGTTGATCCCATGCATGGTTTTGGTAATTAATGACAATCTCTATGGACTAATATTTGCTTTGAGCTCTATGTGTAGGTTGTCCTTTAGCTTGTGTCAAGATCATTTGTTGATCAAGGCCAAGCTTGTCTCCATGTGTTGGAGTCAAGGTGGTTTGCTTGATCTCCATGTGTTGGAGTCAAGCACAAGGGAAGAAAAGTGTTGGGTTGATCAAGGCTTCGTGCGGGTTGATCAACTCTCAAGTTCAAGTGAAGATATGCCGAAGAGTGCTCCTCCCATCTTGGTGTATGGGGGAGCGTCATGTGATTCTTCACCAAGCGAAGCGCAATCAAGAAGATGGTTCGCCTTGAGGAGATGAAGATAGTCTCCATCGACCTCAAGTGGATTAATGCGCAAGGCAAAGGTATGATCTTGGTAGGGCTTTTATTTTACCGGTCTCATGTTGTTTAGTGAGAGACCGGATTATAGGATAGATAGCCGTACTATCAAGAGGGGCTCTCGACCGAGTATCGTGATCGTATCGTTCGTGGAGAGCTCAAACCTTTGCATCCATGCAATCATCTTTATTGGTTCTTATTTGGCTTTTATCCATGTGAGAATTTAGAGCTTGTGTTCATCTCCATACCAAGCTCTAGTTCATCAAAAACGGATCTCTTGAATATCTTCTTGCGTTTTTTGATATCGGAGGTTTTACCGGTTTGTCTCTTCTTTTGAGGTCAAACTCTCGCCTTATATTTTCCTCCTCACATGATAGACTATGATGTGTATATGCATGATCTTGTAGGGCTTGTGATTATCTTCGTAACAAGCCCAAGATCATTGAAAACGGAGTCTTGATGAAAAGCTTGTGCATTTTCGGTGTTGGAGATTTTGCCGGTTCATCCGCTTGGAAAGGTCTCACCATTCCATCCCTCTGCACAATCTCCTTTGCTTGTTTTCATATTTTCAGTTTTTGTAGGGTAAGCTCTTGTCGTCCTCTTTCCAACAAAATTGGATTCACTCGATTCGGACTTCATTTGCAAAAGTTATGGCAGTTCTGGTTTTCACTGTTTGGATCTACCCCGGAGAGGGTCCGGAGTCTCCGGTCACACCGGAGTCTCCGCCCCCAAGGACCCGGAGTCTCCGGCCTATGATTTTCGCTGCCGTTTGTCTGCTGTGGTGCGCTTCTGGACAGGGGTCCGGAGTTCCCCCGGAGAAGGACCGGAGTCTCCGACCCACCGGAATCTCCGGCCCGAGGACCCGGAATCTCCGGCCCTCCTCTTTTTTTCTCAGCCTTTGCATCTGTGTGGTGCGCCTCTGGATAGGGGTCCGGAGCACCCCCGGAGGGTGCCCGGAGTCTCCGGCCTCCCCGATGACCCAGCAGGCCGGAGTCTCCGGTCACTTACTCCGGAGTCTCCGGCCTGGACAGGCTCCAACGGCTAGTTTTTGGGGGAGGCTATAAAAAGCCTCCTTCCCCCCCAAAACCTGGTTAGACACCTTTGCTCACTTGTTCTTGCTCTTCCCCTTTGTTCTAATCCTTGTGAGCTTGATTCCTCTCTTCCCCTCCAATGATTCTTGCCCAAATTTAGGGTTTCAAGAGAGGAGATCTAGATCTACCATTCCACCAATCAAAATCCCCTCTAAGTGAGGGAAAACTTGTGGATCTAGATTTTGGGGTTGCTTTGTGTTCATCCCTTTTGTTCTTCCTCTCTTATTCCCTCCATAGCATTAGTTGCTTTGGTTGGAATTTGAGAGTGAAGGATTTGAGCACTTTGTGTGCTCTTGCCTTTTGCATTTGTTGCATCGGGTTGCTCCCTCCACGGTGATACGTGAAGATCAAAGTTGAGAAGCTTGTTACTCTTGGGTGCATTGTGTTCCCAAGAGCTTGTTGCCTCTTGGGTGCATTGTGTACCCTAGACGGTTTGGAGGTGCCGCGAAGACTTCGCTTGTGAAGCTTCGGCACGAGTTTGGGAGCCCCCAATTGAGTTGTGGGTGTGTGCCCCAAGAAGAGTTGTAAAGGGCTCCGGAATCCGCCTTGAAGGATTCCGATAGTGGAAGGTGAACCAATCCCTTGGGTGAGGTTCATCGGAGAATAGGGTGAGGCCTTTGTGGCATCTTGAGTAGGCCTTTTCTGGCGAGCTCACACCCCTCCAACGAGACGTACTCCCTTAACAAGGAGGAACTCGGGAATACATCCTCGTCTCCGCGTGCCTCGGTTATTTCTATACCCGAGCTTTACTTATGCAATTTACATTGTGATAGCCTTCGTGCTTGAAGTTCATATCTTGCTATCATCTTGTTGCTTGAATTGCTTAGCATAAGTTGTTGGTGCACATAGGTGAACCTAGAATATTAGGTTGTTGGCTTGTTAATTTAAACACCTAGTTTTATTCCGCAATTATCAAGCCCCTAATTAGAAAAAGTTTTAATCGCCTATTCACCCCCCCCCCTCTAGGCGACATCCGGGCATTGTTTGTTCTTTCAATTGTGAGCCTTGAAAAGGAAGGGGAAGTTATCATTGGCCAAAAGAATTTGGAAAAATTCATTACGGATTTTTACAAAAAGCTTTTTGGTCAACCAGAGGTCTCTAATATAAAGATGAGACCCGAAGGCATGAACAAAATAGACCAGGAGATAGCCTATCAGTTGACAGAACCTTTCTCCTTATCTGAGATTAAACTTGTGGTGTTTGGGATGGCTAAAAATAAATCTGCAGGCCCTGATGGCTTTCCCATAGAATTCTATCAACTCTTTTGGGATACAATAAAAATGAACTTGCTAGCACTTGTGAATGATTTTCAACACGGCAAGCTTGAGATATCGAGATTAAATTATGGAATCATAACTCTTATTCCAAAATGCAAAGATCCCACTGACATCAAGAAGTTCAGGCCGATTTGCTTGTTGAATGTTAGTTTTAAGATAATTACAAAAATGATCATGAATAGGCTTTCCCCTGTTGTGGACCCAGTGGTTGGGCCTACACAGACAGCTTTTCTGAAAAATCGTTATACTATGGAGGGAGTTCTCATTTTACATGAAACTTTGAACTCACTTCATTCGAGTGAGAAATCAGGGGTTATGTTTAAAGTAGACTTTGAGAAGGCCTATGACAAGATTAAATGGCCATTTGTTTACCAAATGCTCAAACTGAAAGGTTTCCCTGACATATTTGTGATTGGATTATGAAAACAATTGTTGGAGGGAAAGTAGGTATCAAGGTTAATAATAGTATTGGATCTTATTTCCCAACACATCAGGGCTTGCGACAAGGGGATCCTTTATCCCCGTTGTTGTTTGATTTAGCCGCTGATGGGTTAGCCATTATTATGGAGAGAGCAAGAGATTTAGGCATTATTAAAGGTCTTGTATCAGATTTAGTGGAGGGGGGGCTTGTGTTATTGCAGTACGCTGATGACACAGTCTTCTTTATACAGGATGATATTCTGAGTGCACAAAACTTAAAATTCCTACTCTGCACTTTTGAGCAGATGTCGGGACTCAAAATAAATTATGATAAAAGTGAGTTGTATTGCTTTGGGGATGCTGTGGACAAAGAAAATCAGTATAGTCTGATCTTTTCTTGTTCGTCTGGCACGCTCCCTATGAAATATTTGGGGATTCCAGTAGATAAGACCCGTCTGTTAGCTAAACATTGGAAAAAAGCTGAGGAAAGCATGGAAGGAAAATTGAGCTGTTGGCAAGGGAAACTGATGCCAATTGGAGGGAGATTGATCCTCATTCAATCAAGCCTAAATAACACGCCTCTTTATATGCTCTCCTTTTATTCTCTACCTAAGGGGGTTAAAAAACACATGGATTACTTTGGGGCTCGTCTGCTGTGGGGTGAAGATTTAGGGACAAGGAAATATCATCTGGTTAGGTGGGAGGTGGTTTGCACACCTAAGGACTATGGAGGTCTGGGTGTAAAAGATTTGAAATGCATGAACATTGCCTTACTTTGTAAGTGGCTTTGGAGACTAGAAAATTCTACAGGTTTGTGGCAGAAATTTCTGTACAACAAATACCTGCGTGACAACACTTTGAGTGGGGTCAAGATTAATAATGGGGACTCTTGGTTTTGGAGAGGCTTGATCAAAGTTCGAGATATTTTTTACTCTTTTTGCACACGCAAAATTGGAAATGGAAAACGAACTCGTTTTTGGGAGGACGTCTGGATGGGAGACTGCCCGCTTTCAATTAAGTATGAGAGATTATATGCTATATGTGAATATATTGAAGTCACAGTGAACAAGGTATTTACAGAGGGGTGGCGTAGATTTAAATTTCGACGTGCCCTTACTAATGAAACTTTACAAATGTGGGTGGAACTCAAGGAAGAATGTGGGTCGGTTATGTTATCAAACAGTGAGGATTACGTGACCTGGAAGCTAGACCCCAAAGGCTTCTCGGTCAGATCACTATATCGAGCTTTGAAGATAGGAAGCATGGGCTTCCCCTTCAACTCATTGTGGAGATATAAAATTCCAGCTAAAGTACGAGTTTTCTTGTGGCTGGCAGTTAGAAAAAGCATTCTCACTAAAGATGTTTTACATCGCCGAGGGTGGAAGGGGGATAAGATGTGTCAATTCTGTGGTGTGGATGAAACAATTACGCATCTCCTTTTCACTTGCCCCCTAGCACGATATGTTTGGAATGTTGCTAGTTGTGCCTTCGGTTTTAAAAGTAAACCTAGATCGATGCAACATATGCTGGGAGCTTGGATCCGAAGTTTCTCTAAATCTGATAAAAAGTTGGTTACTGTTGGTATGGCAGCGATCGTTTGGGCCGTCTGGAAGACACGTAATAATGCGTGCTTCCGACACATTAGGCCTTCTGATCCGGTGGCTGTTACCAACATAATTGGTCATATGATCTCATCTTGGTCGATCTTGCAGGACACAAAGAAAAAACAGAATGCGCTCATTTGGGGAGTCAAGTTGTTCATGCAATTATCAAGTGAGACCTTCAATGCAGCGAAAGGATGGAGACCGACGGTGCCGCGGCTGACAGGATGAAGCTCCCGCAAAAAAGCATTCATGTTGTTTCCTTTGTTTCTTTGGCTGTAGAACCTTCTAGTTGATGCTTAAGCCTTGGTTGTCAGCCTTTGTCGGTGTAGGCAGCCGTGGAACGCCTTTTGTAGGTAGATGGGTGAGCTGGATGAATTTTCAAATCCCTACGAGGATTCTGTTTAACGCCTTTTTTTTCTCTTTCTCTTTTCCTTTTCTCCTGTTTACAATACACTTTGGTTTCTATTAATGGAAATCGGGGGGGGGGGGACCCCCTTGGCTCAAAAAAAAAGATGGTTGGCTTCTGCAAGGTAGCCCTGAGGTTGTTTGACAGGCTCCAAAATTCTTTCTGCTACCAGAAATCTCACTGCCCCTGGAGATTTTTTTTCAATCCGGTAACCAGATCCTTGATGCTAACAACTCTAGTTATAGTCTATCCTCATGCATATATCTTAATATGGTTACAAATAAAATGATGGTGTGATCACCATTTCTTCGCGATCCCTGCCATCAATGACACCTAGACTTTTACAATCCCATACAAATAGAAGTAAGTGAAGCTTATAATCATCGATACCGAAATTAGCATTTCTTGAACAAGTCGGTTTGAACAATCCAGTTTTTACTTCCACTCGCAGCTGACGATTTTTTTTTCGAGAACTCGCAGGAGGTCTGCGTGTTTCTATATTGAGCATCAAAGGGACACAGTACAATCAGAGTTACAAGCACAGCGGGCAGGAAGAGACCCATCGCTGGCGACACCACTCTCGGCCATCAGCCACTTAGGGCCAAGGCACCTATTGAGAACGGATGACAACTACTTCTGACTAACTCCACACCTACATGCCGCCCAAATTCGCCACTCGTCCTCAATGCCCGCGGTGACGATCCCAGCGGACAACGTCTTGTTGGATTGATCTCAACATGACCGAACCCAACGGATCGATCACACTGTTGGATTGATCTCAATGTGACCGAACCCAACGGATCGATCACACCCCTTGACCGCGCCCTGATCGGGGGCGCCCGTTCTGTTATGGACGGTGGGCCCCTATTGCCGCGCTATATAAAGGGTGGGGGGCGGCCTGCACGACTCACGAGGTTGACCGTGCGCCGTCACCCCCCACCGACATCCCTATCCGATCTAGGGTTCTAGCGTGAGCCGACGGGAAGCTCCACCGCCGCCATCGCCACACTCACCAACACCACCACCCACTTCACCACTCACTCACCTCACCGGCCACTACCACCATGGCCGGCTCCTCGAGCTCTGCACCGCAAGGAGAAGGTATACTCCAATCCCTCTCTCTTTCTCTGTCTCTCTCTCTCTCTTTTACCGAAGAAGGCAAAACCCTAAAAGTTCTACCGTAGTGGATCTGTCCTAGTTGATCTTGTAGTGTTAACATTGGTATCAGAGCGAGGCTAGGTCACAGATCTTCTCGGTTGGAAAAGAAATCAAAAGAAGAAATCGAAAAGAACCCTCCCCGAAACCCCAGATCGAAAAGAAAAAGAGAATGGGGAAAAGAGAACTTACCGGAGGGCCTCGAGCTCGCCGACAAAGTGCGCCGCCGTCTCGGCCGCGCCAGTTCCTCTCGATCTTGATGCGCGTCGACAAGCCGAGGCATCAAGACGAAGAACACACCCCCTCGGGGGCAAAGAAAAGATGAACCCCTCGGGGAGTAGGACGCCGGAGCGCGTTCACCGCAAGGCGGACGTGCCACCGGCGAAGGAGAAGGCAATGGCGCAACCACCATCTCCTCGTAGGTGTTTGCATCGGAGGGGAGAGGAAAAGAAAGGGGGAAAAGGGGGGATGGAACGAAGCGGTGGTCTTCATCGTCGTCTCCAGCTCGCCGTCGGTCGGCGGCGACCGCCGGAACCCTAACCCTAAACAGATCAGGGAGGAGGGCGAGAGGGGGGAAATGACCTAGGGTTTCCTCTCACCCGGGCCGACTGGGCGTTTTGTTCCGGCGAAAACGGCGGTGAGCCGTCAGATTCAGATGGACGGCTGGGATTGAAACCCTAGCTCGTCCACGGGCCGACGGGCCGAAAGGATAGAGGCCGTGGGCCACTGGGCCGACTTGCGTGCCGCGCGCGCTACGCAGAAAGCTGGGTTGTGGCCCAGTTACTTGTTTTTTCCGCAAAAAGTCTTTTTCTATTATCAGAAGCATGTTTTAGCTGTTTTTGTCTATTTTTAGGCAAATTTGTACCAGTTTTTCCTATTCAAAAATTATCCAATGAAATTCTTGTCTAGGAAACAGAAAAGTAAAAGAATTGCTTCTGAAAAGGTATAAAGTTGATAGAATTTTTATTCATAGTCTTCCGCTGCAAATGTGTTCTTTTAAATTCAAAAGTCAATAGAATTAAAAGAGCATGTTAAAGAAATTGTTGTAATAATTGTGATTATGTTATTTTTTATAACCAAAATTATTAATGACATAATTATGATTTATTATTGTTAAGCATATGCATTATTTCTTTTTCTGCCCAACGGTGATATAGTTTTAAATTGCATATACAGTTGCATGTTATAATTTTGACCAACGTTGGATTATTTCATGCAATTGTTGTAAAGTTCTCACCTCATTGTGATTATTTCAAGAGGGTACCTCTTGATGAGCTGTCTCAAAGATGTCCCTACCCTCAGAGGTGACAACTACTCCGAGTGGTGAAAGAAAGTTGATCTGGCATTTGTATGTGCTGAGTTAGACTGGGTTGTGGAAACCCCACAGCCAGTCATGCCAAAAGAGCCTGAAAGAGAGGCAAAAGATTCTGATGATGATTGGGAGAAAAAGAAGAGGGACTATGCGCCTTTGGTGATGTCTTATTCCCTCAGCAAGCAAAAGTGGCTTTCAGCCAACAAGAAGTGCATGGCCTTCTTAAAGAACACAATTGAGAATGCTATTGTGGGCTCAATTGCAAAGTGTGCTTCCGTTGGAGAGTTCCTTGAAAAGGTAAAGAACCAGTTCACTGGTTCTTCAACGATTTATGCTACCCAGTTGCTGAAACAGCTGGTGACAGGAGGTGGACATGGCATAAGGGAGCATATCCTGAGGATGAGTAACATGGCAGCTAAGCTTAAGCCCATGGATGCTGATCTGGACTCAAGCCTGCTCTTCTTGTTCACCTTGTCATGGCTTCACTGCCGAAAGAGTTTGACACTTTTGTTGTCAACTAAACATGTCCCCTGAAAAGTGGGACATAGAAAAGACTATAGCCATGTGTGTCCAAGGAGAGGACAGACTTAAAGCCTCACATGGTGGTTCCATCAACTATGTGAAGGACAACAAGAAGAGGAACTACAACCAAAGTCACAGTGGTTCCCCTTCAAAGCCACATGGTAAAGCTCCCTCTCATTATCAGAGTCAGCAAAAGTCTTTCCTAGTGGACAAAGACACTTACCTCCACTGCAAGAAGACTGGGCACTACAAGAAAGATTGTCCTGAATGGCTGAATTCAATAATGGCAAAGAACGATAACAATGTTGTTTCCTTTGTAAATGAATCCTTGTATACACAGTTTTCGAAATCTACTTGGTGGATTGACTCAGGTGCAACTGTTCATGTTGCAAATTCTTTACAGGGATTCAGTTCGGCGCGGACTACGCAAAGAAACAAAAGATGCATTGATGTTGCAAATGGAGTCCAAGCAGACGTTGAAGCTATCGGCGACATATCCCTGAAGTTAGCTGATGGATTCACAATTCTGCTTAGAGATGTTTTATATGTTCCTTCATTACACAGAAATTTGATTAGTGTCTCACGTTTGGACAAAGACAGTTATGAGTGTTATTTTGGACATGGCAAGTGTGCCATATGGTGTAATAATACTCATGTGGGGGTTGCTTTCCTTCACAATGAGCTTTATTTATTATCCTTAAGTGAAAAAGTTTATTCTATGTGTAATGTGAATGAGCATATTTCTGCGTCGGAAAAAGAACAAAAGAAAAGAAAGAGAATGCATGATTCATCGAAATTATGGCACTGTCGTTTAGGCCATATTTCACAAGGGAGAATAGAAAGACTAGTTAAAAATGAAATTATTCCTCCGTTAGAGTTCTCAGACATAGAGCAGTGCATCGATTGCATAAAAGGAAAATTTGTAAAACAAATTAAAATGGTGCAAACCGAAGCACAGCGACACTAGAAATTATTCACACTGATATTTGTGGACCATTCTCAGTGAAAAGTGTGGATGGTTATGACTCGTTCATAACATTCACAGATGACTACTCCCGATATGGTTATATTTATCCAATCAAAGAAAAATCAGAGGCATTGGATAAATTTAAAATATTCAAAGCTGAAGTTGAAAATCAGCATGATAAAAGAATAAAGATAGTAAGATCTGATCATGGGGGGGAGTACTACGGTCGGCACACTCCATATGGTCAAGTCCCTGGACCTTTTGCGAGGTTTTTGCAGGAGACTGGAATAGTCGCTCAGTATACAATGCCGGGCGAACCTCAGCAAAATGGAGTAGCTGAAAGGCGCAACCGTACCCTTATGGATATGGTGCGCAGTATGATGAGTTACTCCACATTGCCATTGGGATTATGGATGGAGGCGCTTAAAACCGCCGTTCATATTCTCAACAGAGTGCCAAGTAAGTCGGTGCCCAAAACACCGTACGAACTATGGACAGGAAGGGTGCCCTCTCTTCAACACCTCAGGGTGTGGGGGTGCCCAGCTGAGGCAAAATTGTTTAATCCAAATATTGCAAAGTTAGATCCCAAAACAGTCAGTTGCCACTTCATTGGCTATCCCGAAAAGTCAAAAGGTTTTCGTTTCTACTGCCTAGACAGATACACAAAGTTTGTAGAAACGAGACATGCAGTCTTTTTAGAAGACGAACTGATGAGGGGGAGCATGGTAGCCCGAAAAATAGATCTTGAGGAGAAGAGGGTGCATGCACCTAATCCGATCATTCAGGAGCCATTTTTCTCGCTACCTGTTGTGCCTGCATCAACAATCCCTGAGATTGCGGTGCAAGCACCTGTTGTAACTCCACCCGTGACCACAATGGGCGAAGATCCGGAGCCTGCCCGCCAGGAACGGACTGAACCCATTGTTGAGCATGAAAGGGAGCTGCAGCAGCCAACTGTAGAGAATCCACCAGAGACAGAAAACCTTGGAAGGTTTAAGAGAATTAGAAAGCCAGCTATTTCTAGTGATTATGTATATAATACAGAGATAGCTCATATGGAAGGTGATCCCACCTCATATGAAGAAGCCATGAGAAGTCCTCACTCATCGAAGTGGCAGGAGGCTATGGAAGATGAGATGAGGTCGATGAGTTCCAACGATGTTTGGGACTTAGAAAAGATTCCTAAAGGAGCCAAAACAGTAGGCTGTAAATGGGTCTACAAAACAAAGTATGACTCCAATGGGAATGTAGAAAAGTATAAAGCATGTCTTGTGACAAAAGGATTTACGCAAAGAGAAGGAATAGGTTATAATGAGACATTTTCTCCGGTCTCATGTAAGGATTCCTTCAGAATCATAATGGCACTAGTTGCACATTTTGATTTAGAGCTGCATCAGATGGATGTAAAGACGGCATTTCTAAATGGAGATTTAGAAGAAATTGTCTACATTAAACAACCCAAGGGTTTTATCATGGAAGGCGAGGAAGATATGGGATGCCGTCTAAAGAAATCCATTTATGGATTAAAGCAAGCCTCTAGACAGTGGTATCTGAAGTTTAATGAGACAATTAAAAGATTTGGATTTAAAGAGAATGTTGAGGACAACTGCGTTTATGCAAAGTTTAAAAGTGGGAAATATATTTTCCTAATCCTATATGTGGATGATATCCTGCTTGCTAGCAGCGATGTTAGTCTACTAATAGAGACGAAAAAGTTCTTGTCCTCAAATTTTGATATGAAAGATCTTGGTGAAGCATCATATGTTTTGGGCATAGAAATTCACCAAGATAGAAAGAATGGAGTGTTAGGACTATCGCAGAAGGCATATTTATAAAAGGTTCTAAAGAAATATAATATGCATGCGAGTAATGCCACACCTGCTCCTATAGTCAAAGGCGACAGTTTTGGGAAATTTCAATGTCCCAAAAACCAATATGAGATCTATCAAATGAAAGCAGTACCATATGCTTCGGCTGTTGGAAGCTTACAGTATGCACAAGTGTGCACTCCCCCTGACTTAGCTTTTGTTACCGGGTTACTAGGTAGATATCAATCAAATCCAGGCATAGAGCACTGGAAGATGGCAAAGAAAGCATTGCGTTATGCACAAGGCACAAAGGACCTTATTCTAACATACAAAATATCTGATTCCCTACAGATAAGAGGGTATTCAGACGCAGATTTTGCGAGGGATAAAGATGATAGAAAATCCACGTCTGGATACGTGTTTACTCTCGCAGGAGGGGCTATTTCGTGGAGAAGCTCCAAACAGTCAATAGTTGCATCATCCACAATGTATGCAGAATTTATAGCATGTTATGAGGCCACGGAGCAGGCGATATGGCTAAAGAAATTTATTCTCGACTTGAAAGTGGTAGATTGTATTGACAAACCACTAAAGATGTACTGTGACAACCAGTCCGCAGTACTTTACGCTCACAACAACAAGTCGAGTAATGCTACAAAGTGTAACAGCCCCAGTTTGGCACCCTAAAATATGGGCCAAATTTTCACTTTTTGCTTTGCTTTGCATTGCATCATGGCATACTTATTTAAATTGCTAAGTTAATAAAGCAACAACTGGAAAACAATAACAGGGAAGCAAATCCTTTCCAAAATTTTCAAACCAAATACAATACTCAAATTGGCAAAACCAAATGTTTTTGAGTTTCCAAATTGTCTAGGAAGCTCAAGGATATATTTTATAAATAATTGTCAAAGGCTAAATTCTGAACAAGCAAATAAATAAATTGAGAATCCAAAATTGGTTCAATTCAAATCCTATTTTGAAACCAAGCTAAACCTTTACAAAAATTCAAACTAAAATTATGGGGAGCTTCATTTTCATACTAGGAGCCTCCATGATTAATTTCATTATTTTTGGAAATATTTAAGTGCTTCAAATAAATGCATTTTGCAATCAATCAAAAATGACCACATGACAACAATATGAACAAATCTGAAACTAAACAAATTATTTTAAAGCACCAATTTTTGTGGAGGTTCTAAGGGTCAAGGGTAGGCCACATGAATTTTTGTATATTTTATAAAAATGGTTTAAGGCCTCAATTAAATTAACCAAACTGCTGCTGGACCATTTTGCAAATAAGGAAAATTGAGGCAGGGGGTTTTTGCTTTTCTTTTCTTCTTTCTTCTCCATAGTGCGACCATGGCCACTGGTGCCATGCCGTGCGCCCCATGCCGCCGCCCCCACCCGCGGAAGCCGTGCCTCCGTGGACATGGACGCGCCCCACGCGCCTCCCCACTTGCCCGCACCCCATTTCCCCCCAACTACTCCCTCTCGTCTCGCTCCCTCTCTCCTACCGAGCTCTGCCATTGCCGCCACGGTGCCGAGCTCATCGCCGTCGTTCCTGCCCTCCCCGCTTAGATCGAAGCCGATACAAGTTTCACCGTGTCCTCCTCCACCTCCTCGTGCAAGGAATCGGTCCGGGGTCGCCCGCATCGGCGCCGCCGTCCTTGATTTCTCCCGCATCGGCCGAGCCCTGTTGAGGACGCTTTCGTCGCCGTCCTCACTCCCCCGCCGTCGCCGACCACTCCATCGGGCTTCGGGTGAGCCCCTCGATCGTTTAGGCTTTTCCCCGTTCCCTCTCTCCTCCTCTCGCCGCCGTTCACCGGACCTCACCGCCGGCGTCACTCACCACCGTGCCCCGGCCTGGGCACCGGCCTGTCCGGCCAGGAGGCCGGCTGGCTCGGGCTGCTGCCCGGCCTGGGCTCGGTCTGGGCCGGCCAAAAGGCCGGCACCCTCGGGCACCATCCCGGCCTGGACCCCAGCCTGGGCCGGCCACTAGGCCGGATGCTTCGGGTCCCTACCCGGCCTGCGGCCCGGCCTGGCCGGTTTGGAGGCCGGCCTGTCTGTCTTTTAATTTTCCTTTTTGGAATTTAAAGTTAAATTTAAATAATTAATAACTATTTAAATAATGATCCAAATTTGGCAAATCAAATATCAAAATGCTCAAGAAAACAAACTCTACCTGTTAGAACAATTGAAATGATCCTTTGAGTTTATATTTTGCTGTTTGTTAAGAATTCCTAAAATGGTATAAATAATACCTAATTTGGGAAAAATCATAATTCGATAAATATTTAACCAAAAATTGAATAAAATATCAATGTGATCAGCACTTCAAATGCTATCAAACCATGCTAATATTACATCATGATCTCAAATATTTATTTGATGTCATTCTTTAAATGATTAAACGAAATAAATTCAAATAATCAATTAATTCACTATTTATTCATCGATAATCGAAAAATCACAAATGAGGTACCAAAATGATCGGAGGAACAAAACCTACTTAATCATGTCATGCTCATGCATATTTGATCCACTTCTTAGTAATGTAATAATTTATAAACAATGTGGCCACTAAGATAAATATGGGGTTGTTTCCAAATAATTGCACTAATTAATTGGAACTCCATTTAATTTGTTAGATAAATCAAATGATGATATCCTTGCATAAGCTTGACATGTCATCATGTGATTGTGCATCGCACTTGTCTTCGTGTGATTTATTTTGTTCTTCTATATTTATTTGGGTATCGATAGATTCCGGAGTCGAGGTTAACCCTATCTACCTCGACGAGCAGTACTACACGCCCCGGCAGCAAGGCAAGAGATAACCTAACCTTCTTGGCATCTAGCATCCTACTGTTTTATAAACTTATTTTATCCACCATAATATTGCATTTGATTCTATGTCAACTTTTGGTCAATACTAGAGTACCCTATGAATGCATGTTTTTCCCCGAGCCACTACATGTTTCCCTACCTATGAACCATAGGGTTGATGTGTTGGCCTGAGAAAAAGATATAATTGTTGTATCTATATGCTTAGCTATGCTTAGCCATGCTTAGTCGAATGCTATTTATGTCTGTTGATTAAATTCCATAATTATGATGTGGATGGAATGTTCGGACATGGTGGTTGCTGTTGGTACTTAATTAAATTGCTTAAAAGGCTTGGATGAGTTGCCATCGGGGATGGTGTTTTGTCTCATTCTTGCCCCTAGGTGCGAGTTCTTGTCTCTAGACTCAAGATCGAGCGTGCTGCCATTGGTGGGAGTATGGGCTCCTTACTAACTGAATAACTTGTGCGGGCGTATCCAAGGATCCTCTAGATTTGCGCTTTCCATTTGCGTGTGAGTTGCAGGTGGACGAAGGCGCGATGAAGAGGGTGTGTGTGGTGTTAGGGCGTGGCGATGGGGGCAGGGGCTGAAATAGGCTGGGTAAACTTGCCCTGTCACCACAGATGATTCTTGGATAGTCTCACGCAAGGTAAAGGTTTAACCACGCCCACTTGCCAGCTTTCCCCAGAAGAGAGATAACTAGGCGAGCCGGACGGTACCAATGGGTAAAGTAGTACACCCCTGCAAGGTTAAATCTTTTCGAAAAGCCGTGTCCGCGGTTATGGACGACTTGCGAACGGATATACGAGACCATAGAGAATTTTAACCTAATTAAAATTTGGCAGCTAGAGGTTGCAATTACAACGTGTGTTAAAAGGTTCATTTCCTCGAGGGTGAGTCGAGGGAGTGCCTTGGTGGAAATGAGAGGTGGATTCTTGGTACTATTGGTTCGATGAGAACCGAAGGAAAAAGTTACTCTCTTATCCTTTTTATGAAAAATCTTCTGTGTAGTCAATGCCATGGGTCAGATATGTCTTTTTAAATGAAAACTAGCTTTATGCAAATAACTACTATACAGCTTTAGAGCCTCCGTCAGCATTGGGACTATATCGCCCTACTAAACTTGCGAGTACGTCGTACTCAGTCTCTCTTTGCTACTTTATAATTTGTTTCAGAGGAGGACGACACCGAGCAGACAGGTGGCTTCTTCCTGGACATCGACGAGTAGTTCGGAGTTCCCAGGTGGCAGCTTGGGACGTCGGAACAAGCTGGCTGGGTTGATGTTTATGTGAAGGCCTCTTAGGCTATATATTTGGATCTTGTTGTACTAGGCAACTAATTCGCTTTCGCATGATGTATTGTTGGGTCTGTGACCCCTTTTGTGTGTAATTTGTATCTTTCTCATATATGAGTTGCGATATGATTTTTGTGTCGTAGAGTCTGCAATGTGTCAGTTGTTCCACAAGTCTTGATCTCTGTTTTATACATTGATAGCTATGCCAGTGTTTATGGCACGATCGATGTGTTGCGTGGGAGCGGTAATTCCATGCCCTTCGATTGTGTAGCATAGCCTGTGGGTTACATAGCCTCTCTGTATAATTGCGGGGTCGGGGCGTTACACAAAGCCAATAGAAATAAAGTATTATGTTGTGAAAGACAAAATCCAGGATCACACTATAAGTCTCGAGCATATAAGGACAAAGGATATGCTTGCGGATCCACTAACGATAGGCTTTCCTCCCAATGTGTTCAAGGAACACTTAGCCGACATGGGTTTAAGGTAGAGCCTATGATTCCTAGATCATAAGAGGTCCAAAAGTTAAAGTTTTTGTTTCAAAACAAAGAGGTATATTGTAGCTGTCTGATTCTATCGGCAATTGAGCTGAGACGATGAAACATGCTCTATGTATCGACTTGTGATGAAATGAGCAAAGTAAAAGTTAAATGTAAAGTTGAGATCAAGGGGGAGATTGTTGGATTGATCTCAACGTGACCGAACCCAACGGATCGATCACACTGTTGGATTGATCTCAACGTGACCGAACCCAACGGATCGATCACACCCCTTGACCGCGCCCTGATCGGGGGTGCCCGTTCTGTTATGGACGGTGGGCCCCTGTCGCTGCCCTATATAAAGGGTGGGGGGCGGCCTTGCATGACTCATGAGGTTGACCGTGCGCCGTCGCCCCCCACCAACATCCCTATCCGATCTAGGGTTCTAGCGTGAGCCGACGGGAAGCTCCACCGCCGCCATCGCCATACTCACCAACACCACCACCCACTTCACCACTCACTCACCTCACCGGCCACTACCACCATGGCCGGCTCCTCGATCTCTACACTGCAAGGAGAAGGTATACTCCAATTCCTCTCTCTCTCTCTCTCTCTCTCTCTGGCTCTCTCTCTCTTTTACCGAAGAATGCAAAACCCTAAAAGTTCTACCGTAGTGGATCTGTCCTAGTTGATCTTGTAGTGTTAACACGCCTTGCCCTCGAACACACGCGCATTGCGCTCCAGCCACAGTGCCCGGATAGTTAGCATGATGAGGGAATTCGCTGTCTTCTGATCCTTAGCTGACAATGTTTGCATAGGCACAGCCAGCGGCCACCAGCTTGCAAGGCGGCACTGGACGTCGGGAAGAGGCAACGACACCCCAAGTCTGAAATTCAGCCCTATCCAAACTGAGATAGAGTAGCTGCAGCGAACAGTGAGGTGATCCATCGTCTCATCCGCCGCGACGCAAAGCAGGCAGATCGTATGCGATTGCAGACAGAATGACGCAAGCGTCGATCGGCAGTCCAACATCTGTTGCGCAGAGCCAGCCAGGTGTGCAACTGAACCTTCTGCGGAGCAAAAGAATGCCACACCTGTGGGGCGCCAGGCATGATGGTTGATCCTTTGAAGAACGCCCAATACGCTGACCTTGCACTGAAATTCCCAGATGATGTCCACTTCCAAGCGAGCGGTCAATAGTGTAAATCGATAGAATTGGGGCTGCAGAATCACACGCCTCCTCCTGTCAATCTCATTGCTTTATATAGGTATTACATGAGGTGAACTTGCCTTGCAAGCCAAGATAATTACAAACGGAATCAATCTAGGATTGTAATCTAAACAAACTAGGACTATGTCGGTTATCAGCAGGATACGGTACAGGCACCGTATTATTCTCCAACACGCCCCCGCAGTCTGAACCTGGGAGAGCAGCGACGTGAAGACTAGACCGGAAATCTCGAAATAATGCAGTTGGCAGTCCTTTAGTAAGGATGTCAGCATATTGTGAGGATGAAGGAACATGCAGCAGCAACAGCACAATACTCAACCTCCGCACTGGAACGGGATACGGTGTTCTGTCGCCGGGAGGACCATGATATCAAATTATCACCATAAAACATGCAAAACCCAGAAGTGGAGCGTCTGGTATCGGGACAACCAGCCAGTCGGCATCTGAATAGGCAACAAGGGTGCTAGAAGAAGAAGCATGAAGTGTGAGACCAAGATCAAGGGTGCCTTTTAGGTATCGGAGAATACGTTTGATTAGAAGAAAATGAGGTTCACGAGGATCATGCATATGTAGGCAGACTTGTTGAATAGCATAAGCTATGTCAGGGCGAGTGAGAGTGTGATGACCCTCAAGTGTAGGGGATCGCAACAATCTTCGCGGGTAGTATAACCCTAATTTATTAATTCGAAACAAGGGGAGCCAAAGAATATTTATAAGCCTTAGCAGTTGAGTTGTCAATTCAACCACACCTGAAAAGGATTTCTCTCGAAGCAATTTATCAGTAGTAACAGTAATTTGACGGCAGCAGTAGAACAATAACAGCAGTAACAAAATAAAGACAGCAATGGTGACAGTAGAAATATTGATTGTAAACAGCAGGATGTAAAAACACCGTAGGCATAGGGACAGATAGACGGGCATTGCATGAATAAGATAGCTCATGAAATAAACATTACTAGGCATGAAGCAAAATAAAGATAGCATCCAAGTATTAAACGATCATAGTCATGTATTCCTAATTTAGCCGTACGTGCTTGCAATAAGAACTTGCACGGCATCTTTTGTCCTGCCATCCGGTTTCAGCCGGGCCAATTAAGGAACAAATGGCAATTAAGGTGTTCCTTTTAATAGAACACCGAAGCAAAGCATTAACACACAATGAATACATGTAACCCTCGAGTTACCAACCATTCCCATCGATGTCCCCGTTTCTGTCACTCGGGGTCTCCGGTTCCGGTTAACAACAAGTGCATACAATTAGTAGATAAGACCCAAAACATCAATTATATTCATGAAAACATAAAGTGTTCAGATCTGAAATCATGGCACCTGGGCCCAAAGTGACAAGCATTAAGCATAACTAATTGTACCAACAATGATTAACACAAATAGAGGATACTAGGCATCATGCCCTAACAATTTGGCATCGAATTACATGAGCAATCTTATTCAATCCCTTCCATCCCCTTGCCTACAGCAGAGAACTACTCACACATGGTGGGGGATGTCATGGATGGTTGATGGAGAGGAGTTGGCGGTGACGATGGCGATGATCTCCACTCTGGCAGGGTGCCGGACACTACAACAAAACTGTGCTGTAGAGACATTTTTATAGAGACACTCCCCCTTATGTCTCTTACAACCTAATCCAATTTGCTGTAGAGACATTAAGAGAGACATTTTGGAGAATGCCTTAGCAGTAGAGACATCTACCTAGAGACACTATCCGAAATGTCTCTTAGTCTTCATCTAAAGGCATTTTAAAAGACATTTTTGAGAATGTCTTAACTGTAGAGACATCACCTTTGAGTCACTCGTCATTATGTCTCTTAACATCTGTGTAAGGGCATTAAAAGAGACATCTTTGAGAATGCCTTAATCCGTAGAGTCATTCTGTAAAGACAGTACATATGTCTCTTCACTAAGAGAGATATTGGACAATGCCTTAAAAGTTAGATGTACAACTCCACCTATACAAGATAATTATGAAACAAATTTCGAAGTTCCAAAATATATTATTGTGCAAGTTTGTGAAGTAAGACTATGTGAAATAGAAAAAAAGTATTATCTACATATGGCTAACTTAATCTTGGAACATATATAGGTGAATAAACATCTACCAACATTATCATATACCTACAACTATGTCTTGAATCGTGCTCCGGCTAGGCCGTAAATATATTAGTTTAAGTGTGATTTTTGTAGGTTAAACTTAAATATGAGTTTCAACTATGAAAAGTGGATTTGTAAGACCAACTCTACTAGTAAACCACAGAAAAAGACTCCAACCTCAAAAGAGCTGACATTTTGCGGAAAACTAAAATCACCCTCTAAAAAAATTAGAAGACCTCATAAAATAGATCCATAGCTTGGGAGATGTTCCCCTGGACCAAATTTTCTTCGGAGATTTATCCGCTCGCTCCCCTCCTGCCACTACGACCACGTGGCCACCTCGCCGCCGGCAATCGGACTAGGACCCCATCGTGGTCATGCTTGCCTCCATCGAACCTCACTAGGCCTTATTATCGCCCTCCCTTGCCGGCCATTGTGGGCACTCACGGCGTCGCCTTCTCACGTGCGACAACCCTAGACGGCTTCACCGCCATTGTGCATCATCTCTGCCACCTGGATCTCGTCCCCGTCTACAGCTGCGAGCACAGTCAAGCTGCAGATCCACTTTCAAATAAGCACCTAGAGCTGCAGAACGATGCCGACAATCTTCATTGTCGTCTAGCGAGGACGTGGCAGCCGAGGATGGCCAGATTGATGGTCAGGTATGCAACAAATGGTGTAGGGGAAAGCAAAAAAATATTACATACTAAAGGGTGGGTCCCACATGGAAGAAGAAATATTATCCATAGCCTTTAAATGTTCTTAAAGAAATATTTGAGACTAAATTTAGTTAATGACAATATTATCCGTCAAAAAAGGAAGAAACCATTCACCCACCAAAAATAAAGAAATAAAGCATGTACACAAATGAAACCCTTTAAGGAGCATTGCGTACCTAACAACCCTGATCCATCGTCTTATCCCTGCCGTGCCGTGAAAAAAAAGGCTTATCGCTCCCTAACAACCTGATTCCTAGGATCTTATCACGGACATGTATTACGTGGCTAACGAATCCCTATTCATAAGCTATATCATATATATTTCGCAAAAAAAAAAGCTATATCATATACAAAAAGGAAACTGGTCGCACTCAGATCTCCCCGCCCACAGCCCCGACGCCTCACTGCATCACATCGCCGCCCTGCGCCCCTGCCACACGCGGCCCCGTCGCCTCCCTGCACAGCGCCCTCGCCAGTCGCCACCCTGCACCGCACCGTCAAGTGGGTGCCGCTCCTCCGTCACCACCTCACTGCCGACACACCGTCACCTCCCTGCACCGCCTGCCATCCTGAAAAAAGGTAGAGATCAGTTAACTACGTCCTGCGCCTATAATCAATCTTTCACTAAGATTGGATTGCATTCAACAAAGATTATTGCTTGCGGACTACAGCAAGATGACTATGCAGCAAACTGCCTGAATTTTGAAGTATCAGTCAGCCCCATCAGAGCAGCCAGGTCTGACACATTGTACTTTATCTTTTCCCGTTGACCGTTGTGCTCCTACGGACCTAAAGTACTAGCCATGCTACTATCTTCCTCTAGACAAGCATCATATCTAGAAAAGTTTCACAGAAAGCTTAGTTAATGTATGTTCATTACACCTAATTTTATAGGGATCATAGAACTACAGACAAATATACCCAAAAAACGTCACATCAGATAACCAAATACTTAATTGACTAGTTGACACATGTACACATGCAGCTAATAAACGAGCACGTTAACTAGATCTGCAATGTTTCTAGTACATGAAGTTTGGTAAGTTCTTTTTAAATTTAAAATTCATCACTGAAATTTGTATGTTATTTAGAAATTCAGGAAGTAATACTTTGACTATCCTATTTCAGCATTTGCATATAATGATGGACAGGAGCTGGATGGGTGAAGTAAGAACTAGTGCAGAGTACAAACAAGGCGTCGAAGGGTTCCTTTCTTTTGCATTCCGTGATGTAGTAGATGGCGGCAAGATTTTCTGCCCATGTGTGAATTGTGCAAACAAGAGGACACATACTTATGATGAAGTGAAAACCCATTTGAGATGTGATGGTATCCTGCAAGGATATACAACATGGATCTGCCACGGAGAGCGGTATAATTCCTCAGCAGCAGCATTTGGTCACATGTCCCATGCCACCAACAATATGCCTATTTCTAATAACCTTCCGCCCAGCCCAAGACAAGGTGATTATAGAAGATCGGACGACATGCTAGGGCTCCTTAATGCAGTTCAAAATATGAATAATATTTCACATTCTGACATACCAGAAATTCCACTTGATGAACATCTTGAGTACACAGATTTAAGTGATAGCTCACCTGAAGAAGACAATGTCGCGGCTGAAGGTCAAGATGAAATCAGCAACCAAGATAATTTTTCAAGCTACTCGAATGATGCAGACTCCAGTTTATACGATGGGTGTGAATCATATTCAGAACTTTCCTTCTTAGTGAGGCTATTTCACTTGAAGTGCTTAAATGGGTGGACTCAACAATCATTTACATTACTACTTGAAGTATTATCTAATCAATTTCCGGATACGAGTCTACCAAAGACCTTCCACGAAGCCAAAAAAATAATTCGAGGTCTGGGTCTTCACTACCAGAAAATACATGCATGTCCGAAAGATTGCATGCTGTTTTGGGGTGAGAGGTCTAACCAAGAGTTTTGCCATATCTGCAAGAGCTCCCGATGGCTTGACGAGGGCGATGATACATCAACAGAATCAAGAAAGAAGAAAAGGCCTGCTAAGGTTTTGCGCTACTTCCCATTGATACCCAGGCTCCGCAGGTTGTATGCCTCTGACAAAACATCAAATGATATGAGGTGGCATGACGAGGGACGTACAAAAGATGAGTTTCTACGCCATCCAGCTGATGGACAGGCCTGGAAAGATTTGGATAAGCGTGAACCTTCATTTGCGAGCGATTCACGTAATGTACGTCTTGGTCTTGCTAGTGATGGATTTAATCCTTTCAGAAACATGAATTTGAAGCATAGTACCTGGCCAGTAATGCTCATTCCTTACAACCTTCCTCCCTGGATTTGCATGAAGGAAACAAATTTAATTCTATCAATGATCATACCTGGACCTGATAGCCCAGGGAATGATATTGATGTCTATTTGCAGCCACTGATTGAGGAACTCTCACAACTATGGGAAGGCGTGTGGACAGTTGATTCTACCACAAACAGAAAGTTCAAGCTGAAGGCTGCATTGCTATGGACACTGAATGATTTTCCTGCATTAGCATATTTATATGGTTGGAGTACAAGGGGAACATATGCATGTCCATCTTGTGCTGGTTCTACAAAATCATTTTACCTAACTAAAGGAAAGAAGATGTGTTACATGGGCCATCGCAGATGGTTGCCACAAGGCCACTCCTATCGACGTCAGAAGAAGAAGTTTGATGGAAATAAAGAGACCGGAGCCGCACCAAAACCATTGACTGGAAGTTCAGTGTTGAAAATGTTGGAAGGAAGAGTGTTCGTATTGGGCAAGAAGCGAGTTGCGCCAAAGCAAGGAAAAAACAAAAAGAAGGGAACATCAAAAAACAAAGAGGAAGTCGAACAACCCGAAAAGAAAAGAAAAAGAGCAAGCAAATCAGCCGGAACCTCGAGTAAGAAAGAAAAACGGCCAGAGGATTGGCTAAAAAAGAAATCAATATTCTTTGATCTACCATACTGGGAGCACAACTTACTGCGGCATAATCTGGATGTGATGCATATAGAGAAAAATGTTTGTGATAACTTAATAGGGACACTATTAGATATTGAGTCTAAGTCAAAAGATGATTGGAATGCACGACTTGATTTGGTAGAACTTGGGATAAGGTCTGAACTGCAGCCCGACAAAGATGAGCAAGGTGAAACATTTTTGCCATGGGCGCCCTTTAACATGTCCAAGGAACAAAAGGAGATTCTCTGCTCAATTATCAAGAAAATGAAAACTCCTGATGGCTACGCGTCCAACCTATCCAGATGTGTCAACATGAAGGATTGTACATTAAGCGGTCTAAAGAGTCATGATTCCCATGTTCTTATTGAGGATATCCTTCCAATAGCGCTTCGGTCATGTTACCCAAGCAAAGAAGTTATGACTATTGTTATTGACTTGGCAGATTTCTTCAAGAAATTGTGCTCTAAAGTAATAAGTATCCCCGAGCTTGATGAGCTTCAAAATAAAATCGTGCTAACAATGTGCAACATGGAAAAAATCTTCCTTCCATCCTTTTTCACAATCATGGTGCATTTAATGGTGCACTTGGTGGATGAAGTTAAGCTTGGCGGTCCAGTACATTATAGGTGGATGTATCCTTTAGAAAGGCAAGTGTTTTAATATTTATTGACTTTCATATTTTCTCTGTTCAAAATATTTGTCTTACACAAATTTTATGTTCAGGTATTTTGTTCGACTTAAATCATATGTGCGCAACAGAGCTCATCCAGAAGGATCTATGGCGGAAGGATACATCCAAGACGAATGTCTGACATTTTGTTCTAGATTTATAGATGGAACCACACGATTTACAAGACCACCTAGAAATCGTGATCCATCGAACGAGATAAAAGATTTGTATATGTTCGGAAGTGCTGGTGAACCTATCGGAAAAAATTCCAGTGCGGAGCAGTTTGACAATGTAATGCTCATTCAAGCACATCGCTACATTTTGCGGCATTGTGATGAACTTGAGGATCTTCGAAGGTGAGTCGGTAAAAAATAAGCTGTACTTTTTTCACTTCACAACTTGATTAATGTGAAATACTACTTTTTTCAAACCAAATGCTAACAGTAAGTGATTTTACTCCTGCAGAGAATTTGTGGAGACGGAAAAGATTCAAAGAGGTCACCCAGAAGATCTACCGTCTGAAGATATCAAGAAAATGATTGATGAAGACTTTGCTGATTGGTTACAACAGAAGGTAGACTCACAGTTCACTGAACATCACAATTTTTTTTGTCGTATGTAAATAAAATATTATTGTCATATGAGTAAGTAAGAGTTAAGAGGATGAAGTTTGGGACCATCATACTAAGAGTCATTAGTTCTGGAATATCATAAGAGTCATTAGTACCTTCACTTCTTACTCGTATCGTGGTCTCTTGACTGCCTTCCAATAAACAGAAGGTTCAGTTTGCTGCAATGGAAAATATCAATAGCCATGGATCAGAGATAAAACAATGGGATAAACTATAATAAAACCTTAACAAGATTTAATCTAGGTACAACAGGATAGATGCACCATCATCTCTAGATTCACTTGGGTAACGGCAATTTTATTATCTGAAGGGGTAGTTTGGATGAGTGATTTATCTTAGTAACATCATACTGAAAAAACACATGTGAATACTGATATCAAGTTACACAAAGATCATTGCACATCACATCACGAATTTTATTGTCATATGAGTAACATATTGCTGTGGTTGTTTACAGGTTCTACTGGATGATGGATCCAATTTCAGCAAGAAGATAAGTGCATTAGCTAAAACGCCAAATAAATGGGGGATGCGCTATAAAGGTTTTGTTATCAACGGTTTTCGATTCCATACTATTAGTCGTGAGAAAAAACGCAAGACACAAAATAGTGGTGTAGTAAACAAGTCAAATGAGGGTGTTAACTACTACGGCAGATTGTCCGATATAATAGAGCTGTCATATGGAGATGATTACAAAGTGGTGTTATTCAAGTGCGACTGGTATGACGTACACCACAATGCAGGAATTAGAAGTGATGACTTTGGATTCACTCTTATCAACTTTTCTCGGGTGATACACACAGGAAAAGAAATGGAGCATGACCCATTCGTTTTTTCTTCTCAAGTTGAGCAAGTGTTTTATGTGGAAGATCCAAAATTTAAAGGATGGCATGTGGTTACAAGAAAGAGGCCAAGAGATCTATTTGACATGGGTATCGAAGAACCTTCTGATGGTGCAGTTTAGTATTGATCCTGCACTATATTGACATTTGGTTTGAAACTTATGTTTTATTTACCACATTGAGAAACTATGTACGTATCAAACTTAGTTTACAATTGTTGCACATTCATATTCCTTTAATGCTAATAAAGATCGGTAGTGATAATCGCTGAAGTTAATTTTGTCTTACAGCAAGCAGTTAAGTTATCAACCGGGATGGTCATATGATTTTGATCCTGGTTTCATATAGAACTGTGTAGCATCAGAGAGGCCATAGAAGACTGCCAGCAAGGTCAGCTTCCTCGGGAGAGATGAGTTCAGAGACGGCAGTATAATCGTTGGCGTTGGGAAAATGTTTCCTCGTCATACTCCTACGCAACAAGCAAGAACCTCACGGGAGCAACAAAGGAAGAACATAAATTTACCTGTATCTTGTCTCGGAGGTGGTTACTGAGCTCACGGACTGCAGTTCGTCGCGGAGCGGCCCCATTGCGGACGGACGAAGACACCGGGCGAGACTCGTCTGCCGACTACATATACGAGTTGCCGCGATCGAGCCGGCAGAAGAAGGTACGCCATCCAGCATCCGCCATCTCCAGGTATGAGCTGCCGAGCTCGAGCTGGCAGAAGCAGCTGCGCCAATCCGCCGGCCGGGAAGCGCCTCCTCCAGGTCCGGCCGGTCGAATCGGCCGCGCCCACCCGGGACCCACCTTCTCCAGGTCCAGCCTAAACGGGGCCAGCGGCGGGAGGAGATGCGGTCTTGTGATATCAAGGTGCCGGGAGGAACGGACAAATCGCGACTTCATTCCCCTCCGCCCTCCATCCTCTGCTCTAGGTTTCCGACATGAGAAAAACAGAGTGAGGAGGCGTGTGATACTCTATGGCAACCGCGTGCGTGGTCATGGACCCGCAACCCTCCTGCGCGTGTATCTCCGGCTGCCACGTCGTGTACTTGTGTCCAAGCGCCCTTTCCTCTAAATAAAATTAGCTACTAGTAAAGTTTTTACTTTGTAGCAAATAATTAAATAGCATGCTATATAAAATAGGGTCAGTCTTAAAATATACTATTAGCATGCTATATCGCATATACATTGTACTACACTGATTTATTTATCGAAACAAGTCGCGAAATGTCATACCGTACATGACCCACAATGAAACTATAGTTCCACAACGAAAGTACAAGTCCATGAGCAAAATAAGCTTTTTGTAGAATGTAAAATGAGCAAATTATAAACGCGGCTGTCCCATTGTAAGGAGGAGCCCTCGGGCACCTCATTGCCCCCTTTTGACACTTTCCCTCTTTTTCGGTGTTTTCTCAAGACCTTTGTATAAGTATTTCACCCTATATAAAATCTTGTAACGTTTCTAAAATTAAAGTGTCCCGATATGGATGGAACCCTGCGAGCCATGGTTGTACAACAACTTCTGAAGCAAAATACTTCATCACATCCAAGACCTCCACCGCCATTACTTGCATCCTCAAACTCAACCTGAGTCATGAAAACCTTCTTTTAACTCGGTGCATTCGGATTTCCAAGAGGACGAACAGAGCAGCCGCAATCACGAAAACATTCCATAAAATCTAGCCTCCAGAAGGGATCTGAAGGGGCAATCCGAAGAAGGTTGCCATCTCCATCACCGCTATGATCCGAAAGGCTACGCATCGTTCTCCATCATCACCATTGCCATCTCCTTCATCTTCATGAACAAATGCCTCCTCCATCTCGTTGTAATTCATGAACTTGTAGTTGTGGATTTGCACGTGTATCTGTACTATCATCCATATTTCATTCAAACCACAACCATGGGGTTACTTCCGGTGCCACTTCCGCTCGAAACAGAAACGACATTTCATAAGCGGAAGTGGTATCCGGAAGTAGCCGCGGAAGTGGCTGGCGGTAGTACCGCTCGAGAAGGCCGGTACTTCCGGTCACTGAAAAACAGCGAACTGAAAAACTTAGGAGGAAGAGGTCCCGAAACAAGGAACCGGAACTTCCGAAAAAAGGTACGGTACTTCCGGTAAATCGGTAGTACCGGAACAAGTTCTGGTGCCACTTCCGCTCGGTAACAGAACCGAAATTTCATAAGCGGGAAGTGGACGCCGGAAGTTGCTCCGGAACATGTCAGCGGTAGATCCGCAAGATTGACCGGTAGTACCGGCAGAGAAAACAGCAGAACACCCGAAAACTGAAACCGCGATAACTTTCACCCACGAACTCCGTTTTCGATAATCTTGGACTCGTTGGAATCGTCACAACAAGCACACAAGATTATGCAGAGAAACATCATAGTCCAAGAAAATATTATAAAAACAAATGGGGAGAGTTTACACCTCTATTTTGAAAACCGGAAATGCCGAAACTTTTGCAATTGAAGTCCGAATGAAGTAAGACCAATTTTGTTGGAAAGAGGACGACAAAAGCAACCTTTGTAAATGGCAAACAAGCAATGGAGATTTTGCAAAGAAGTGGAAGAGATAAATCTTCCACATGGATGAACCGGCAAAATCTCCAATACCGAAACCACAAAAGAAGACGCATATGAAAACCGTTTTCGGTGAACTTAGCCTTGTCATGACAAACACGACAAGCACCAAGACCACACCACGATAAGAGTCAAATAAGAACCAATAAAGATGATTGCATGGATGCAAAGGTTTGTGCTCTCTACGACGATATGATCACGATATTTGGTCGAGAGCCCCTCTTCATAGTACGGCTATCTAAAGGCT